>OU696696.1:173168063-173218168 GCA_916050605.2 Platycheirus albimanus
AATGTTTGCACTCATCGCTCGTTCCAACATTGCTCTCGCTATCTCTACAGTCGCATTTTCCATTTCTAGGAGAGGTCTATATTTGTTAATAATAGCTCCTGCAATCCTATAGTATTCACCAATATGGGACGCATTTTGAATGTTGAAGTTTTTGGCGAAGAATTTGAAAATGGTTCTAATGTGTCCTTTCCTTGCTTCAACCATCCACCTTGTTTTTGTAATGAGCCTAGTACTGTTAGCATCTTCTGTCGAGAGTTGCCGTTGTCCTTGTTGCAATAGGGCTGGCATTTTACAAGTGATTCCTAAATTCTCCAATATAGGAACTACGTCCCTATAACCCCTGTCCACCATAAAAAAATCGCCAGGTTGAACCCAATTTGCTAATGCATTCCCATTATAGAGTACATCATCAAGAATAGCAGCGTCATTATTATAATAATCTGAAAAATGGGGACCAAAAATATCCAGTATATAACCATCACTTGCTACCAGTAACGTTGGTTTCAATAAATGTCTGCTTTTGTGCATCGAGAAAGATTGTCTCAAGGTGCGAAAATGGCTTGCTTTATCTATGAATGCATAAGTTGCATCACATATTAATATTGCTCGTGGTACATCAGGGTTGGGGTTATAGAGTGCATTTGCAAAAGGGGTAACATGCTGTTCAATAAAAACATCCCGTGCAATGGCTTGTAAACCAATATTTTCTGGTACAAATGAGCTCAAGGACTTCCGTACGACGTTGATTGCCATACTAACTGCCTGTCTACTTGGGTAGCTAAAAAGCACTTTCAAAAACTCACCTGAAAGCCCTTGACGCAACTTGCATAAAAATGCCATGAGATCTTTCCTACTTACACGACGTAGACCCCCTCATAGATAGGGTTACAATAGGCATATAGATCCTGGAATTGATTTTTGTTGATCGGGAACAAACATTCGAATTCCTCATCATCAAAGTCATCTACTACTCTATCCAGTCTCGGTTGAGGTTCAGCTACCTGTTGCAAACCCCGTAAAAAAGATTGCAAAGCCCCTGGAATTGATGGGGTCTATTAACATACCGAATTCCCCTCATGAGTATAGGGATGATATGGCCATTGTTGTCTAAATGGCGTTGGCAAATTCTCACATTCTCGGGAATGAATAAGTCAAAATGAATAAAAGTATGAGCACGACATTGAGGAGATACTCGGTTAACATTGTCATTCGAATTGCAAATAAAACACGCTCTATTCATTCTTTGGAAAATTATATTGAGCCTTGCATGATTCTCTCCACTTGCGGCAAGCTCTGTCATGAGATCTCTGTTACAATTGAGACAAACTCGGGTATTATTGTCGACCAAAAGATTTGGTTAATCAAGGGCAGCGCGTCTAAGTATCGCAATTTGTTGTTTTGCTTCATCCTCTCCTATCCGGGCCATCTGTTGGGGTTGGCCTTGAACATCACACGTATAACAACGTGG
This sequence comes from Platycheirus albimanus, assembly GCA_916050605.2. NCBI lineage: Eukaryota > Metazoa > Arthropoda > Insecta > Diptera > Syrphidae > Platycheirus > Platycheirus albimanus. The sequence continues at coordinate 173,169,532 of OU696696.1, forward strand.
CCTTCGTCGAAAAGACATTTCAGAATATTAAATGATGATTTCAAAAGAATTAAAGATTTTGGTGAAAAAAAAAAATAAATAATGCGAGCAGTGAGCAACCATGAAAAACAGTACCCGGACTTTGGCACTAGTTTAGTATTTAAGATATAAAGCCTTGTTCTGAATTAAAAAAATCGGGGGGAAATGTTTTTGGAAAAAGGATTCCCAATCGAAAAATTGTTGGGAGTTTTCTTCCCTCTTCCTTTTATTTTTATAGTTATTCGCAGTAGAAGATAAACGAAATATGGCGAAATAAACGAATTAACAAAATAAGCGAAAAAGGAACAAATTCCTTTTATTTTATTTTTATAGTTATTCGCAGTAGAAGATAAACGAAATATGGCGAAATAAACGAATTAACAAAATAAGCGAAAAAGGAAAAAATTCGGGAAAAAAATTCGATTGCTAGTCCTACTTCTAAAAAAAAATTCTCTGGATTCTGTATTAAGATTAGACGGACTATCAAACATTAACTAGAAGTGGGATTTAAGATTGTGTACGGAAACCATCTAATAGACTTGAAACCCGTCCAGGACAGGGTTTTTTCAGTATTTTGGTAACTGTCAGTTTTCCGAAAACGCTGCTGGGGCGATAATTGACAGTTTTCGTCTGTCAATGGGCATTTTTGACATCAGATTCGGAATCAGCGACCCCAAAAACCTATAGATTCCACTTAAAAACAGCTTAAAACACAATACAGAGAGTAACTTTCCCGTAATAAAGGGTTTGAGATAGTCATCAGAAAAACCCCGATATCTCAAAAACTGTCCATTTTTTAACTTTTTGCCCATATTGACTTTTGATCAGGAGAACAACATACTAAAATTTCAGACAATTTCGCCGAGGGCCACTTCCCATACAAATTGTGCGGGGTCCTTTATCACCCTGAAAACCTTTTTTCAACTTTTTTCACTAGTTGTCGCAATTACGATTATATGGAAACTATGCACCCGAAAGACTTCCAAGTTGGATTGCATACCTGTTCCGCAGCCACAACCTGGAAAAAATTACAATGTCAGCGTAATATAAGGATACATAATTGAATGCACCCCCATTCAATGGGGGGCTGATAAGCAAACACTACAAATAGGCCAAAAAGCTAACTCACATCTGATTAAGCTTTAAATAATAGAAACTAATCTATACCATCATATTAACACCGTTCGCCCACATTTATTAACAATATAAATATAAATGTTTTGATTGACAATTCACAATTTCTGCTTACTAATAATAATAATAAAGGTGGGTCAACTAAGCACTGATTGTTACCTTAATTATAAATATAAAAGAGGCAGTTATCCCAAGAATAAATATCACTTTACTTACAATACGCTTGTTATTAATTGATCAATCCAAAACCTCAGTCTTGGTCTTATTGGTACGCACAATAAAGACTCCTTTATATTAGTTCAGTTAAGACCACTTTCATCACTTTCATTTTTCTAAATAATAATATGTAATAAGAAAATAAAAAAAAATAATAAAAAAAAATTAGCAAAAAAAAAAAATCAATTATTTGATATATATCAGTCGAAATTGTATACAGGGTGTCCCAAAAGTCAACGTCAAAGCGAAAACGGGTAATAGGCTAGTTGGTGACAGTTATCAGAAAAATTATCATGTATTTTGTGAGTTAGAGGCATTCGAAAAAAAATCGAAAAAATGCTCACCCTCTGACGGCCTTTCAAGTGCCGTGATTACAAATCTTAATTTTTCTCAATTTTTTTTTCTGTTATGGAAACTCGAATAACCCCGCTATCAATTGCATTAAAAAATTTAAACACACCTGCATCAGTTTTGAAGAAAATGTCACTTTTTTGCCCAACTAAATACTCAAAATTTTTACATGACTCTAATTCAATGGGCTGTAGTGTAAAAAAATTGTACTACTAAATTTTGGCAAGTTACCTTAAAAGTTGGCGCGTTCAATTTTCCTTCCAAAATGATATAAGGTTTCTTAGAATATTCCATAAATAACGGAAAAAAATGTTTTTCTCAAATAAACAGGTTTTAAGATAATTCTTTTTCATTCATTAAAAAAAATCTGAAATCTTGTTGTTGTTCTTGTTGAATGGAATTACATTGTTTCGGTTTTACAATAATGTTCTTTTCTCTTTTTTGGTAGCGAGTTTAAAGATTTTAAGTACATGACGATTATTGTTTTTTTCTTTTTTTCTTTGGTTTTAAACATTATTACATTTTTCTAAATCTTACAGTTGAAAAGGTTTTTTTTTAATTATTTCTACGCTACATAAAGTTATTAACATTTTTTTTTTGTACCTCACAATTTCTTATTTTTTCTATTTACAATTTATTTTAATTTTGTTTTTTTATTTTTTTTTTATTTCTACATTACTTAAACTTTCTTTAAAATAAACTTTATTTAAACTAATGAATTCTCTAGTTTTCTTAATATTAATCTATCTGTCCTTATATGCGAATATGTACGTACGTAGGACTCTCTCCCGCCTTTTTTTTAGAGTAATCGAATGCAAATAAGCATTGTTTTAGCATGTGAATATAAAATATCTTTAAACGATTTTTGTGTACTGTAACTCTTTTTCCTTCATATTTGATATCGCAGTTTACACCATCTTCGGCCAATACTTCATATGGCTCAATGAAAATAGGATCCAATTTCCTTCTATTTTCATTTCTTAATAGGACTAAGCTTCCTGTTTCGAAACTAATTGGTTAACTCTTAGCTTTTCTATCGTATTCAGCTTTTCTTATATTCTTCTTTTCTAACAGCACATCCCTTATATCTCTATTAGAAATTTGTAGTTTTTCTCTTAGTTCAATAGCATAATCTTCATAATTGTATCTGGGGTCCACTTATTTTGTCAAATTTGAAGGTAATGTACATTGTCGTCCGAATACCAATTCAAATGGTTAATACCCTTTTTCCGTATGTACTGCGGTGTTATAGGAAAACACATAGTATGGTAACCATGTACACCAGTCAGTGTGTTTTTTAGATATGTAACTTCTAAGGTATGCTCCTAGGACTTTATGAGAGTTTTATAATGCTCCTATGCTTTCGTGATGGTATGCTGTAGATTGCATTTGCTCTATTTTTAGTAGTTTGCACACATCCTTAAAAACTTTGTTGATAAATTCTGTGCCTTGATCAGAGGCTATTATCTTTGGAACTCCATATCTAAGAATAAAACGTTCTACTAATCTTCTAGCTACTGTGCTAGCTTCTTTGTTTTCGATTGGGATTGCTTCAGTGAATTTCGTAAGTTCATCTTGTGATGTAAGTATGTACCTGTATCCATTAACTGATTCGTCCAAGGGACCTACTAAGTCCAAATAAATTGTATCAAAGCTTGATTCAGCAGTTGACGTTATTTCCATAGGCTGTTTTTTTGGGTGATATATATTTGTTTTTCTGACAAATTGGGCAATGTTTTACATATGTAAGTAGCTATGTCATTTTGCATACCAGTCCAGAAATATTTTTGTTTAATCGTTTTAAACATGCGGTTTATTCCTGCATGTCCACTTGTTGGTAAAACGTGGTAATCATTGAGCAATATTTTCTTTTTTGTGAGGATCGGTAATTTCTATATATGTATTTATGAGGTGCAGGTGAGGTTCGTCGTCCTCGAAACTATTACATATTTTTAGCTCAATTATTGTATGCCCATGTTCTGGTGGTTTAAGCAATTCAGTGATAATACGATAATTTTTTTCCGTTTCTGTTTCCTCGTTTTCTTGAACCAATTTTTCTGTCTTTGATTGTAACCTTGTGACTACGCATATTTGGAGTTGTTTAAGGTTGTCTGAATCTAACTTTCTTCTACTTAAGGCATCAGCTGCGTAATTATCTTTTCCGGGTGTGTATTCAACAGAGAAGTTATATTCTTCTAGTAGTAACCTGAATTTGGTTAGTTTACTAGAAGCTTCTTTTAGGGAAAAAAGGTATACTAGGGGTCTATGATCAGTTATTATTTTAAATTTTCTGCCAAAGAGATATGGTCGAAAGTGCTTTAATGCCATACAAAAGCTAGTAACTCTTTTTCAATGGTGCTATAATTCTTTTCGGCATTATTAAGAGTCCAGCTATCATAAGCTATAGGTTTTTCATCGAAATTTTAAAGTACAGCCCCTAAAGCAAAGGCATAAACTTGCGATAATAATTTGCGAATGCTACGAATCTTTTTACTTCGTCAGCGTTCGTGGGGGTGGGATAATTGTGTATAGCAGCTGATTTCTCAGGGTCAGGTGTGATCAGTACCCCGGAATGACGATGAGACATGTTCGATTTCCCTATAAATCGTAATATTCTACATTCGTCCAAGTTGCACAATTAAGGGATGTGGCCAACCTTTGTAGTGAGAGATAATCGACGGGCAGTTCGAAAGGGCGTGGGTGCATTCCTTGGTTAGAAATTACATGTCCTAGATAAAGAACTTCTTTTCTTTGAAAAGCACATTTACCAGGGTGATTTAGATTTACTTCCCTAAGTCGATTAAACACATCGATCAAATTCTTGTTGTGATCGGTTAGGCTTCTGCCGAAAACTTTTAAATCATCAAGGTAGAAAAAGCAACGCGAGTAAGTCAGTCCAGCCATAGCTATGGAAATCATTCTCGAAAATTTGCTGGGAGAGATTTTAAGTCCCATCTGAAGTCGTTTCAGTTGAAAATGGCCGTCTTCCGTTGAAAATGCTGTCATAGGTCTACTTTTCAGTTCAAGTTCCATTTGGTAAAAACCTTGGCTTAAATCAATACACGAAAAACACAAAGCTCCTCCTACCATGTCTTAGATGTCACTTATATTGGTCAATGGGAATTTGTCGTCCTCTATTCGTTTATTGAGGTTTCGGTAATCTATTATCATGCGGGACTTCTGTAGGCCAGTAATAGGATCCTTTTTCTTTGGTACAATTAGGATCGGAGAGTTCCACGCAGAGACAGATGGTTCTATATTATCGTTTTCAATCATTTCGTCTATATCTGTCTTTATGTCTTGCTTTTGTGTATGCGGAAGTCGGTAAGGTTTGGTATATTAGGGTGTAGCTCCTTCTTTTAGCGTAATTTCCGCTTGTCCTATATAACTATATGTAAGCTTATCACATTCTAGGTGGAAAATATCATGATATTTAGTGACTATTGCCTTAATTTTGGATTTTTCTTCACTATTTAGGGTTTCGAAATTTATTGCACTCAATATTTTCTTAATTCTGATAGGTGATACTGTAGTTCTCAATTTGTCTAGTGAGACAATATCATATTCTGAGGCGGGTAGTGATTGCGGTTCCGCCCATTTAAGGTGAACACATGTTTCGCGGGTGTTTAAAATTGTAATATGAATTTTTCCTTCTTTAGCCTGTGATATGGATCCGGCCATGTAGACACCTTTACACAACTCTTGGGGATTTAATATTCTAGGGTCAGTATATTGTGTATCTAACCAGTAGGTTGCTTTGCATCTTGGAGAAACGGTTACCGTGATCAATATTGGTACCGATATTTGCCTGTAATTTATTTTTAATTTAAGAAGTAGGTTTTCAAGATTTATTACTGCACCAAATTCGGTTAAAAAATTTGTTGCAATAATTCCTTCAACGGGTATCGGAATTGAATCAGGTACTACATGAAATTCATAAGGAATGTCGTTACGTCCGAAGTGCAACTTGTTAATACATGTGCCTTTGGATTTTAGGTCTCCAGATATACCTATGATGGTGTCTACTGAAGTGTGTCCCTTGATTGCAGAGCTTTTGACTACGCAGATAGATGCACCTGTATCTAGTAAGCATCGTACGGGTTTGTCATTATTAAATAGTGTTTGTACATAAATGCCGTTTTCTATCCCCACTGTGTATATGGCGTTTTATAGTGGGGATTTTATAGGCTCCCATCCGACGGGTCAGCTGTCAACTCGGTGGGTTGTTCTTTTCCCAATGCTCTTACCCTTGGATGTCTGTTTTCTCTGTTATAACGGGGTTGATAATTTGAATTTAGATGGCTGTTGTTTGGTTCATTGATACTGTTGTTCAGGTTGGCTTGATGTTGCCTATAATCGACTTGGTAACGTTGTCTAAAGTTGTTATTAGGGTTCGGTTGGAAACCGGATCGGTAACTTTTACTAGGTCTGTTATTTTGGGAGCCTGCTCTGTATTGGTTTTGTATATTATATTTTATAGGTGAGGAACCCAATCTATAATTATTATTTGGGTTAGTTTGGTAGTTCTGGTAACCTGATTGGTAAGTATGGTTATTAGGCCGGTTGTTTCTTATGTCCCGACCTCTAGAGTTTGATCCTCTAGAGTGGTGTCCCCTGAAATTCGGTCGCCCTAATTGACGTTCTTCGAAATATTTTAGAGTCGCTGGTTGGGTTGACCCTTGATCTTTTTCAAGTAGATGCTTAGCAGCGTTTTTGAGATTTGAATGTCGTGCGCTGTCTAGTACCAATCGAAATCTATCGTTAACTCCCTTTTCAAGGAAGGCTAATCCTCTGCGATATTTTGCTGTTGTCAGGGTGGCTCTGGTTTCTGCACCGTTCACGCGACTTCAAGTTCCGTCATTTGGTTAACCAGAGTTTCTATTGCGGTTATAAACTCTCGGGTGGGTCGATTACCTTGTTTCGCTCGGCTCAGCCCTGACTGGTTTTGTTCGATGGTGTCTTTTGGTCCGCATTTCTCGAGCAAGCTTTTCTTTAGGTCAGTGAAGTCCTTGGGACTGGCATTTCCCAGTTCGGTTAATGCCTTTCCCTGAATTTTACATTTCAGGACAAACTTAATCAATGTTCTTTTAGCCGTGGTTGTTAATGTATCGTAATAGAATTCAATGCTGTTTAGGAAATCTGTTAGGCTCTCAGATCGGGTGTTTTCCTCAAATGACAGAGTGGGCTTTTGAGCTGTACTGAAGCTGAATTCTTCACCACTCATCGTGTCGGTCTTAGATAATATTTGGGATTTTTACTTCTCTTCTTCGTTCTCTTCGTTTCCCGGAGATACACTTCTTATATTGCGATTGACGATGTCTTCGGACTCGTTTTTATATGTGTTAGCTTCCGCGCTAACTCGTTTTAACGTTATCCGTTCTAATTCAGATATTTTGCTTTGGTCAATTTTGTCGAAAAGTTCAGAGAAAGCTTCAAAAAGACCACTAATTTTTTAAAGCTTTTCTTCGGCTTTGGTGGGAGTCCTCGTTGGATTTGGTGCTTTTTTTAGGTTTGTATAGATTTGATTGAGTTGGGCCAAGACTATTTCTATCTTGGCCAAACTCTTGGTCTATAAACAAAATGAAATTTAAGGGAGAGAGCCGTTAGTAACCTTAACCAAGTATTCGTTCTTTTTTTTCAAGAAATTTCAATAGGTTTTTTTTCTTATATATATTTTTGTTTTTATTTATTTACTAACATTATATTACATATATTTTTCTTTATATAATGAAGATTTGAAGATTTTTTTAATTGACGTTTCGCTTTTCGAGATGAGCGATCACGTCGGAGATGATTTTTCGTCTAAAATAATGTAGACCCAAATAGTCTAATGCTACTATAACAGCTGTGACACGCATTAGCCCCAGTACGATGGCAGTATGGTCTTGTTTGCTTTGTCCCAGGTTGGCTGCGTTTAAAATCTGGGGACCAGTATTTATTATCTCGGACTTACTTTCTTTGCCCCCATGTCGGGCTAAACGGTCGGCGATTTGTGAGAAGAGACTATGGAATTGTGCCTCTTCTTTGTGTTTTGTTGCCTTTTTAGTTTTGCGGTTTTCCCTTAAGGTTTTCCCGGATCGTCCTGACTTCGCTTTGGTATTTACGGAACTCTTCTGGGTTGGTTCAAGGGATATTGGCCAGGCGGTGCAGCTCCCGGATTTTGGCTTTTAACGTGGCCGTTTTCCCACCTCTTTTCGAGGGAGGTGCAGGGGGAACTTTTGTGGTTAGTACGGTTTAGTTATGTTTTATCCGCCGGTTGTGGTATTCTGTTATAGTACGGCGCCTAGATCATTGCGCTTCTTCTTCGGGACGGGTAGTCGTGGCGGGCTTAGTTCCAGAATTTTTAAGGATCCTCTCGGCCTCGGCGATGTAGCTGGCCGCTAGGTTCAAAGCTTCCTGTTGTGGTCCTGTCACGATCGCCATGCAAAGAATGCAGGATCCCCCTTTTTATCTTTCTTGGTAAGGTATAGATAGATCTTTCTTTGTAAAGTATAGATTTCCTACTCGTAGAGCTCACACTCGAAACGTTGGCTTTTACGCCGTCGTTTGCCTCTATAAGCGCGAACGCTATATGATAGAGCGAGTATAGTTAGATGGATTATGCAAATCCAAGCAAGTTGCTCTTTAAAATGGAATAATCCTATAACGGAGCGACGAGAAAAAGTATGTCAATAAATCGAGCAAGTTTCTCTTGGAAATAGAAACACACTGGTTGGCTGTAGAGGAAAGACAACATTTATTTTTGAAATTGGTTCTTCTTTTATGCACGACATTGATGTTCAATTTCCATTCAACATTCTCTCAATTTACTAAATGCACGGCCTTCAATAAATTGAACTCCAATCACTTCGCACCTTGCCCCATCATATCGCCATATCAGCATTTTAATTTACTGCCTAAACATTCAAATGTATCTCATACACTTTTGTCAACGAGGGCCATGCAGTGGATTCAAAATACTTTAGTAGTAACATGAACCCTTAATATTTTCGTTCGCTGTTTGTCGCTTGCATTCGGTCATTTGATTCATAGTAGGGCATGCACATGAAATTGTATCCCATGTATCGACGGCAATGCACTTGAAGAATATTTTAAAAATGCTTATCTGTATCGTATGCCAGCATACGAGTGTATTTAAGAGAAAGCTATATTTTTAAGTCTCATATTTGTCTCTCTTTATTTTTATACATAAGCTAAAGCGCAAGCTAAATATTGTTAAATTAGGTAGGTTTATTCAGTACGCGTACGCTTGGGGCGTCTGATGTGTCTTGATCGAACTCCTCAAGTGAAAAGTAATTAATTCGAATAGCTAACGAAAGCCATCCTGCGAGCTGGTCGTGCGAGCTTAATTGTAATGTTTTGTGCGAGCTAATAAATGTTGGGTTTTTTCTACCGTATTTTTCCCAACAATAAAAAGTGTCTGTTTTTCATTTCGATCGGTTAATTTTATTTTTTGGTTATTTTTTTCTTAGGCAGCGTATCGCGAACGATACATTTTGGTCCGTATCGAGTCCGGATATGGGCTAAGCGACCTATAGTTACAGTCCGCGAGCTAAAAAGTTTAATAAGTGCGCGAGGAAGTGGAAAGCTAAAAAGCCAGGTTAAAGTTTTAATAAAATGAGCTTGCTATGTGCGCGAGCGGTTAGGAAAGCTGCAATATTAATATTTGTGAAAAGAAATCATATTTCAATCGAAAGCTATAGTGCGAGCAAAATTATTTAAATTTATTCGTATCCTAACACGAAAATTCAACGGCGAGCTAAAAAATACCAAAACGGTAAATCTATTTACAAGCAAGCTACACCGACAGCTATACACAGCCAGCTGCATACGGCAAGCCATAAATACAGACAGCTATACATGGATAGCAACAGGCGAAATGTTTGCGCAAAAGCAACCGACAGCAAGGGAGAATATATTTATGATTTATATTTCCCCTTATTATTATTTAGCTACCAGCAAGTCATCATCCACCAACATACATGCGCGAGCCAAAATATAGATACACACAGCAAGCTAGTTGGATGGATGAATGGAATGTAATATATAATATAGAGCCACGTTCATGGCGGACGTGACTGCGCGAGGCAAAACGAAAGCAAACACGAGAAACACATGAGAAAGGGGGAGAATGTGCGATAACCCTTTTTGTTCATTGAAAAGTGTATTCTTGTGGTGTCGAGTCGTATTTTCGTTATTGTGTGTCGGCAAGCAATTATTTCTGAACAATTCAAAACCTTTTTTTTAAAAAAAAAAAAAAAAAGAATCAAAACTATTTATTAACTAACATGGCAAGTTCAAGGCAATATGCTGCGTGCATTGCAGCACTTGAGCGGCAAGCGGCCTACATTCAGGGCGATGATTTTCAGCAAGCTGACAGCGAGGAGCTGCGAACCAGATTGGAGCGAGTTGAGGAGATCTGGTCGCAGCTAAGCGAGGCATTTGCTCGGGCCATCTCGGGTAAATCCGAAAGAGCCGAGCAACTTGGACAGCAAATGGGGCGAGCCGAGGAAATGTACCTCGTAGTGAAAGCTGCGATTCGTCGCCGAATGCAGGTTATCCTGCAACAGCAAGCTCCACAGCCAGCTAACATACCGCCAGCTAACGAACAGCAAGCTAACAACGTGCAAGGGGATCTACAGCCAGCTAATATACCGCCAGCTAACGATCAGCCAGCTAACAACATGCAAGGAAACTTACAGCCAGCTAACCCACCGATTCAGGTGCAGGTTCGACTACCAGCACAGGAAATCAGAAATACCTGGGGAGAGTTTGATGGGTCCTTGACCAAATGGCAAGGATTCCATGACAGGTTCGTTGCTGCAATCCACAACAACGAGCATGTCCAGCCAGCTTTCAAGTTCCAATACTTGAGCAGCTCACTGAGAGGAGAAGCAGCAAGGGCCATGGGTGAGTGGCAGCTAACTGATGCCAACTACCTAGAGGCATGGGAAAGGTTGAGGCAAATTTATGACAGGAAATATAAAACCTGCCATGAACTATTACGGAATTTCAGCAAGCTTCCGGTTCTTTCGAACAATCCGCGAGCTGATGACATCCAGCTCATGTCAAATGTGACTCATGAGATGATTCGACAGCTACGAGCGCAAGGGGTTCCAGTGGAGCATTGGGATACCATTGTGGTATTCATGCTTCATGAACGACTGGATCAGGATACAGCGAAGCAATGGGAGCTCCAGAGAACGTCTGAGACTCCAACTGGGACAGAGATGTTGGCATTTCTGGATCGCCAAGCTGCGGCCAACCAGAATCGACCAACACTAAGCCAGCGTCTAAGGGCGTTTGATCTGCGAGCTACATCAGCAAGGGGGGAGCCAGTGTTGCGCCTCAGGCAACAAGTTGCAGAGCCAGCTGGACCACAGCCAGGGCCCAGCAATCAAGCATCAAGGGCAGCAGCGACACCAAGTCGTATCGAAGCGAGGCGCAATTCTGGTGCAGTGTCTAGGCCCAGGAAATGTGAGATGTGTGGGGAAAACCACCAGCTATATCGTTGCCAGCGTTTTCTTCAGCTAACAATGAGAGCTAGGACAAACTTTGTAAGGGTGAAAGGCCTTTGCGAAAATTGTTTAAAGCAAGGGCATCGAAAGGAGGAGTGCTTCCAGTCACCGTGTCCGAGGTGTCCAGGTAACATGAGACACAATAGTGTTTTGTGTCCAAACCATGAGCCAGGGCGATCAGCAGTAGCAGCCAACATGGCAGCAGAACGGAGCAACAAGCGAAAGGGTGCCTGACTAGAGGCAGTGCCAGCTAAAAGGACGAGGCAAGCTGTTCCTGCAAAACAGCAGGGGGATAGGATAAGCTGGGGGGATGATAACAATAAAAATCTTTTTAGTACGTATTTGAGCGTCTTTAATTCAATCCCCAATTCTGCTAGCGATATTTCTACCACACTCATGCCTACGGTTGTGGTGAAATTCAAGGTTAATGGTTCTGATTCAGCACCAGTGCGAGCTCTCCTGGATTCAGGAGCCCAGTTAAATTTGATCCCATACGATCTAGTGCAAGCTTTAGGAATAGCTACATCGACAGCAACACGAAAGGTAATTGGCATTGATGGCAATCCAATTCAGATCTGCAAGCGAGCTAAAATGCAAATAATGCCATGGTTTGAATCCGAGGCAAGCATTGAAGAGGAATTTTGGGTATTACCAAAGGGCGCAAGGTGGGAATTGGCTACTCCACCAATGGACGTACAACCAATCCCAGAGCATACGCAGGTTCCATATGCGGATCCTGCCTATTGGAAGCGAGCTACATTTAGGGTGTTATTGGGGGTTGGCTTTTTCGCCAAAGTAATGGTCAGTTCCATGCCACGCAACATGGGAGGTCTAATCGCTTTAGAAACAGACTTCGGTATGGTGATATTTGGTGTGCACTCATTGTGCAAGAGCAAGGGGCAAACTGACAGCAATATCGTGGCGAGGTGCGTTGAGTCGCGCAACATGGATGAGATGGTAAGCCAGCTGTGGGCAATGGACCGCATAGGTGTTGCTACCACTAGGACACCGGAAGAGCAAGCGGTGGAGGACAATTTTATTCGGACAGCTAGACGAGATGAGGATGGGCGTTTTATCGTTACCATTCCTCTTAAGCCAGACGTAAGTCATATAGGAGATTCGAGAGCTATAGCGCTAAGACGATTTATGTACTTAGAACGAAAGCTTGGCAGAGATTCAGCTTTACGAGAAAGGTACGTTGCTTTCATGCGAGAGTATGAGAGCCTTGGTCATATGACAAGAGCAAGCCATCAAGCGCCAGCTGGGCAGTTGGTGTATTATATACCGCATCACTGCGTAACTAAAAAATTCAGGGTGGTGTTCGACTGTAGCTGTCGAACAGATAGAGGGATTTCACTCAATGAGGTCCAACAGCTGGGCGAAAAGCTACAAAGGGACCTGTTTGAGACGGTCATGCGATTCCGAAGGCATCGGATCGGATTTAGCGCCGACATCAAAATGATGTTCCGGCAAGTCAGGATAGCCCAGCATCAATGGGATCTGCAGAGGATATTTTGGAGGGAATCTCCAAGCGCGAGCTTACAAGAATTTTGGCTGACGGTTGTCACATACGGCATGACATCGTCAGCATATAATGCGGTGCGAGCTTTAATACAATGTGGACAGGATTCGAGCGAGCTATTTCCAGATGTGGAAACAATAATCAGGAATGATTTTTATATGGACGACTGTGTCACGGGCTGTGACAGTGAACAAGAAGCATTCACGATCGCCAGTCGTCTGGACAGGGTTTTACGAACAGCTGGGTTTGAACTTCGAAAGTGGAAATCCAATGGCCGATGGCTATCAAGCAAGCTGCAAGCTAATACCGATGAGGACATGGTTTTTGATAACCACGAGCAAGCTTCTGTGCTAGGACTGCAATGGTTAGTTGCAGAGGACCAATTTACATTTGTGGTCAAAACGCCAGCTTTAATGGGCGAGGTTACAAAGCGCAAGATACTAAGCTGTATTGCACAGCTATATGATCCGAACGGATACATAGCACCAGTGGTGGTGTCGGGCAAGCTCCTTATACAAGACATGTGGCGATTAAGTCTTGGTTGGGATGAAGAGGTGCCAGCTAAATTAAAGGAGAGGTGGACAGCTTACTGGCAAGAAGTCATACATCTAGAACAATTCCGGATAGACAGATGGCTTGGTACGGGCAAGGGTGCAAAGGCACAACTCCATGGGTTTTCAGATGCTTCAATGACTTTATGGGGCAGCTATATATGTGCGAGTGGAGACAGCTAACGAAAGGGTAACGAGCAAGCTAGTGGTATCGAAGACACGAGTGGCACCACTCAAAGCAGTCACGATACCACGATTAGAGCTAGCTGCAGCAGAGCTGCTGGGACAGCTAATGGTAGAGCTACGAAAGGCAATGGAGTGGGGCGAGCTAGACTACGTGATGTGGACTGATTCCATGGTGGTACTGCATTGGTTGCAGAAGTTTCCACGCGACTTGAAGACATATGTGGCCAACCGTGTGTCTTCTATACAAACAAATACGAATGTTAACCAGTGGCGGCACGTCGGGACGAAGGAGAATCCTGCCGACTTGTTAAGCCGTGGTGTGATGCCAGCTGACTTAGTAAAGAGCGAGTTATGGATGCATGGGCCAGAATGGTTATGCTATCCGGAGGAAGAATGGCCAGCTAACATCAGGACAGGGGAAGTGCCATGCACAGCAGCGGATGAGATGCAGGTGTGTGTAGCTGTATCATTGAAAGATGATATAGGCATTTGGATGCCTAATACGCAAGCTATCGTGACAGTTGATGAATATGCGAGCAGCTTGGAGAAAGCAACGAATATAATAGCCTATATTCTTCATTATATGGGTGTATTATTGGATAGGGTAAAGCAGCGCAAGCTAGGGCAGCCAATGCCAAGACCGAAAAGGGGCATCGTCACGCCGACGATGCTAAGGATAGAGGAAAGGGCAGAAGCAATGCGCTATCTGATAAAGCGAGCTCAAGCGAAAGCATATAATAGAGATATTGCATCTTTGCGCAAGGTTGGACAGCTAACAGAGCATAGCAAGATCGAAGAGCTTAAGCCAATATTCGATGACGAGAATATGCTTAGAGTAGGAGGGCGACTGCAGCGAGCTTCAGGAGATTATGAGATGCGCCATCCGGTAATTATTCCGAATGGTTCGAGGCTAGCTTGGTTAATCATGGACAGTGTGCATCGGCAGACAAAACATGGTGCCGTACAGGTAATGATGCAAGCTATACGACAGCGGTATTGGATACCAAGATTACGTAATGAATTACGGCGATTCATACATAAGTGCGTGACTTGTGTACGCTATAATTATAAGCTAGAACAGCAACTAATGTCTGAACTGCCAGCTGACAGAGTGCGAGCTGGTAGAGCATTTCTACACACAGGTGTGGATTATGCTGGACCATTTATAATCAAGATATTAAATCGGCAAGGTAAACAGATAGCTACACGAAAGGTTTGGGTTGCAATTTTTGTATGCCTAAAAACGCGAGCAATTCACATAGATTCAGTAGGAGACCTGACATCCGTATCATTCCTAGCATGTTATGATCGGTTTGTCAGTCGGCGAGGACATTGTCAACGTATGTATAGTGACAATGGAACATCATTTGTTGGTGCAGCAAGGGAAATCAAGCAAGCTTGGAAAGAATGGAGCAAAAACGAAGTTTTCAGCAAGCTAAGTCAGCGAGGTACAGACTGGATCTTTATGACTCCAGCAGCTCCACATCAGGGTGGAATTTATGAAGCGGCGGTGAAATCTATGAAGTTTCACTTGAAGAGGGTAGTAGGTCAAAAGATCTTGGACAGCGAGCAATTTTTAACGCTCTTAGTTGGGATTGAGGGAATTCTAAACTCTCGTCCTATTCATCCGGTCAGCGATGATCCGATGGATGTGCAAGCTTTAACGCCAGGTCATTTTTTGATAGGTGAGCCAATAATATTACCGCCACCTTTTGCGCTAGCTGAGGAATCGAAGTCGAAAGGTATAAAGCTGTGGAGAGAAAGGCAGATAATGATGAATCATTTCTGGAAGAGGTGGCAAGAGGAGTATCTTGTCACGCTTCAGCAAAGGAAAAAGTGGAGAAGGGAACGGGAAAGCTTAAAGGTCGGACAGCTGGTTATAATAAAAGCCGAGAATTTTCCGCCAGCTCAATGGTCCATGGGACGCATCTGCGAGCTTATCAAGAGCAAGGACGGATTAGTGAGATCCGTGGTTCTAAGAACAGAAACTGGACAGCTAAGCAGGCCAGTGCAGAAAATCTGCATTTTGCCTGTCGATACAGCAAGCGAGGAATAAACATTGCAAGCTATATCAGAGAGGTAATACAGCAAGGCATGAGCGAGCTGCGCGAAAAGCACGATGGGGCGAGGTAACTGCAAGCTATAACTGCAAGGTAATAAGAGCAAGGTGGGCGAGCTATGCCATATATTATGGCAACAAGAGCAAGCTGCGCGAGGTAAAAATGAATTGAGACATAGGCAAGCTAACCATTTTAATTTATATGATAAATTTGATATTTATATTTCAGCAAGCTTTATATATTTGTTTTGATAAGTATTAACCTTCTTTTCTTCCTAGAACTGAGAGAAGGAAAGTACAACACTGCAAGGGGACAGCTAGATACGGATGAGCTATTGACATGACAAGCTAAACTGCAAGGTGCAAGGAACACAGCAAGGAACATAGCAAGGAACACAGCAAGCTCCTAGATGGAAAACGACCCGTTTTCGTCGGGACTGTATCGTATGCCAGCATACGAGTGTATTTAAGAGAAAGCTATATTTTTAAGTCTCATATTTGTCTCTCTTTATTTTTATACATAAGCTAAAGCGCAAGCTAAATATTGTTAAATTAGGTAGGTTTATTCAGTACGCGTACGCTTGGGGCGTCTGATGTGTCTTGATCGAACTCCTCAAGTGAAAAGTAATTAATTCGAATAGCTAACGAAAGCCATCCTGTGAGCTGGTCGTGCGAGCTTAATTGTAATGTTTTGTGCGAGCTAATAAATGTTGGGTTTTTTCTACGGTTTTTTTCCCAACAATAAAAAGTGTCTGTTTTTCATTTCGATCGGTTAATTTTATTTTTTGGTTATTTTTTTCTTAGGCAGCGTATCGCGAACGATACATTATCTTATTGTATGAATGGGCGACGTATTTTTATGGATACAAATGAAATGGTTTAGGTTGCTTTTTTTTTTAAATGCACACGCCCTCAAGGGGTTTGTTATAGCCCTTTTAATGATAAGTCACAGCGCGAGCGATAGGAAGTTAGGAAGGAAGGGAAAGGAGGTGTCGATGAACATTGATCTTGAATGTTTGAAGATCAAAATGGCAAGGAAAAATTGTGCCAGGCAATCCATTCCACATTCGTGTTGTACGGCTAAAGAAAGAATCTCTATATTTCACGGTACGTTCGAAATTGGGCTCAAGTGTAAACTGATGAGCGTTCCTAGCAAGATGAGTATTACGGGGGAAATGTTTAAGGTATGGAACGCAGCTGGCTACCTCGAGTGAGCATTTTTTGTAAAAGAATCTGTAAAAGAAGGAAAGACATGAGACATTCCGACGATGTTCGAGTGACGGAAATGTTTCCATAATGTTTCTCTCACCTATCAATTTTCTTAACTCTGTCGAGCAGGTGGAGAAAAGTTTGAGAAGCACCTGCCCAGAGATGGGAGTTATACCCGAGTTTAGGGCGTATAAACGCTTTGTAAATTGTAGCCAGATCAGAAGGGGTGAAAAACTTCTTGCATCTATTATGAAAGCCTAAGCATCTTGCAGCATTCTTGGCAATCTCAAGTATATGATCATTCCAACGAAGATTGTCACTGATACACATACCGAGATCTGATAGCTTTTCGGCCTCCTCGATGCAAGTACCATTCATGGATAATGGCATAGGGGGTATGTTTAACGACAAAAGACAGCATTGAGTTTTCGACGCATTAAACTCCACACGATTTCTAGTACCCCAATTCACAATGCTGTTTAAATCGGAGTTTAACGAGCTTATCATACGATTTCGTTGTAATAACACGTCCGAAGGCGAAGGCCGTGAATTATCAAACGTATACGAAAAGCTGATGGTTGAGTCGTCAGCAAAACAATTTAATGGATTAGAAGTCACAGACAAGAGATCATTTATAAAAATGAGAAAGAGAGTCGGAGACAGAACGGAGCCCTGGGGCACACCAGCATTTATTTTGTGGAGATCAGACTTGAAACCGTGTAATACAACTTGTATTGAACGGTCCAGAAGAAAGCTTCTAATCCAACGAATAAGAGTATCATCGATACCAAATGCACGCATTTTCGATAAGAGCTTCATGCCAAACTCTATCAAATGCCTTTGAAATATCAAGCGCAATAGCCTTGCTTTCGCCAAAGCGATGCACAGATTTGTTCCACTGTTCGGTGAGATATGCCATCAGATCACCAGTGGAACGATTGCTGCGAAAGCCGTATTGCCGGTCATTTTAAAGCACTCGATCTTCGAGATATTTCTTGAGCTGACGATTTATCAGCGTTTCCATGACCTTGGAAAGAAGGGCCGTAAGTGCAATTGGTCGGAAGGAGGAGGGAGAGGAGGGGGAGGAGGAGTCACCTTTTTTTTGGGCTGGACAAATGCCGTTTTCCATCTACTAGGAAAGATTCCTGAACGATAGGAGCGATGGAAAAGCTTACTCAGTGGTTTTGCCAGCGATAAAGAACACCTCTTCAGAAGACTAGGGGGTGGACGGTTGTGGATTTTCACTAAACCGTCAACTATCAACATCTTCTTTAAATCGTAGGAATGTTAACGTTGATTGTAACTTAAAATTTATTTTGTTAGTTGATACACTAACCGCGACGACAATTACAAAGACTTGATAGCGAAAGTAAAACGAAAGGTTTTCGACCACTGATGGCTTAAGACAAACTTATTTTTATTGAATAGGTACTTAGCTTTTATACAAATTCAAAATACTGTATTAGATAAAGTTAGAAAGAAAAGAATATAAATGTTCCAGCAAATATTAAACTAAAATATAAAAAATATGGTGATTGGTCAAGCAAAGGCGCCAGATTTAAATATTAGACCAATTGTTGCTTTAAGGAAGATATTCGGTCTCAAACATTCCGCCGCCTTTGAAAGTACTCTCTTTCAACAGTGTATGATTGCCAGCTTACGAATTGGACGTTGTGTTGTTCCTTCCGAAGTCCTCACATCAGCTACTCTGACCCGTCCGTCAGTACCTGGAATGGCGTTTGTAATTCGCCCCATTATCCATTTTTGGGGTGGAACATGGTCCTCGTGTATGATAACTAGGTCTCCGACATTGATATTTGGGGTTGGCTATGCCCACTTTCCTCTATCCTGCAGCTCCTGCACGTATTCTGTAGACCATCTTTGCCAAAAATGGGTTTTTACTGCGTTGATTCGTCGCCATCTCGGAATTAAGCTTATGTCAGCCACCTCGTCCGGAGGCTCTGGAATTGCCTTAAGCGATGAACCGATGAGAAAATGGGCTGGCGTCAGTGCTTCAAGGTCGTTGGGGTCGGATGACATTGTGGTGATTGGTCTCGAGTTCATGACCTCCTCTATTTCAACCAGCGCTGTTGATAACTCCTCGAAATTGAGCTTGGCACCTCTAAGACTACGATGCAAATGACCCTTTGTGACCTTAACAGCTGCCTCCCAAAGTCCTCCAAAGTGGGGTGCCCTGATGATTTTTTAAACAGTAAATTGTGCAATTCAATTAGCTTGGATTTTGCTCCAACAAATTTAGTTGCATTGTTGCAATATATGTCTCTGGGAAGACCTCTGCGACCTATCATTCGCTTAAGGGCAGCAAGAAAAGCATCGGTAGAAAGGTCGGATACAGCCTCTAAGTGAACCGCCTTAGAGGCGAAACATACGAAGACAGCAATATAAGTTTAGTAAGGTATTTTTCCTCTTATTTTATAATAGGTCAAAATCGATCCACAAAAGTGCACACCACAACACCAAAATGGACACGAAGGACTACGTCTTTCCTTGGGTAAGTCACCCATGACTTGCTTTAATAGTTTTGGACGGTATCTGACACAGTGAACGCATTGTCTTACAGTTTGTCGAGCGATATCCCGAGCGTTTATAATCCAAAAATTTTGCCTAATTAGGGCAACTAGAGCCTTAGGACCAGCGTGATAGTTATCAAAGTGTAGATGTCTGGCGAGAGCTTTGGTGAAACTTGTATTTTTGGGAAGTAACAAGGGGTGTTTAATTTCCTCTGGAATACTGGCATGTTTCAGTCGTCCTCCAACACGAAGTAGTTCGATGCCACCCAACTCCCGCAGAAAAGGATTTAACCACTTAATCGATCCCTTGAGAGGCCGTTGAGCCTTAATGGCGTTTATTTCTTCCGAAAATGAGTTGAGTTGAATCAAATTTACAAGCCTCAGAAGCGATTCTTCTGACTCTGAGACCTCCAAAGGTTTCAAACGCTCTTTTAATTTGCAAAATTTTGTGACGTAAGATAATGTGGAGAATTTTTGTAAAGGAACTGAAACGTTCTACTAAACGAAGTAATGGTGTCGGATCTGATTTTTTACAGATCAGCACTGTTTTTCGTTTTTCAAGCAAAAACTCTTCTTGCGAGAGTGAAATCTCAAAACTGACTGGCCAATGTTCTACTGAACGTAACAAAAATTGTGGGCCTTTGAACCATATTGAATTTGATAGCTCCTCTACAGTGCAGCCCCTCGAAACTATGTCTGCTGGATTTTCGTTAGTGGGCACGTGCTTCCAAATGGCATCCTTTGTCCTGATTGGATCTCCGCTACTCGATTTCCGACGAAGGTTGTTAGTTTTGATGAGTGCGTGGCTATCCAATGTAAAACTATAGCAGCATCAGTCCAAAGGTAGACCTCTGAATGAGTTCCTTTAAATATAGGTTTTATCTTTTTCCACAACTTAGCTAACAAGTGAGCAGCACAAAGTTATAACCTTGGAAGTTGTTTCCGGTTTGCCGGTGCTACTCTGGATTTGGCGACGAGAAGCTCAACTTTTGCCGATCCTGATGTATCTAGGGCGCGTAGATATATGCAGCACGCATCCGCGAAACCATGTATTTGATAACTTTGCCTATTCGCTATCAAGGCAAATCTAGGGATCAGCAAATTTTGCAAAGACGGTAGATAAGTCATGAACTGCCTCCATTCAGTGTCAATGCTTTGAGGGATAGATGCGTCACAGTCTATTTTATTGATCCATACATTCTAAAGAATAACCTTAGCTCTGATAATAATTGGGCTCAATAATCCAATAGGATCGAAGAGTGAAGATAAAAGAGAGAGAATGGACCTTTTTGTATATTTGTAATAGTTCCTATTTGGTTGGTATGAAAAGCTGAATTCATCCTTGATTGGATTTCACGTTATTACTAATGTACTAGTTAGACCAGGTTCGCTTAGCTTAATCTCCTTTTGAAACAAGTTGGCAGCTTTCATTATATCGGGGTGGTTGCTTATCCATTTGGATAAGTTGAGCCCCGCAGAATTCAATATAGCAACGACTTCCCTTTGTTTCCTAAGCAACGAATTTAGATCATCATCTCCGGTAATAAGATCGTCGACCTAAAAATCTTCTTCTATTACCTGAGGGCCCATTTCACATTGGTTACGATTGGTTTCCGCTAAATACTTTAAGCAACGAACAGTGGCAAATGGAGCAGACGACGAACCATATGTAATGGTATTTAATTGGTATGTTTGCACCGGAGTTGTTTCATCCTTTCTCCAAAGGATATATTGAAACCGGGGATGAGATGAGTGAACTAAGAATTTATTGACGAAAAATTTTTACGACGTCTGCAGTAAGGACAAACCTATGTAAACGGAAGCGAAGCAGGATTATAAGAAGTTCGGTCTGAATTGTTGGACCGACCATAAGCGTATCATTCAACGATAGATGCGACGAAGTAAAGCAAGAAGCATTGAAAACAACCCTCAGCTTTGTGGATGTGCTTTCAGGCTCAACAACGCAGTTTACATAAATCTGGATCCTTGACTAGTGACATGTGTCCTAAAAGCTCGTACTCCTCTAAAAACGCTGCATATTGTAACTTCAAGGATTCATTTCTTGCAAGTCTTCGTTCTTAAGCTAAAAAACGTCTGAAAGCTATGTCATATGAGGACCCCAAGCAGCTAGGGTCGCGTTTAAATGGAAGGTGAACCATTAGTCGACCACTAGGAAGAACCTTTATATTTTCCTTGAAATGAGTCTTGCACTCCTGTTGTTCATCAGTCCACCTTGATTCTTGGTCCCTGACTTATTCTAGTTCCCAGAACTTTTCCACATATTGTTCAAGCGCCGAATCCTCATAAAAGTTAACTAGGCGAATGTTTTTCCGAAAATTGTCAGGTTTCTTGTATCTTCCCGATACTATCCACTCAAGAGATGTTTTTTGCAGAATGGGTACTCCTTCACCCAGCTTTATTTGACCTACTTGAAGAAGATCAAAGAACGACTCTGCCCCTAATAACAAATCAATCTGTGATGGCTTATTGAAATACTCATCTACGAATTCCAAATTTCGAGGCAGATTCCAATGTGAAGTTTTGACTGTGGCTTCTGGTTGATACCCAGTAATAGAAGGTGCTACCAAAAACTCCAATGATATTTCAGAGTTGTTATAACGCGATCGAATCGTGGTTTGAGTCTGAAAGTTTATTTTGGTTTCAGTAACCCCTATTCCAACTATATCGACATTTTTCCTTTGCCTCTTCAGATGAAGGGAATTAGCGAACTTTTCGTTTATAAAGTTAACTTGTGACCCTGAATCTAGTAACATTCGACCCATTTGAAAACAGCCGTTTGAATCCTTAACGAGAACCAACGCAGTCGCTAAGATTACTTGAGCAACCGAAAGTTGCTCCTTTTCTAAAGCTGTGTGACTTGTTGCCACTGGTGGCGATTGTGTACCTTGTTTGTCATATCTGGGATTGCCTTCAAATGGGTGAGTTCGATGCAAGAGACTATGGTGTGGATGCTTACAAACCTTGCACCTGTATAGCGAAGGACATCTTTAAACACTGTGGCCTTTAAACAAACAATTCAAACAAAGTCCTAGTTTCTTAACATTTTCGAATCTATTCATTTCTGATAACTTTTTAAAAGCTAAGCAATCCGTAATGGAGTGACCATTATCTCGACAAAATAAACAGGCCTTTTGTGAAATTGTTAGTGACGATTGTGGACGATAACCAGAATGCGAAGTTGATCGGAATGTAATCTCAACAGCCTGCTTTCGCGGGCCTCAAGGAATTGACATTTCCTGATAAGGACCTCTGAACATTCGGTTCAAGTAGGCAGCTTCTTATAATCGAGTTTTTCGTCCCACGTTGACTGAATTTCTGGATCTACTTTAGATATGGCGATGTGTATAATAATGGCGTTGCAGATATTTTCAAATGAACCTATTGACTGAAGCGAATTGAAAATAGCTGATGTATTGTCTGCTAATCGTCTAAGCTCCGATGCAGAAGACTTGGGAAACCTGGGCTGTTCAAAAAGTTCGGAGATTAATTGCAAGAATATAAGGCAATCGTTATCGTAACGTTCTTTGAGCCTTTCGAGTGCCTTTGGGTAGTTATCTTCCGTTATTTGGAAAGCCTTTACAGTATTTAGAGCCTGATCACTCAAACAGTTCAAAAGATGATTGAATTTTTCTAGTTTTGTCAAATTCGGCTCATCATCAACAAGAATTTTGAAAGAATTAAGAAAATTTTTAAATTCTGAATATTTTCCATTACATTGTGGTATTTTGAGGTTTGGCAAATGGTTTTTTGTTTGATGTGTAACTGTCGTTTGAAGTGTCATGTCTGCGTGGCTGTTTCGCCTGGAAGGCCCTAGAACCAATTGAATTTTGGCCTTTGTTGAAATATAAAGATCTTCCAATTCACGTCGACACGTATCATCTGGTACTACGCGTTCAAGTTGAGTCTGACACGATAAAATTTGTTTGAAATAGGATTCCAAAATTCCTAGACGGCATTCCAATTTTATAGCAGATAGATTGTCCGCTCTAGATTCAACAAGATTTTTTATTCTAGTAATAATGCCTTTGGTTGAAGACCGCAACTGCTTCAATTCCTCGATGGATGCATCAGTTGACATTATTCCGGATTATAGCTTAAAACACAAATAAGAAATGGAAAACAGATTTCAACAAAGTGGCAACACTATTCCAAAAAGTATTAAATGTGTGGCGGAGAACTAATCCAAACTCGAACGGGCAAACTATGAATTAATTAATCAAAGAAAGGGTTTGTTAAGAACCGACGAATGCAGTACTGTTGTGTCAAATTAATTTGCTCTCAAATGTGATCTCAGAAATATTTGATATAAATTATTTATGCAGTTTAAGGAAATAAATTCAAACTTCCATGGTTTCAAAACAGTGAAAGCTTATCTTCATTGCATACGATCAATGCAGCACCCCCTCCGGCGACGACGATGAAAAGATTTAAGTTTCCTGTGTATAATTAAAATCTCCAAGACAGCAATGAATTTACTTTTCAAAAGAAGATTGATTTTAGCGAAAGCGATCGGAGATTGAACGAGCGAACGAGCGATCGACGACGAAGTGCAATTAGATGGCAAGAATTTATATGTTTAAAAGCTTTTTATGTCAATTCACAATGTGCGGCGAAAAAAAAATTGTGGATTGTAGAATTCGACTTACAAGGAAAAAGCTTTTGTGGATTATAAATTTTTATTTCCACTGATTGCTTCTACCAGGAATATTCGTTTTTATTATTTTTTTTTGTATTGCTCAAAACCAATTATTGAATGCAGCAATTTAATATTAATTTATAAATAGCATTATTAATTTATAAAAAGCATTATAAATAAAATTTATTTTAATATTGTACTATGTAATATTGATTTCCATGCATATCACTGTTCCGTCGAAGATGCGCTTTAATTTTTGGAAATTTAGGTGAATCAGGTCAATATAAATTGATTTTTTTTTATTTTTTTAAATGGCGATTCTTGAGCGCATTTTCGATTGAAAGGCGATTTGTGACGTACCTGCGTGGGAGATGATACTTATCTTCCCTTAATGGTTTTAATTTTCCAATTGATGTAGGTATGTACTATGTATGCTGACTTTTTCCTCTGGGTGTTAGGCTGCTAGCTGCTGTACTTTATTATAACTCCTTGCACTTTAACCGACACCGAACCAAATTCACGACGCTATTCACTTTTGTGTGTCTTTTTTATTGTTTAAGTGAATTAATTTTTTTTTTTTAAGTTATTGTCTTTTTAAAATAGGTACCTACTTTTCACTTTGGTTATTCCACGAGGTAGTTTTTCTTTTTAATTTTGTAATGGGATTTTTTTTCCTTTACACGTTGGGCGCCAAAAAATGGACGGTTGTGGATTTTCACTAAACCGTCAACTATCAACATCTACTTTAAATCGTGGGAATGTCAACGTTGATTGTAACTTAAAATTGATTTTGTTAGTTGATACACTAACCGCGACGACAATTACAAAGACTTGATAGCGAAAGTAAAACGAAAGGTTTTCGACCACTGATGGCTTAAGACAAACTTATTTTTATTGAATAGGTACTAAGCTTTTATACAAATTCGAAATACTGTATTAGATAAAGTTAGTAAGAGAAGAATATAAATGTTCCAGCAAATATTAAACTAAAATATAAAAAATATGGCGATTGGTCAAGCAAAGGCACCAGATTTAAATATAAGACCAATTGTTACTTTAAGGAAGATATTCTGTCTCAAACACGGGGTATACCATCCGGGCCAGCGGATTTGTGTATATCAAGATCTTGAAGAACTCTTGCTACTGTACGATTGCGGAAATATACCTGTCCCATAGAAAAATAAACATTCTCAAGTACAGGACTGGCATTGTTGCTTGCAGGCAACGTAGAACTTCCAGCAAAATGAGCTGCGAGCATATTCGACTTCTCTGAAGAGCTGACAATTGGTTTATCGTCGACGATGAGCGTTGGAACTGATGATGACGTTGAGTTCTTGACGTTTTTTTACAAATGACCAGAAGTTTTTACTGCCTTTGGAACATTGCAGAATTTTTTGCCGTAACTTCTGGTCATGTAAAAATATCGTTTTGTGTATAACGGAGTTGCACGAGTTCCTAACTTGTTTGTGTTTCTTCCGATTTTCCTCAGTTTTGTTGGCTTTGTAGGATCGGAATTTTTTCTTTAACTGGATGGGAATTTTTTCTTTAACTGGATGGTTGGAGATCGAGAATTTAGCTGAAATGACACAATGGTCCGAGCTGCCAAATGAAGAAGTTACTTTAATAGTATATTTATCAGGATGGGAAGTAAGGAACAAGTCAAGAGTATGGGCGGAATGCCCATCAACATCCGGTATACAAGTAGGCTCATCGACAAGCTGGGTGAGATGGTTATACTCAGCAAAAATCTCGGTATACCTTCCTTCGAGTGTTGTCTGGCCAGAATAGCGGAGCCAACTTGAATTGTGTACATTGAAGTCGCCCGTAATCACGACTTCAGTGTGAGGACAATGGGAAACAATTCGGGAAATTGAATCTGACAAAACATCTAACTCATCACAAGTAGACATGCTGTCAAGATTCGGACTCCTGTAAAGAAAACAGTAATGAATGATATGCTTGCGGACAGTGAATTTGAGCCACAGGAAATTAAAGTTCGTATTAAAACAATGCCCATATTGGGGAAGGCTCTGGCAAGCAATATCATTCCTATTCCTAACATAAACGACAAGACCATGGTGGAAAAAAGTATTGGTACTAAGTTATATCCAAACAAACAAAATTCTGATAAATCAGTATTCTGTCCAACCTGGGTTTCACTTAATGCCAAAACAGCTGGGCAGTATTGCACAGTATGGGCGTACACAGAAAAGAAATTCTTTCTTAGCCCACGAACATTTAAATATACAACACAAAAATCACTTACCATTTTGAAAAACTAAACACAAAAAATTCAACTTTGACGAAACTAATTTCAGCCGTGCAGTAAATTCCCATATTAATTCCAATTAAAAACAAACTGTCCTAGGTGTTATGCCCATAAAACAATTTGCAAACGGGAATCAATATAGAAAAAAAAAACACGATTGAAATATTCATCAAATGCTACTCACCTATCTAGTGCAAAACCTCTTGCAATAAGCCTTACAAGAGGCTTGCACTGCACAGAAAGCAACAGTTACGGGTGGCGAGGGTGGAGAGGATGGGTATTGTTGGATGCTGTGCTGCGAATGCGAGCGAGGTATTTGGTGTTTATCTTTTTTTCTTTTTTCTTTTTAATTGGCACTGATTCTATTTTTTTTTCGAGTTTTGGGCTGAATTTAATTTATGGCACTATTTATGGTATGTAAATTTGGTTTGGTTTATTTTTTTTTCTTGTAATATTATTTTTTGGGTGACACACGCGCACAGAAACAGCGCGACCGCACACGACGAGTACTTGATCGACACTCCATGCTATGATGTAACAAGGCAAGAATGACATAGGAATATATGGCGCCAGGCGTGTGCTGTGAGGTTTCAATCATCGAAGCTCGGGACGATAAATGATCACTGGTGCGATCTCTTCACACCCAGCTCACATGGTTTTTTTTTCCAAAAACGACTTAGGTTGCTTTCTTCTCAATTTATAAATGGCTGTTCCCTTTTCCGCGTTTTCTTTTTAAGTGTTACAACCTACGGAAATATTATATAATAGGGCTTCCAAATTGAAAATTTCATCTAAATCCTTCAAGCGGTTTTCGAGGAAATCAGATTTGAAAAACTGCTCCTATGGGAGAGTGCCGTTCAACAAGGTCATGCGTGTTAAGGTCGAAGCGTCTTTATTTCCATCTGTGATTGGGAATAATGTTGAATTCCCATAATTGTTGAGATCGGCTTTGTTTCGCAAAAAAAGTTACTGAATTTAAATAATGTCGATCACTAAAATTTCAAAAAATTACTGCCATCGGCAAAATGCTGAAAAATAGCACATTTAAGAGTTTGACGAAATTGCCTCACTAAGCTTCGTAGGAGCTCTATACAAAGCTTTATAACACGATACTTTCTCAGGTCCTTCCTTTTTGAAGAGACGTATGGTTTTTGGAAGTATATTTTTTAGCGTAAAAAGAAAAGTGCGGGGAGCGTTGGTGGCGCGTTTCTCCCCTTCCCAACGCTGTTGCACACACCCTTTTACTATCTTTACTTTATTTATACCCATTAAAACATTTTTTTCTCTTTCCCTATTTTTTCTAAGGCAAGTAAAAAAAATTGAGGCTACAATCACACATTACATTACGGTAATGCAGAAGTTGAAATAAGTGGCTCTGGTAATTCCGTCCGTCTGTCTGTATGCCATCTGTCTGTTTGCTTGCACCTCTGAGCCTGACCGGATACGCCGATTTGCTTCAAATTTGGTATTTGGTATTTATTTGGACGTCCCTCGGAAACTATTTTTAATTTTTGCACAGGGCCAAATAATCGGTACTTGCCATACAATCGTGAAGAAGAAAATTGATTTTCTTATAAACTGCTCTAACGATTTTGACAAGACTTTAAGTATGCTATTTTTAAAAGAAAGTCTATCTTTAGGTTAGAAAAGATTATTTGGAATTCTTCTCACAATGATACCTCTCATAGAACCGGCATTTTCAAATCGATTTTAGTTGTAAACTGAATATTCCACTTCAATAAATTTTCCGACACAGGGAGCCATTTATAACTCTATTGAAATGTTATTTCAAAGTTTTCAAAACCTTTTTGTTTTAATTTTGAAAAATTTTGGTTTTTGAAATATTTTGAGAACGGCTGTATTGAATTTTTTAACACTATTTTTCGAGATGCAAATTTTGGACTGAACGACTTTCAATATTTTTTTCCTAGATAGATACTAAACAATGAAATATTATTGCATGCTTTGTTTTTTTTTAAGAAAACTCTTAAACTATTTACTAAAATTAAAGATTTTTCATATTTTTTTAAATACGTACCGATTATCTAGCATAGGAGCAAGTTGGTTCGACCCAGTCGTGCATTTTATTTTGAATTCGTGATAACTTCCCTTCTTTCGACCTTAATGTCACTTCGCTATGGCAATGAAGCCGATCCTTATAAAAAGTGCCGTTCGAGATTACTTCCACATAGAAATGGACTTTGTTGCACATCACCTTATTAAAGGTACCGTGATAAGAATTTTCCTGAAAAATCTATTCCAACCAAAACATTAAGTCTACTCAAAAAACACCGTTCAGAAGGGCGTCATAATAATAATGTGTATTATGTTTGAAGCAAATCTGTCGAGCCGTTTAGGCTCAGAAAAACAGACCGATAGAATTGTTGGACCCACTTTTTTCGACTTCTCTAGCATTGTAATGTCACGTTTGACAGTTAGAATTTTACTTGCTTTAGTACCTTTAATCGCAAGTTAAAAAAAATTAAACAAGTAATGAACTCTTTGATAGGCTGACGGGCAACATCCCTACAAACCAAACCGCAGTAGTTTTCTAGAAAACACTACTACCATTAAAAACATATCCTTTGAACGTGTGTGTTTTGTATTTATTACCTCCACTGCGACTATAGAATGTACCTCTGCAAAGAGAAAAGCACGATAATAAAGGATAAAATATGTACTTGTTTCCCCTGAAATAACAATAATCGACTCCTTTTTGAACTGTGTGAAGGAGAAATCTAGGATGAATTTCGTCTCTTTTTTTAGTGTTGTCGTTTGGCACTTTGTCAATGTTCTTCGATTCAAAACATCGTCATGCGTCAATAGTTTTGATTTTAAAGTTGATTTGTTGTGCAAAATTTTAATCTATATATATAAAAATGAATTGGTGTCTGTTTGTACGCGCCTAACTCGGCTGAATTTCATCCGATTTGCATGGGGATTTTTTTGTTGGGCTTGTATTAAACCAGGTAAACGCATAGCGAATTTTTTAAAATTTGAACGGTATTTTTTAAAAATCGAATTGCGGAACAAATATCGCCAAATTATGACTTTGTTCTTTGTACAAGCATAACTTGGCTAAATATCATCCGATTTGCATGAGGATTTTTTTGTTGGATTTGTTTTGAACCAGCTAAACACACAACGGAGCCGGTTTTTTTTTTCACTTGCAAAAACAAACGAGTTTCTTCTCCACCTGTGCAAGTGACCCGTTCGCCAGAACTCTGCTCTACTCGGAAATGCCTCGCTATTATATTTGGAATGCGCCGTACAAAAAATTCAACATCGAAAACAAGGGCAAGCTGTTGCCGGTTATGCGGATGTGTATTAAACTGATGCGCTTGGTCGTATCTATACTGTTCATCCAAAAAATGACGACTGCTTCTATCTGCGATTGCTTTTGGTCAATGTGCCTGGTCAAACTTCGTACGAGAACCTGCGGACTGTTGATGGTGTGCTGTGTGCCACATTTAGAAAAGCCTGACAGCGGATGAATTTACTTGCCAACGACATTCATTGGGACGCAACACTTGCCGATGCTACAGTTTCTGCGCCTGCGACTCAAATTCGTAGATTGTTTGCCATCATCATCTCGACATGTTTTCCATCGAACCCCCTCATTTTGTGGGACAAATACAAGGACAACATAGCTGACGATATTTTGCATCGAGTTCGAAAAACAACATCAAATCCCGAACTTCAAATCAACGATGAGATCCGCAACGAGGCGGTGATATTGATCGAAGACATGTGTATGCTCATGTGCAGCAACCTGTTGAGCTAGAATTCGATCGAGACGCTTTGACAGAAACAGTTCGCACAAATGTCCCACTGCTCAATCCCGAGCAAAAGAACGTGGACGACTCATTGATGAAGGCGGTTGACGACGGTAACGGTGGCATATTCTTCCTGGATGCACCTGGTGGAACTGGCAAAACGTTTCTCCTTTCGTTGATTTTGGCTTCAATTCGGTCAAGATCCGTAATTGCGCTTGCGGTTGCCTCTTCTCGAATAGCGGCCACGTTCTTGGAAGGTGGTTGCACAGCACATTCAGCGTTAAAATTGCCACTGAATCTGCAGTTGAATGACGAACCGACATGTAATATTTCAAGAAATTCTGCTATGGCACAAATGTTAAAAACTTTCAAAATTATCATCTGGGAT
Source organism: Platycheirus albimanus (assembly GCA_916050605.2). Classification (NCBI taxonomy): domain Eukaryota; kingdom Metazoa; phylum Arthropoda; class Insecta; order Diptera; family Syrphidae; genus Platycheirus; species Platycheirus albimanus. The sequence continues at coordinate 173,199,917 of OU696696.1, forward strand.
GAATGCACAATGGCACACAAGCGAGCATTGGAGGCTCTTGATCGAACAATAAAAGATTTACGGAACAATTTCAGACGCTTTGGAGGAGCAATGATATTGCTAGCCGGTGATTTCCGTCAAATTTTACCAGTAATCCTGCGGTCAACGCATGCAGATGAACTGAACGCTTGCCTACAATTATCGTACTTCTGGCGATACGTAAAGAAAGAAGGTTGACGACGAACATGCGAGTTGCGTCGCAGAACGATCCATCAGCCGATGATTTTGCAAAAAAAAAACAATTGGCAATTGGAAATGGTTGAATTACCGTTGATGCTGCAACTGGCCTGATTTCGTTCCCGCTGAATTGTGAATTCACATCATAGAAGGAAGAACTCATCAGCAAAATGTTCCCTAACATCGGTCACAGTTATTTGAACAACGATTGGCTCAGTGAACGTGCGATATTAGCTGCGACAAATAAGGACGTCGATGATTTGAATTTCATCATTCAAAATAAAATCGCAGCTCCACTGCATTCGCTCAAGTCAGTGGATCGCGTAACAAATGATGACGAAGCAACAAACTATCCAATTGAATTTTTGAATTCGTTGCATGTTCCCGGTCTACCACCGCACAATTTGCAACTCAAAGTCGGCTCTGTCATCATAATGCTGCGCTATCTGAACCAACCAAAACTATGCAACAGAACTAGGTTGATAGTGAAGAAACTCATGAACAACGTCATTCAAGCGACAATAATCAAAGACAAGTTCAAAGGCGAAAAAGTTCTCATTCCAAGAATTCCTATGATGCCGACCTACTTGCCGTTCGAGTTTAAGCGGATTCAGTTTCCCGTTCGACCCGCATTCGCCATGACAATTAACAAATCGCAAGGCCAATCGTTGCAAGTGTGTGGCCTTAATCTTGAATTCCCTTGCTTTTTACAAGGACAACTGTACGTGGCGTGTTCGCGTGTCGGAAAGCCATCTGCATTGTTTGTTTATGCACCGGACAAAAAAACCAACAACTATGTTAATCACAAAGCGTTGCAGTGACCTAATCATTTATATTTAAATAAAAGTAATTTTAATTAATTTAATATTAATTGTTTAATTCTTTCTTAAGAGAGGCTCGACTTTCGAAAGGGACATTTAATCAATTTAAGGCGGAACGAAGTTCGTCGGGTCAGCTAGTTTCAAATAAAAATATTAATAAATAATACAAATTAAATTAAAATGCAAGATATCTAGTACAAACTACATTACAGTTTTGGAAACCTATCGAGAAAGTTCAGCGGAAAATTATTTTAAAGTGTCGATTTCTATGACAGACATTTCGTACAAATAACTTCAATAGCCGTGCAGGCAAGAAATCACTTAAAACAAACATTACAAAATGAAGACTAACAATAGAGTTTGTGATTTAATGGATAATCCTTTTTTATTTTAGAGTTAATATTTTTTTTTATAAATTCGTGAACTAAATTGCTTTTTTATTTTAAGGCCAATCCTTTTTTATTATTTTAAAGTTTTACTAATAAATTTATTTTTAATAATTAATGTATAATAACATAATATATTTAATAAAATAATAATTTTCAAACAAAATGCATTATTTCTTAGTTTTTGGACTTCAGCGGTGCTTGTCTATTTCGGTCGAACCAAACTACTTCTCTGACGTATATTTACACCTGTTTTATTCGTAGTTCTACATCTGCAGCGGCTTGCAACTATACAAGTACAAAAATAACCGGTGGAGTACAAGTGCTTTGGATGTATTTTAATTGGCGGGGAAGTGCAGTACTTTTTTGATGTTTTGCTGTTTTAGAAAGAGATAGTGCCTTCACGTATTCTCATACACAGAAGGTATATATCTGAGTTTTTTCCAAAGCGTCTATCCTTTTTCCGTGGTAATAAAGTAATTCTCTTACGTAGGTACATATTGCATTATTTCTGTACTTCTACGTTTGCAGGGATGAAGTTTTAATTTATTGTTGAAATCTCTCTTTCCAAGTATGATTTAATTTATGAATGTATAACTTAAGCTTATAGGCATAACGTATGCTTTTGTATTCAACCATAACAGCAGTTGTCTATTTGTATTTTTGTATATATACTTTTTCATTGTTTATTGTACTTTTATATACTTTTTATATTATTTCAGAACGATTTATTCCCCATATCGGTACTAGACGAAGACGATGCATTATCTGAGCAGTGTACGACTCTTTACATGTATAAACAGCGCTCTTGGGAACCTCTCTTATCAGCAGCCCATTCAATGTAAGGAACGAAAAGTCGAAATTCTGAATATTTTTCGTTCGTAGCACATAATTATATAATTAATATGACCTAGACTAGAATTATACCTTCTTCCTCAAAAGTTATGACACATGAATAATTTGTTCTGAACAAATATTATCGTGGACTTCAAATACAATCAAATCTTTTTATATTTTATTTATAACTTAGTAGACCAGAATACACATAAATATATTCCTTAAATAAATGTGATATTTTCGTTTTATTTATCTGAGTTTAAATCAACTTCATTCTAGTTTTTTTCATTTATCTTCTCTTCAAATTATTAAGAAATCTTTTGGTAGGGTCTTTTGAGTATTTCATTTTCATTTCATTTATTTATTAGCATAGCATTACTTAGTAGGATACAATATCTTATAAACTAGAGCAAACATCAGTATCGCAATACTTTTAGAACATTAATAATTGTGCTTTGTATTTTCAAAAGTGGCATGAATATTACAATAAGAAAACAAAGTTATAAGTTTAATTCATTAACTATTTTATTATTCATAAATTTTGATTCGAAGAAAAGTTCATTCAAGGTATAATCTTAAAATTAAAGTATTATGTATATAAAAGAATAATAATAATAATATTAATATTTATATGTATGTACTAGCTGGCCCGGCGAACTTCGTTCCGCCTTAAATTGACTAAATGTCCCTTTCGAAAGTCGAGCCTCTCTTAAGAAAGAATTCAACAATTGATATTAAATTGATTAAAATTACTTTTATTTAAACAGAAATGGTAAGGTCACTGCAACGCTTTGTGATAAACAACGTTTTTTATTTTTTTGTCCGGTGCATAAAAAAACAATGCAGATGGCTTTCCGACACGCGAACACGCCACGTACAGTTGTCCATGTGAAAAGCAAGGGGATTCAAGATTAAGGCCACGCACTTGCAACAATTGGCCTTACGATTTTTTAATTGTCATGGCGAATGCGGGTCGAACGGGAAACTGAATCCGCTTAAACTCGAATGGCAAGTCGGTTGGTATCAAAGGAATTCTTGGAATGAGAACTTCTTCACCTTTGAACTTGCCTTTGATTATCGTCGCTTGGATGACGTTGTTCATGAGCTTCTTCACTGTCAACTTAGTTCCATTGCATAGTTTTGGTTGGTTCAGATTGCGCAGCATTATGATGACAGAGCCGACTTTGAGTTGCAAATTGTGGTGGTAGACCGGGAACATCCAACGCATTCAAAAATTCAATTGGATAGTTTGTTGCTTCGTCATCATATGTTATGCGATCCACCGATTTGAACGAATGCAGTGGAGCTGCGATTTTATTTTGAATGCTGAATTCAAATCATCGACGTCCTTATTTTTCGCAGCTTATATCGCGCGTTCACTGAGCCAATCGTGGTTCAAATAATTGTGACCGATGTTAGGGAACACTTTGCTGATGAGTTCTTCCTTCTATGATGTGAATTCACAATTCAGCGGGAACGAAATCAGGCCAGTTGCAGCATCAACTGTAATTCGACCATTTCCAATTGCCAATTGTTTTTTTGCAAAATCATCGGCTGATGGATCGTTCTGCAACGCAACTCGCATGTTTGTCGTCAACTGCAGCTTCTTTACGTATCGCCAGAAATACGATAATTTTAGGCAAGCGTTGAGTTCATCTGCAGGCGTTGATCGCGGGATTACTGGTAAAATTTGACGGAAATCACTGGCTAGCAATATCATTGCTCCTCCAAATGTCTCATATTGTTCCGTAGATCTTTCATTGTTCGATCAAGAGCATTCATCCCAGATGATAATTTTGAAAATTTTCAACACTTGTGCCATAGCAGAATTTCTTGAAATATTGCATGTTGGTTCGTCATTCAACTGCAGATTCAGTGGCAATTTTAACGCTAAATGTGCTGTGCAACCACCTTCTAACAACGTGGCCGCTATTCGAGAACGGGCAATCGCAAGCGCTATGTCGGATCTTGACCGAATTGAAGTAAAAATCAACGAAAGGAGAAACGTTTTGTGAGAAAGTGTTGCGTCCCAGTGATTGTCGTTGGCAAACAAATTCATCCGCTGACAGGCTTCTCTAAATGTGGCACACAGCACACCATCAACAGTCCGCAGGTTCTCGTACGAAGTTTGACCAGGCACATTGACCAAAAGCAATCGCAGATAGAAGCAGTCGTCATTTTTTGGATGAACAGTATAGATACGACCAAGCGCATCAGTTTAATACACATCCGCATATCCGGCAACAGCTTGCCCTTGTTTTCGACGTTGAAATTTTTTGTACGGCGCATTCCAAATATAATATAGCAAGGCATTTCCGAGTAAAGCAGATCTGGCGAACGGGTCACTTGCACAGGTGGAGATGAAACTCGTTTGTTTTTGCAAGTAAAAAAAAAAATAAATAAAAATAATAAAAAAAACCGGCTCCGTTGTGTGTTTACCTGGTTCAAAACAAATCCAACAAAAAAATCCTCATACAAATCGGATAATATTTAGCCAAGTTATGCTTGTACAAAGAACAAAGTCATAATTTATATGTATGTTTTTTGTGACCAATTTTTTAACGATTATTTGTAGATTTATATTTTGTAATGCAGGCTATTTTGGTCAATTGATTTTGAATGCAAATAAAAAAACTTTATTTCATCTTTTACCCAACGTTTCGTCGCTATTCACAACTTCTTCAGGGGTTGTTTTATTGATCTTAAATTTAACATTATGAAAAAAAAAATTTTTGTTTATTATTTTATAGGTACAATTTTTTAGTTGGTTATTTTTAAACTTACATGTTGTTTTTTGTTGTATTTTACATTGTTTTTTGTTTTGTTTTATAACTTTATATATATGAAAATAATATGAAAATTTTTAAGCTATTTAACGAATTAACATTGAAAACAAGAGACTAATAAATTAAAAAGACAAACATAAATTATCACAGTGTAGTTCCGATACTCATTTTATTGCTAATGCGTAGCTTACAATGGTGTTTTCACGATCTTCTTGTGTGTTCATCGTTCTTCTTAATTTTTGTTGTATGCGCAAGCTTTCAAGAGTATACCTCGTCGTCGTTCTCTTCTCTTTGTCGAGTACTCTCACATCATCGAAATTAGGTATATGGCCGCTATCAATTATGTGTTGTGATAGCCCTGTTGATGGTTTCTTCTTTTTTATGTCCGCTTTGTGCTCCGTCATTCTTATACCTAGTTGTCTTTTTGTTGTTCCGATGTAAGTCAAATTGCACTTCTCCCCTTCTGTCCCACCGCAACATACCTCATAGACAACGTTGTGTTGTTGGTTCTTCTCAATCGGAGCTTTGGTGTTCGTGAAAATGTTCCTGAGCGTAGCATTTGACTTGTATGCGTATGATGCGCTTTTTTGTTTAATAATTGAATGTAAGCTTCTACAGTCTGTTAACTTTGGAATATAGCGCATGCTGAAGTACATGATTATGTTGTTGTTGTTATTAGTTGTTGTTGTTTTATTTATCGGGTTTGTTGTTTGATTTATTTTCTTTTGGATTAGGTTGTTTATTATAAAGTTTGGATAATTATTCATTTGGAGAATGGTTTTGATTTTATCTATGTTGTCATCTATGAATTGAACGTCGCTTATATCTAGTATTTTGTTTATGAAATTTGTTGCTGTGTTAATTTTTTGTGAATTAGGTTGTGTCGATAAGTAATTGATCATTCTTCCTGACGATGTAGGTTTTGAGTACCAATTAAAGATAATTTTATTATTATTTCGGTGCATTTTAACGTCTAAGTAGGGTAGGCTTTTATTGTGTTCTATTTCTATTGTAAATTGTATTTTTGTGTGATAATTGTTGAGTGTAATTAGTATTGTTTCTTTATCTCTTTCTTTTATTATGGCAAATATATCGTCTACATACTTAGAAATGTGCCTAATATTTATGTTTTTTTCTTTTAATTTTTGTTTCGCATTGTCAAGTAGGTCATCGAGTATTATATCTGCTATTGTAGGAGATAAGGGGTTCCCCATCGGCATACCAAAGGTTTGATAAAAAAGTTTATTTCCATATTGGAAATAGTTATTTTCTTTTAGACAGAATTCTAACATTCTTAGGAACTGTTTTTTGGGGATATTTGTAAATTTTTCTATTGTTGTCCAGTTTTTCATTATTATTTTTATGGCAAGGTAGGTGGGTATATTGGTGAATAATGAGATGACATCAAATGAAACGAGTTTATCGTCTTCGTCTAAAATTATGTCCTGTAATTTTTGTTTAAGTTCGTAGCAATTTTTGACGTTGTATTTGTCGGAGATAATGTTTTTCAAAATATCACCCATATATTTTGACATTTGGTAACAAGGTACATTTGAAGAGGAAGAAATTGGTCTAAGTGGGAGATTGGTTTTATGGATTTTTGGTAGTCCATATAATCTTGGTGCTATTGCTGCAGATGAATATAATTTGTTTTTTTGCCATTGGTCTATGTGATTGCTTTTAAAAAGATCATTTAAGATTTCATTATTAATTTTTTGTAGTTTTTGAGTTGGATCTGTTCTTATTGTTTTGTAAGTGTTTCTGTCTTCTAATAGTTCATTTATTTTATTATTATAATCTTCCTTGTACATTATTACTGTTTTACTTCCTTTGTCAGCTTTTGTTATTATTATTTTATTTTTATGTGCGTGTAGAAATTTTTGTGTTTTTTGGTATACTTTTAGGATGAATTTTTCCACTGTAGTGTTTTTTATGTTTCTCTTATAATCAATGACTTTGTGTGCTATTGTTGATCTGGCTATTTCTTTTTCTCTTTCGTTTTTTATTGTTCTAATACTTTGTTCTACGTCTGCAATTATGTGTATGGGTGAAAAGTTTTCATTGTTAATGGGTATTGCGAATTTTTCTCCTAAAGAGAGAAGCCATTTAATCTCTGTTGGAAATTGAATATCAGTTTTGTTAACAAACCACTCTTCATTAAATATTATTCCCAAACTGTAAATGAGAGTTTCTTTCTACATGATGATTCCAAAGTGAGATTCCTGGATGAAACGCCAATTTTTTGTTGGACTAAAGGCCATAAAAAGCTATTTTGAATCAATAATTCAACAGTCCATTATTAGTGCTGAGTCTTCTACTTGGTTGATTTTATTTTATTTAATTTATCAATGTAGTATATAGAGTTTGTATTAAGAAAAATTTAAAAACTACTTCTGAGCCAGGCCACGGGCTTAAACTTCCTTCTTAATGATTAAAATCTTAATCTTGTTGGATATAGTTCACATTAGGGTTTTGTCAAAAATTCTATGTAAGTTGTACTAGAAAAATTTAAAAATTGCGTATTGACAAGGTTTCTTTCATTGTATGTCAACTGATGATTCGAAAGTGAGATTCCTGGATGAAACGCCAATTTTTTGTTGGACTAAAGGCCATAAAAAGCTATTTTGAATCAATAATTCAACAGTCCATTATTAGTGCTGAGTCTTCTACTTGGTTGATTTTATTTTATTTAATTTATCAATGCAGTATATAGAGTTTGTATTAAGAAAAATTTAAAAACTACTTCTGAGCCAGGCCACGGGCTTAAACTTCCTTCTTAATGATTAACATCTTAATCTTGTTGGATATAGTTCACATTAGGGTTTTGTCAAAAATTCTATGTAAGTTGTACTAGAAAAATTTAAAAATTGCGTATTGACAAGGTTTCTTTCACTTGTGACGGGATCGCACCAGCGATCACTTAATTAATTGCCACAAAAACAATTAATAGGGTATTCAACCTTCTTCGATACTTGATACTCGATATCCATCACATGTACTAAACTTACTTCAACTCATAATAAGTATCTATATTTCCGTTGGCGCACTTTGTGCAACGAATATACAAGATACACAAAAAATACTTATGATATGACACTTCTTAGTGCCTGTGTATTTTTTGTATACAAATCGAGAACACTTTCAAGGGTCACTGGCTCATGAATGAAATTATGCAAGCTAGGCCAAAACCCACTTATTGCTGATATTACAGTTTGGGAATATCGATAGAACTGTGTCGATTATCGAAGTATGGTTGGATACCAAAGGAGGCAACTTATTTTGTATAAATAGAGAGAATAAAATATTGATTATTCACTTCTGATTCCGAAGCCAAACATATCGTGTTTTTATTAAGCAACTCGCTGGAGATTCGATACGTTAAACGCTAGGAATAGTTCAGACGCCCTACAGAGCTACTCGCTTTTGGGTTAAGGTTTATAAGGCAACCCGCCGGACCAAGTCTGCTCTATTGATCAAGTCTCCACCAAAGATTACAGGACCAAATCTTTACATGGCGATCTTGCCAGACTAAAGGAATAAAAAGAACACTTTGAGCGAAACTGACAAGAAGATCTGCTCGAGCTCCGACAAGACAACCTGTGCTGCAGATTTAATAACTTTCAACCGGTCAGAGGCATTTACACCATTGACATCATCGCCGATAGCTACAACCAACAAGAAGAAACAAGACTTTGCATAGGACACATCCAGCTTAGATGTCAGAGAAAATCCGCTTGGCTTTGGCAGCCAATCTAATAGAGCAGGCCCAAGCTCTAATTAACCAACCGAAAATAAAAACAGTGGAGGCAGGACCAAAGCCTATCACTATAGAGGATTATAAAAGAAGAAACAACATAAAACGTACACCGGAAGCAAACATTCCACCAGTAAGCAAACGAGGGGGAAAACAGATGAAACTAAAACAACACCTCATCGAGCTGCATAGATTAGCCAACATACCTGGCCTATCTATAGAAGGAAGACAGAAATATCTAAAAGAGATAAGAAATCTAAAGGGAGCTATCCGCTCCTCAAGGCAGAAGAAAAGAAAACAAAAACAACAAGACGAAAAGGCGTTCCATAACCTGTTTGAAAAAATGGTAGAAAACAACAAGAAGCATCTCTAAAAAAATGGGTAAAGGACAGTCCAAAATAAAAGAGGTAGTTGTGAACAACAACGGACTTCAATTAAACAAAGTTAATGAAAAATCTAACTATGAAATAGACTTTTTAGCAATTTTAATAATTATAATAATAATATTTTTCTTAAAATACGTCCACAGGACAGTTAAGAGAAAACTTAATAATATAGTAAGAAAAGAAATAATAAAAAATAATATTATAGGTAGAAGAATATCTGTTTAAAAAAAACATAATACAATTTTTTTTTATAAATAAATATACATATGTATTCTTTAAAATTTTTATGTATCAAAAAACTTATGGAAAATCTGAATAATATTATAGAAGAACTTCACCACATCTTGAGAAATCTAAGAAAAGATGGACCTCTATTTGGTCAAAAGAGTCAGGAAACCAAAAAAAAAACAAGTTGAAGAAATTTTCAAAAGAGCGCGTATTCAGGCTAAACTCTTAGAACAAACATTATCCGCACAAGGGAAAAACGACCTTCAGCCACTTTACGATAATTTATATAGATATCATAAAGAGGCCTTAGAAAGAATTACAGCTAGTATAAAGCAAGAAGACGTAGAAAAAGAACCAATTTTAGTAACAACAAAAAATACAGACAAAATGGCAGAATTTGATTTTAGTAAGGCACAAAAGTTGCCTGTACTTAATTGCGAAGCAAATGACAAAAGAGCAGAAAATATTAGGGATTTCATAAATAATATAGAGTTTTACCATGATACATTAAATGAACCTTCAAAACCTATGCTAATCAAATTTATATTGAAATGTAAAATCCAAGGAAGGGCATTGACTGAATTAGGAACCGCAAAAATTATAACAATTGAACAATTAAAACAAAATTTAATTGCGAAATGCGGAGATAGGGACACAATAGAGAGTATTCAAGCTAAACTAGATAGATCACGTCAAAAAAATTGACCTATGCGAGAATTCGTGTCAGAAATAGAACACTTAGTATCAAAAATGACAGAATTAGAAATAACCATACAAGGGGAGAAGTCTAGAGAAACATTAACAGCAGCAAATGAACGTAGAGGTTTAGCGTTTTTAAAACAAGGAGTTAATGATAGATACAAGATAATTTTGGATAGTGCAAGCAAGGCATACAAAAATGCAAGATGCTATAACACATCTTTTAGAGTTAGCTCCAAGTACAGCCCAAGTAACAGAAAATATCAGATACGCCAACAATTTTAGTTATTCTAATGCCCAAAACCAAACAAACCAGGGTTTTTCACCTCGGAGTTTTCACAATAACTACCGAAATAATGCTAATAATTCTAGTAACATGTATCGAAATTTTCCACGACAAACATATTTTCGTAGCAATTACTTTCAAAATTTCCCAAGGCAAAATAATTTTAACAATAATAGCAATTACCAACGATCATATTACCAACCACGTTTTAATTCGCCACAGAATAACAATTCTAGTCAATATAATAACACAAATAGAACCAATACAAATAACATAAATAGACAAAATAATAACGAATCTAATTTTTATAGAAGGGACAATACTTATCAAAATAATTCCAACATAAGAGGCAATAACCGAAATAATAATAGGGAAAGGGAAACAACTTATATTATAAATGAGGGAAACGAAATACCCACCGAGGGGGAAGCCGACCTATCGGGGGGAAATCTGTAAGCCCAATACAACACATAGCTATATGTGCAGGGGGCATAACAAACGGCCTATATGTAAAATTTAAGATTAACAATAAATCAGGTATAAGATTTTTATTAGATACAGGAGCATCAATTTGCACAATTAAGCAAGGAGTTCAGGATAAAAATACAAAAATAAATGAAAATAATAAAATAACAATACAGGGTATTTCCGGTAATTTAAGAACAGTAGGCACTAGCATAAATAGCGTTACAATAGGACAACACGAAACATCCTATACTTTTCATGTAGTACAAGACTCATTTCCAGTACCTGTAGATGGAATCATTGGTGCTGATTTTCTTAAAGATTTCGGGGCAGTAATAGATCTAGAACACTTTGTATTAAAATTATCTTCAGAAGCTTTCCAAATTTCACTTCCAATATTAAACTCAGAACAACTTATTTCACTTACCATCGCACCCAGATCCGAAGCCACCTATTGGCTTAATAGTAAACATTTAGATACAAGAATATTCGATTCACAAGAACTTTGTGAAGGAGTTTTTATGGCAAGTTCTATTTCTCAGTCGAGAAACGGTAAAATTCCAATTAAAGTTTTAAATACCCGAGAATCCGAAGTAAGAATCAAATGGATAGAACCCAAGTCCACACCAATATCAGAATACCATACTATAGCATACGAACAAACTATAAACCCTTCAAATTTACGAACAAAACAGTTACTTAAAGAAATAAATTTCGAAACTCTTAATGAGGAGGAAAAATATGAACTCAAAGCTATATGTTCTAAATTTCAAGATATTTTTCACCTAGAAAGCGACAAATTAACATGCACACATATAGGTCAGGCCCACATATCACTCAAGAAAGGAGCTACTGCAAAATATACCAAACCATATAGATTACCTCACTCTCAGAAAAAAGATATTCAAATCGAAGTAGAAAAGATGCTCAAAAATGATATAATAGAACCTTCAATATCCGCCTGGAACTCACCTATTCTTGTAGTTCCCAAGAAAAAAGATCCCATAACGGGAATACAAAAAGTCAGATTGGTAATTGATTATAGAAAAGTAAACGATGTTATTGAGGATGATAAATTTCCATTACCCAATATAACTGACATATTTGATATGGTTGGAGGTGCAACATATTTTTCATGCATAGATTTAAGCCAAGGTTATTATCAATTGGAATTAGAGAAAAATAGCAGACCTTGCACGGCCTTTTCAACAGAAAACGGACATTATCAAATGAAACGACTTCCCATGGGTTTAAAAATATCACCCAGCACTTTTTCAAGAATGATGTCTGTAGCTATGTCAGGTCTTACTTACTCACGTTGTTTTGTATATCTTGACGATTTAATAGTCTTTGGTAGAAATTTAGAAGACCATAATAAAAATTTAATGGAAGTTTTTGAAAGATTTAGGGAAGTGAATCTTAAAATCCATCCTAGAAAATGTGCTTTTCTTAGAAAAGAAGTTTTATATTTAGGCCACATAATATCCAATAATGGTATTATACCAGATCCATCTAAGTCGAATGCAATGAAAAATTACCCAACTCCCAAAAACGCAGATGAAGTAAGAAGATTCGTAGCATTTGCTAACTATTACCGAAAATTCATACCAAACTTTGCTACACTGGCAATACCTTTAAATCGGTTATTAAGAAAGAACGTAGATTTTAAATTCTCTGAAGATTGCAAAATATCTTTTAATTTACTTAAAGAAGTACTAATAAGTCCAAATGTTTTACAGTTCCCAAATTTTGAAAAAGAATTCATACTCCGAACAGACGCATCTGGATTTGCTTTAGGTTCTGTGTTATCCAATTATGATGATAAACCAATTGCTTACGCAAGTAAATCTCTTAACAAAGCAGAAAAGAATTATAGTACCATAGAAAAAGAATTACTTGCTATAGTTTGGGCTGTAAGGCATTTCAGACCGTATCTTTTCGGAAGACGTTTTAAAATATTAACCGATCATAGGCCTTTAGTATATCTATTTTCACTTAAAGAACCTTCCAGTCGATTAACCAAATTTAGACTATTAATAGAAGAATATACTTTTTATGTAGAGTATACACCAGGGAAAAACAACTGCACTGCAGATGCTCTAAGTAGAATACAAATTCATTCAGAAGACTTACAAAAACTTTACGTTTGTGTCACAACAAGAGCACAATCAAAGAAATCCGATATAAACAAAGAAAATCCCCCAAAAGACAAAGTAGAAAAAGAAAAGATCATCAGTGAACTTTTAAAAGCTCCGGAAACGGGTTTGAAAGTAGTTGAGTTAAAAATAATTAGCAGTTTTAAAGAAGAAGATGAAGATTTTGCAAAAATAAAGGGTACTAGAGTATTAAGTCCAAATCTAATATTGGGATATATTCCAGGAAGTAATTGTTTAATATTAAACCGGTCCAAGATAAGTACTAATGCCCGATCGGCATCATTTGGCAAATGTTGTTGAGGGACGTACAGACAAATTGTGAACCGCAAATGAATAATGAATCCAAGAATGGCACTTTTGACCGATCAGCATCATTTGACAAAATGTTGTTGAGGGACGTGCGTACAATTTGCGGACCTTTATCAATTAAAAATATTTATATTACTAAAGAAGAATTAAAAAAAATAACAGACGGCCGTCATAAAGAAAAAATAAATATATTAAAGAAAATGATAGAAGGAATATTTAAAGAAAGTAAAATAAAAGTGCACATAATAGATGCAAAAATTAAAATAACAGACCCTTGCAAAATTAAATTAGTACTAAATGATTATCATATGTTACCAACGAGTGGACATGCTGGTATAAATCGCATGTTGCGAAATATTAAAAAAAAATATTATTGGACAGGCATGCAAAACGATGTGACGACATACGTTAAGCACTGCCCAATATGTCAACGTAACAAACATATACAACCAAAGAAGCAACCTATGACTATAACGTCAACAGAATCAGGCTTCGATAAAAATTTTTTTGATTTAGTAGGACCCCTTGACGAATCAGAAAATGGGTCAAAATATATTCTTACTCTTCAAGACGAATTAACTAAATTCACTGAAGCAATAGCTTTACCAAATAAAGAAGCTAATACAGTAGCTAAAGGGCTCGTCGAATCTTTTATTCTTAGATATGGAGTCCCTGGAACTATAGCATCTGATCAAGGTACCGAGTTTATAAATAAAGTTTTTAAAGATATGTGTAGTTTGTTAAAGATAGAACAACTACAGTCCACTGCTTACCATCATGAAAGCATTGGAGCGTTAGAGAATTCCCATAAAGTTTTAGGAGCTTATCTTAGGAGTTACTTACTTACTTAAGGTGGCGCAGACAGTCCATTGTGGACCACGGCCTCAACCAACATTCCTCGCCAGCTAGGCCGGTCCCTAGCCAGTGGCCTCCAGTAACTCTTAGGAGTTATGTATCGGAAAAACACAGATTGGAGCAGCTGGCTACCCTATTATGTTTTCTGTTACAACACTTCAGTACATTCAGAAACAGGTTACACACCTTTTGAATTAGTATTTGGAAGACAATGTAATTTACCTTCCAATCTCACAAATAAAGTAGATCCAGTGTACAACTACGAAGACTACGTGATAGACTTAAAACACAAACTACAAATAGCTCATAAAGACGCTAGGGAGATGTGAAAGCAAAGGCTTCAGATTTTAACGTAGGATGTCTAGTTTTGTTAAGAAATGAAAATAGAAAAAAGTTAGACCCATTCTATATTGGTCCATACGAAATATTATCTCAAAATGGGGTGAACTGCGATATAAAATATGAAAACAAAAAGATAACAGTTCATAAAAATAGACTAAAGCCATTTTATATATATTTGACTCTGATTTAAATATCAAAATGTATACAGTAGTACCTAACTTTCTAGACCCAAATGAATAAAATTAAACAAAAACTTGTAAAAAAAAAAAAAAAAAAAAAAAAAAAAAAAAAAAAAAAAAAATTCAGTATGATATCATGTTTCATGTATGTAGACTTGCAAGGTAAATGTGAATATATTAACATAAACTTAGGCGCGCATAGATATAAGATTTTCATAATTATTATTGTATTTGGTGATATAAATAACTTCAATAATTATAGGATAAGGCCCAGTATGAAAATAAGAAAAAAAAAATAAAATACATATATAGGTATACATATACAGGGTGATTCACCAGAGTTGTGCCAAAAAGCTAGAGCGTGTAGGTTAAGTTGAGACAAGAAAAAAATCGTATGGGAGGGGGGTCTATTCCCCTCCGTTTAGCCGGGAGGGGCAATTTTTTGAAAAATTGACTTATTTTGTAAAAAAAAATATTTAAAATCAACGGGTTCGTTTACAACACCTTGTTATACCTTTTTGGAAAGCCAAAAACTTGTCCTTTTATTTTGTTTTTAAATTAAATTGTTTTAACGAATAGTTTAAAAAATATAAATTTTCAAACTCAAAATTTTGAAAAAAAATTTGAAAAAATAATTTTAAAACTAATTTTTTTCAAAATTTTACGTAATTAAGTATAATTTTTGTTCTCAGAATTCAACGCTTCCATTAATCTTTAATCCAACACTGAAAACCGTATGGCTCTACGACTTTTTGTTGCCAAGGTATTCAAAAATAACCGAACCTACTTCTTCACAAAAACACGAAAAAATTGGCTAATTGGTCACTTGTGCCATCCCGTAAGGCTAGGTTTTCTTGTTTTTGTGAAGAAGTAGGTTCGGTTATTTTTGAAGAAAAAGTCGTAGAGCCATACGGTTTTCAGTGTTGGATTAAAGATTAATGGAAGCGTTGAATTCTGAGAACAAAAATTATACTTAATAACGTAAAATTTTGAAAAAAATTAGTTTTAAAATTATTTTTTCAAATTTTTTTTCAAAATTTTGAGTTTGAAAATTTATATTTTTTAAACTATTCGTTAAAACAATTTAATTTAAAAACAAAATAAAAGGAGAAGTTTTTGGCTTTCCAAAAAGGTATAACACGGTGTTGTAAACGAACCCGTTGATTTTAAATATTTTTTTTTTTACAAAATAAGTCAATTTTTCAGAAAATTGCCCCTCCCGGCTAAACGGAGGGGAATAGACCCCCCCCCTCTCATACGATTTTTTTCTTGTCTCAACTTAACCTACACGCTCTAGCTTTTTGGCACAACGCTGGTGAATCACCCTGTATATCTAATATTACTTAATACTATACTATATCTTCTAAATGTACATAGCTTAACTAATTTAACGTAACTATCGAAAAGCAAGAAAAAAAAAAACGAAAATGTGTATATAAGATAAAACTAGTAGGTACCTATCTCGAAAAAAAAAAAAATCTTATTTAAGTAAACTCTATCTTCAAAATGTACATAGCTAAACAAATTTAAATTAACATCCATAAAAAAGAAAAGACATTAAAATCAAATCTTTTACACGAATTCCAAAACAAAATACAATTCGATGTAAAAAAAAAAAAAAAAAATGTTCTATAAAATCACAAAATACCTATCAAATATCTAAAACAAAACAGATCCCTCATTGTACAAAGTGTCGCATAAAAAGAAGAAATCATAACATGTCATGATTTCTCCTTTTTCTCCCAGGAAGGGTGGTGTGACGGGATCGCACCAGCGATCACTTAATTAATTGCCACAAAAACAATTAATAGGGTATTCAACCTTCTTCGATACTTGATACTCGATATCCATCACATGTACTAAACTTACTTCAACTCATAATAAGTATCTATATTTCCGTTGGCGCACTTTGTGCAACGAATATACAAGATTCACAAAAAATACTTATGATATGACACTTCTTAGTGCCTGTGTATTTTTTGTATACAAATCGAGAACACTTTCAAGGGTCACTGGCTCATGAATGAAATTATGCAAGCTAGCCCAAAACCCACTTATTGCTGATATTACAGTTTGGGAATATCGATAGAACTGTGTCGATTATCGAAGTATGGTTGGATACCAAAGGAGGCAACTTATTTTGTATAAATAGAGAGAATAAAATATTGATTATTCACTTCTGATTCCGAAGCCAAACATATCGTGTTTTTATTAAGCAACTCGCTGGAGATTCGATACGTTAAACGCTAGGAATAGTTCAGACGCCCTACAGAGCTACTCGCTTTTGGGTTAAGGTTTATAAGGCAACCCGCCGGACCAAGTCTGTTCTATTGATCAAGTCTCCACCAAAGATTACAGGACCAAATCTTTACACACTGTATGTCAACTGATGATTCCAAAGTGAGATTCCTGGATGAAACGCCAATTTTTTGTTGGACTAAAGGTCATAAAAAGCTATTTTGAATCAATAATTCAACAGTCCATTATTAGTGCTGAGTCTTCTACTTGGTTGATTTTATTTTATTTAATTTATCAATGCAGTATATAGTGTGTATTAAGAAAAATTTAAAAACTACTTCTGAGCCAGGCCACGGGCTTAAACTTCCTTCTTAATGATTAAAATCTTAATCTTGTTGGATATAGTTCACATTAGGGTTTTGTCAAAAATTCTATGTAAGTTGTACTAGAAAAATTTAAAAATTGCGTATTGACAAGGTTTCTTTCACTATATGTCAACTGATGATTCCAAAGTGTTATTCCTGGATGAAACGCCAATATTTTGTTGGACTAAAGGCCATAAAAAGCTATTTTGAATCAAAACCTACATCGTCAGGAAGAATGATCAATTACTTATCGACACAACCTAATTCACAAAAAATTAACACAGCAACAAATTTCATAAACAAAATACTAGATATAAGCGACGTTCAATTCATAGATGACAACATAAATAAAATCAAAACCATTCTCCAAATGAATAATTATCCAAACTTTATAATAAACAACCTAATCCAAAAGAAAATAAATCAAACAACAAACCCGATAAATAAAACAACAACAACTAATAACAACAACAGCATAATCAGGTACTTCAGCATGCGCTACATTCCAAAGTTAACAGACGGTAGAAGTTAACATTCAATTATTAAACAAAAAAGCGCATCATACGCATACAAGTCAAATGCTACGCTCAGGAACATTTTCACGAACACCAAAGCTGCGATTGAGAAGAACCAACAACACAACGTTGTCTATGAGGTATGCTGCGGATGGACAGAAGGGGAGAAGTGCAATTTGACTTACATCGGAACAACAAAAAGACAACTAGGTATAAGAATGACGGAGCACAAAGCGGACATAAAAAAGAAGAAACCATCAACAGGGCTATCACAACACATAATTGATAGCGGCCATATACCTAATTTCGATGATGTGAGAGTACTCGACAAAGAGAAGAGAACGACTGTATGTGTATGTGTATGTGTATGTGTATGTGTATGTGTATGTGTATGTGTATGTGTATGTGTATGTGTATGTGTATGTGTAT
>OU696696.1:173218368-173244308 GCA_916050605.2 Platycheirus albimanus
ACTTCTGGTTAAAATATCTACCCGCAAGCCACGAACCACTTGCAAATGTGTTTTCAAATGCACTAAATAGCCCAGCCGTAATACCTGGACACCTGGCCAAAGGAACAACATCCTTGATATTTAAAAAAGGTGACAAAAAGAAGCCAGAAAACTACAGACCGATAACATGCCTATCAGTCCTATACAAACTTTTCACAGCTCTCATCAGTAATAAAATCTATGATCACTGCTCTACAAATAACATCCTGGAGGAGGAACAGAGGGGCTGTGTCAGAAACGCCCTTGGCTGCAAACATCAACTGACCATCGATGCCATTGTCTTAAAGCAAGCACAAATAAATAAAAGAAACCTACATATGTGCTTTATAGATTATAGAAAAGCGTTCGACTCTATTCCACATGAATGGCTGCTACAAATATTACGGATATACAAAGTATGTCCAAGAATTGTTAATATACTGAGTGCGTTAATGAAAAACTGGAAGGTCAACCTACGACTAGGAGAGAAGGACATTGATACGGTAGCTATACTAAGGGGAATTTTTCAGGGTGACTCGCTGTCGCCACTATGGTTCTGTCTTGCACTCAACCCACTGTCAGCAATGCTGAAAAGTTCCAAACTTGGGTACAAACTAAACGCATCTGGTGAACAACGTATTTCCCATCTTCTGTTTATGGACGACCTAAAAATTTACGCCGAAAGCCAGTATAAGCTTAAATCACTTATAAACATGACTGACATCTTCAGTAAAGATATTAACATGACATTCGGATATGAAAAATGCGCTATAATAAGAATAATCAAAGGCAATGCTGCCCCAACCGGAGAAACATACCAAGGGATTGACGAAATGAAAAGTGAAGATTATTATAAATATCTTGGGATATCGCAGAACATCAAAATCGATCACACTAAGTTAAAAGCAGAGTTTGCTGAAAAATACAAAAAAAACTGACAAAATTATTAAACACCAAACTGTCAGCTAGGAATATGATGGAAAGTATAAACTCCTGGGCAATACCCTCGCTAACCTATTCTTTTGGTATCTTAAAATGGTCGGACACTGATCTACACGAATTGGATAGAATGACAAGAAGACTACTTACCAAATTCCGATGCTTACACCCTAACTCTTCGGTACACCGTTTGTATCTGCCAAGAAAAGAAGGCGGTAGAGGCTTACTTAACATCTACAAAATATGCAGAATGCAAGAGATCAAAATGAGGAATAAACTTCTTTCTACCCAGGAAGATGTATTATCAACGGCTCGAGAGATGGACGATAATTTTACGCCTTTGAACTTGAAAAACACAACAGAGGAAATAATACTTAACACCACCCAAGCTGAAGAAGAAAGATATCTCGAAAAGAGCCTCCATGGTAAATTCCCGAGAGCACTTGAGGAGGAGCACATAGACAAAACCAGCTCTCCAGAATGGCTCACCAGTGGATACCTGTTTCCAGAAACGGAAGGATTCTTCATAGCGATCCAAGATAAAGTTATAAACACCAATAACTACGCGAAACATTGCATCGGAACAAATGTGATAGACATATGCAGAAAGTGCGGCCAACCAGGAGAAAGTATTGAACACGTTATAGCCGGATGCCCTACGCTCGCAAGCTCTGCTTACCTGGGAAGACACCAAGAACTAGCCAAAAAACATAATTTGATAAGAAACTTAGTCCCCTTCTATAAATACAAACCTATAGAAGTATTGGAGACAGGTGATCATGTACTGTATTGGGACAGACCTATGCTTTAAGGTCGATACTACTCATGTAGATCGCATCCGGAAATCGGCTGGTAAGTCCCTCGATATGGGGGAGAGGGTTAGCGTTCTTCTTCGTCAGTGAATGCACCTTGCGAGAATCCAGACAAAGTCGATTCTTGCCTGGTTTTCGCAAGAGAACCACTGGCGAACACCACGGGCTTTTGCTCTCCTCGATAACGCCAAGACTCAACATCCGATCAAGCTCTTCGTACAGAACGGCTTGTACCGCTGGAGATACAGGGTAGTGACGCTGCTTCACAGGGAACGCATCTCCTGTATCGATGACGTGCTCCATCAATGTCGTCTTTCCAAGACCATCACGTTCAAAACATAAAAACTTCTCTCTGACTGCATCCAGTCTGGCCTGCTGATCAGAGTTCAACTGATGAGAATCCGAACAATCTGAACGACTATCCATTGAAACGCTACTAATAATGCTTGGGGCTAACTGGACAGCTCTCCAAAAATCAACCCCAAGGTAGATTTCTTGGTCTTGGTTCTTGGAGAAAGAAAGTTATCCCCTCTTCTCTGCCTTATACTGAACTTTTACTTTTACTTTACCCACTATCGCTTGACTTTTACCGTCAGCTGTCCTAACGCTGTCTAATAAACCTAAAACTTCTTTCTTTCCTAAAATTATCCTAGCATAGAATCTGGGGTCAGAGTTCAAATTTAGAACCGTGGACGAAATTTTAATCCTGGTTTCTCTCATATCCTTGAACCTAGCCCTAGCTTTTAAAATGTTTTTCGAAGGTAAATGAACTGTATTGTTAAAAATTCTATTTTTTGCTCTAATATACTCTTTAATTCTAATGTGCAATGGCTTTATTTTGTATAGATTCTTTTCTACCTGACTTTTTAATTTATCTTTTGTATCTTCTCTTTTCAGAATTGAAACTTTCGTACCGCCCTGTTTTGGTAAAGGATTTGATGCCTTCTTTTCGTTTTCTTCTGCTGCTGTCTTCTGTTTATTATCTACTGGGGGTTGTGTGTCTGGGTTGCGCGCGATTCTCCCGGAGTTTTCGCGTCCCGCGATCGGTTTTCCGGGTGACACCTGGGACAATGGGGAGTTTTAACACCATGGTTTCCACAGTGGTAAGAAAAAACAGTTGTTACATCCGACTCGCATTCATAATAAGTATGTCCTGGAGCTCTACATTTCCAGCACACCAGAGCCGAGGCATCCGTATATTTCCGAGAAGGATTTTTGGGATGAGCTCCACCGAACTGGTAGGCAGCAAGTTGTTCATCAGTTGGGCGATATTCTTGTTCATATTCTAGCTCATTCACACCGTACTTGCCTGGAGGCCTACCAGATGGTCTTGGTAAGCCTCGATCTCTCTTTGGGAATGCTAGTTCAGCTTCTTTGCAAGCCGTTCGCAGCTGATCAAGGGTGTAGATCGGTTGTGGGAACACTAATTTTCCAATTTTTTTTATTTAAGTTCTTTTTCAGGATTCGTACCATTTCTACCTCTGCCGTGGGAATCCTCATCTGAAACCTCAGCTTGTTAATCGCGGCCAGGAAATCCTCACTGCTCTCCCAAGAATGCTGCCGGCGAGCCATAATTTCACGCATCAGATTAAGGTCAGTCATGGTATTTCTGTACCGGCGTAATAAAGTTTCTTTCAACAATAGTCAGTCCAGTTGATAATTGTCCTTCTGGAATTGCCAGAACCAATCATAGGCTGACCCGGAGAGTAAGACGTGGAAATCCCTTAAAATTTCGTTCCACGGACAGGCGTATTGACTTTGCAGTCTTTCAAGTCGAAAAACAAAGTCTTCGACTGTCAAAGTGGTGGAAAGGCCATTAAATTTCAGGTACCATTTGTCAACCTTGGTTGGTGCTTTATACGCCGAAGGCACAAATGGGCTTGGATATCCTGGCTGATAGACGTATGGATTTGGAGTATGATACGGGGCTCCATAGTTCCCAGGATGACCATAATGAGCTTCGTGCTGTCCCTGGGGTTGATATGGTCGTTCTGGACCTCTCGTAGGGTTCGGATTCCTTCTACGCTGCTGTCCGTTCGGCCCAAACATGCTCCTAGTTGAATCAGCCGTAGGTTTTGGTAACACTGGCGGTGGTGCTACAGGCATTGAGACAGGCATTAACAATGGTGGTCCAGGAACCTGATTGGTAGCTGTATTAACGGCTTGATTAGCAGCTGGATGGGATGCTGCACTAGCTGTGGAATAAGCTGTCGGAATAGCTGCCGGTTGAGTGGCTGGGCGAGCTGGACCTGCTAAGTTCAAGTTCCTGAAGAAATCGTTGAGTTGGGTCTGTATTTCTATTTTCAAGGTATTTTGCACTTCATTTTCTATGGCTCGCTTGCAAGTTGAGAATACTTCTACTACGGCCAAATTAACATACGCTTTTAAGTCTTCCGATATACCAGTTTTTTCTACATATTTAGGCGGTAGCTGTGAGTGTCTCTAGAAATACTCTAGCGCCTCTACTGGTGGCATCTTGAGGTCTGTTATCTGGCTGGCTACCTACTGCTGGCCTAAATGTGATGTCGTGCGAGCCAAAAACTTCTTGCGGAGGGGACACTTTTTCAGCTCCCCCACTGAGCTCACTAAATGACGGAGGTGGTATTGACTCTATCGTCTCGTAGTTTTGAAGACCCGACTCCAACACACCAGAACTACCTACATTACGGGATGATGATCGGATGTGTCTATCGGAAATAAGAGGAGAATGCAGCACTTGGCTCCTAGCGGTAGGATCTAACTCATATGTAACCGATCTAGTAACCCTATTTTCTATCAATATTTCAGCATCGCGGATGAGTTTATGGACGCGGTCTTCTAGCTCTTTGTTATGGTTAGACATTTTGTATACGATACGATAACACGGGATGAACAAAAGGACTACTAATATCGAGGAACAGAAAATAAAGTAGCGATTTGCGCTGTGAGTGGTGATAATCTACCAATTTTTTTTCACAGCGCGGTAAGATTAAATATGAAAAAAGTACCTAATGTTAATAATTGTTAACTAAATGTAAACAAAATGATAACCAAATATAAGAAAACCAAAAATCAAAAAAAAAAAAATAACAAAATAATCTTGTAATCCAGAAAAGAATGTGCATAGCGATTTGCAAACAAAAAATTTCAAAACAAAAACAAGAAGATAATTTCAGAAACACAATTGAAATATTTTTATAAATAAACAGCTGTAACCAATCTTGGAACGACAAACGTACCGATTTAATGTTACGTATAAAACAAAATAAATTCAATAAACTTTATATTTGAAAAACAAAAAAAATATTTTCTTTTAAGAAAAAAGGAGGCTTTACTATGTAAGAACAAAGAAACAATAAGATTCAAAAATATTATAACAAACCTAAAAGTACCTAATTACTACTAGATATTCTTACAAACTTAAAGTAGATTTTTTTTTTTCAAAAAAAACCTAAATTTAACGAGGAATATTTGTAATTAGTACTCACTATCCTAATAAGCCCTCAAATTCAAATTTTTTTCTTTAATAAAAACAATTTAATTTAAAGAAAACTATGGAACTAATGAAAGGAATTTAACTTATACTTACAAAATCAATTAACTCTTTTAACGAAACGCTTACACTTTAACAAAAAAAAAATACTATTTTCAACACACCTAAATTTTTCCATAAAAATTTAAGTAATTTTCCAACACAAATTAACTTTTTTATTGACTTTTGAAAAGCTAACGAAAACGAACATTTTTGAAAACGAAACTTAAGGGTACCAAGAAATAAATTAACCAGTAACTTCTCTTAACTAGTACTATGAACTTAACGTAAGTTTTTTTTTTCTCAAAAAACTTAAATTTATCAACAAATCTGAGGTATAGTTCTATAGTGATAATACTGAAAATTTAGACCTTTTTTTATTTTTTTTATATATCTAAGTTCAATTTTTAATGATAGGTGATAAAAAATCTTTCAACAGATTTATAGTTTCAAAATTCTATTCTGTTTTAATTTGGGTTTTCAATTAGGATACGGGGTGCTCCAAGTAGCTTGTTTTGTGATGGGCGAGGTGACCCTACGGTTGAAAAATTCTGCAAATTAGACTGCGGACGGACGACTGAACTTAATTCCTAGGTGTGCTGAAGTATGAATAACATTAAAGGTAGATAGAAGAACAAGGACATTACATTGTATACCTTACCGTTCCCGCAATTTACGACATAGTCTCTGGGACTTTTGTGTAAAGACTTGAAACGGTGAGGAAAACACACCGAAGAGTTGGAAACTCGAAAAAAATTGGAGTAGTGCAACGCTGTTGAACAACCTGTCGAACACGGCCACTACTTCCAAATCGTAAGAATTATAAATAAGACAAGACCAAAGGAAGGAAATTGAAATTAAGAAAGAAAAGCAAAACAAAATTAATTAGGATGGGAATTAGGAAGGACACAACATAGGAAGTTTGCTGGCGCCGCTGCAAGTTCTCAATAACTCGTCGCAATACAGCTAAGTCCGTCTGTGACCTTCTTGCTGCAGACATACGAGCCTTGAATCCCTTGCAACGACCTCAGACAAACTAACAACACACAATAACTGTAGTCACGGTGAACCTCCAAGGAAACTTCGCAATTCAACTAGGTCTGTCATTGACTTTTCTAGTGAAGACATATGCTCCTTAGAGCCTCACAGCAAGTACCGTTTTGAACTTTCACTACATTTAAGGACAAAACCAAGGACTTAACATACGTTGGGCGCCATTTTGTTGCGAGGCAAGAGGAGGGGGGCGTCGGTAAGGTGGGTAAGGAAGTGTAGGATAGGTAGTAGGTAGGATTGAGGGAGAGGGATCGGAAATTGAAAAGGGATGGAATGTCTAGCTCGGAGGACGAGTGGGGTGCTGGTGAAGCACGACTTAGCTCGCCGGAATGGGGGGGGGGGTTCTTGTCCCCCGAAACTAAACCTCATCTGTAACAAAAACACAATCAGGCCTAGAAAAGGAAACTAACTGACGGACGGACATTCACCACACCTTGGGACTGCTGGTATCATTGCTGCCTGGCCTTAACCCTCCCAACCTGGAAATCTTGAGGCCGTTTATAGATTTCCCCTGACGAAAGCCAACCGGTCCGGTCACCGCCACATCACTTTGGAAGCTTACCCTTCACACCCCTGAAAAATTCAAACTCACCACATCATGGTGTGGTATTCACCATGAGAAAAAAATACACTGAACATTTCAATAATTTTCCAAGCGCTTCAAGGTTTATTCAGAAAGAACATTCAAACTTTAACTTTTAACAAAAATAATCACAAAGAAATTGAGTTTAAAACGAAATGGTTATTTTCCCACGAAAACACAAAAAAACAAAAACGGTTGATTTGGGCTAAGCCGCACCCTTTCTGGCGCTTAATTATATTACAATAGTACTCACGGGATTAAACAATATTTCCACCCTGCCTACAGAGAGCTCTATGAAGGGGGGAGGGGTATGATAAAGGATAATAGTATATTATTTTCACCACGAGTAAACGGGGAAACAACCTTACAAAAAAAATATTAAAAAAAACAATCAGTAGGAAAATTACAAAAAAAACAACCTCTACGCCACTTAAAAAAAGTTATTTAACGGAGAAAAAAATAATCTGACCACAAAAAACTTAAGTTGGAATTTAAATTGTTCTTCGTATATAATGGATATAATAGTTTAATATAAATTTTTGTTTTTTTTTTTTTTAAGCGGGACTCACGTGGCCCTATTTTTAGTTAGAACTTCGCCAGACGTTTGTACTGCCTGAACTGGCACTGGTAATCCTGTGTTTGGATTCCCGATTTGGGCCGTAGATTCAGTCCAAAAATTGGAAATATCGGTCCCTTCGCCAAATAAAACAGTAGCGGTCCAGAGCTGATCCACTTACCTGGAACCGCCAAACAAAATTTCTCCTTAAGCCACTACCAGAGTATCACTTTTAAAATTTTTTAATTTTCTTTATCTTGGGTGAACCGACAACGACAACGCTATACGACATCAAATTCTCTCTGTATTTCTTATTTGGTTCGTCTTTTTTTTTTGTCTTTAATTTGAATACTTTTTCTTTTTTAACTGCTCCACGTTCTCACCACAAATGACTTTTCCCTGTATACCTTGTACATAGAAATGTCCCAATAATCTGGAATTCTCCTCTCATACCTAGATAGACATCATCCGATTAATCTGTTATTTTATTGCTTTTTTTCTTTTTTTTTTATATACATACATACATACATTCAGTGTCGATCAAGTACTCGTCGTGGGCGGTCGATTGTCGTGTGCGGTCGCGTTGCTAATTGTGCGCGTGTGTCCCCCCCCCCCCCAAAAAATTAATCAAACAAAATCAAAATAAACCACTAAATCCCCATATTCATATAACATAGTGCAAAAAAAATTAACCCAGCCCATTAAAATACCCAAAATTACAAATAATTAAATAAACCAGTGTCAAAAAAAGAAAAAGAAAAAAAAATACACCAAACCTTGCTCGCATTCGCAGCACAGCATCCAACAACCAACAATACCCATCCTCTTCACCCGCGCCACCCATAACTGTTGCTTTTTTATGCAATGCAAGCCTCTTGTGAGGCTTATCGCAAGAGGTTTTGCATTGGATAAGTGAGCAGCATTTGATGTATATTTCTTTCGTGTCTTTTGTCTATATTAATTCCCGTTTGCAAATTGTTTTATGGGCATAACACCTAGGACAGTTTGTTTATAATTGGAATTAATATGGGCCTATACTGCACGGCTGAAATTAGTTTCGTCAAAGTTGAATCTTTTGTGTTTAGTTTTTCAAAATGGTAAGTGATTTTTGTGTTGTATATTGAAATGTTCGTGGGCTAAGAAAGAATTTATTTTCTGTGTACGCCCATACTGTGCAATACAGGCCAGCTGTTTTGGCATTAAGTGAAACCCAGGTTGGACAGAATACTGATTTATCAGAATTTTGTTTGTTTGGATATAACTTAGTGCCATTACTTTTTTCCCACCATGGTCTTGTCGTTTATGTTAGGAATGATATTGCTTGCCAGAGCCTTCCCCAATTTGGGCATTGTTCTAATACGAACTTTAATTTCCTGTGGCTCAAATTCACTGTCCGCAAGCATATCATTCATTACTGTTTTCTTTACAGGAGTCCGAATCTTGACAGCATGTCTACTTGTGATGAGTTAGATGTTTTGTCAGATTCAATTTCCCGAATTGTTTCCCATTGACCTCAAACTGAAGTCGTGATTACGGGCGACTTCAATGTACACAATTCAAGTTGGCTCCGCTATTCTGGCCAGACAACACTCGAAGGAAGGTATACCGAGATCTTTGCTGAGTATAACCATCTTACCCAGCTTGTCGATGAGCCTACTCGTATACCGGATGTTGATGGGCATTCCGCCCATACTCTTGACTTGTTCCTTACTTCCCATCCTGATAAATATACTGTTAAAGTAACTTCTCCATTTGGCACCTCGGACCATTGTGTCATTTCAGCTAATTTCTCGATCTCCAACCATCCAGTTAAAGAAAAAATTCCCACTAGGACCGTTTGGCAATACGAGAAAGCCAACTGGGACGGTCTGTATAATTTCTTTCGCAACTTTAACTGGTCATTATGCTTCCTCGATAATGACATTGATGCCAGTGCTGAAATGATTACAGAAGTGATTTTTCTTGGAATTAGAACTTTTGTCCCTCACAGAACAAAATGTATCAAACCAAAAGAAAAGTCTTGGTTTTCCGAAGAGTGTAAAGAAGCTATCAGGAAAGAAGTAAGCTTCCGATCCTACAAAGCCAACCCAACTGAGGAAAATCGGAAGAAACACAAACAAGTTAGGAACTCGTGGAACTCCGTTATACACAAAACGAAATTTTTTACATGACCAGAAGTTACGGCAAAAAATTCTGCAATGTCCCAAAGGCAGTAAAAACTTCTGGTCATTTGTAAAAAACGTCAAGAACTCAACGTCATCATCAGTTCCAACGCTCATCGTCGACGATAAACCAATTGTCAGCTCTTCAGAGAAGGCGAATATGCTCGCAGCTCATTTTGCTGCAAGTTCTACGTTGCCTGCAAGCAACAATGCCCCTCCTTCCTGTACTTGAGAACGTTAATTTTTCTATGGGACAGGTATTTTTCCGCACTCGTACAGTAGCAAGAATTCTTCAAGATCTTGATATACACAAATCCGCTGGCCCGGATGGTATACCCCCTATTCTTCTGAAGAGGTGTTATTCATCGCTGGCAAAACCACTGCGTAAGCTTTTCCATCGCTCCTATCGTTCAGGAATCTTTCCTAGTAGATGGAAAACAGCATTTGTCCAGCCCGTCCCAAAAAAAGGTGACTCCTCCTCCCCCTCCTCCTACCGACCAATTGCACTTACGTCCCTTCTTTCCAAGGTCATGGAAACGCTGATAAATCGTCAGCTCAAGAAATATCTCGAAGATCAGGAGCTTTTAAATGACCGGCAATACGGCTTTCGCAGCAATCGTTCCACTGGTGATCTGATGGCATATCTCACCGAACAGTGGAACAAATCTGTGCATCGCTTTGGCGAAAGCAAGATTATTGCGCTTGATATTTCAAAGGCATTTGATAGAGTTTGGCATGAAGCTCTTTTATCGAAAATGCGTGCATTTGGTATCGATGATACTCTTATTCGTTGGATTAGAAGCTATCTTCTGGACCGATCAATACAAGTTGTATTAGACGGTTTCAAGTCTGATCTCCACAAAATAAATGCTGGTGTGCCCCAGGGCTCCGTTCTGTCTCCGACTCTCTTTCTCATTTTTATAAATGATCTCTTGTCTGTGACTTCTAATCCATTAAATTGTTTTGCTGAAGACTCAACCCTCAGCTTTTCATATACGTTTGATAATTCACGGCCTTCGCCTTCGGACGTGTTATTACAACGAAATCGTATGATAAGCTCATTAAACTCCGATTAAAACAGCATTGTGAATTGGGGTACTAGAAATCGTGTGGAGTTTACTGCGTCGAAAACTCAATGCTGTCTTTTGTCGTTGAAGCTAAACATACCCCCTATGCCATTATCCATGAATGGTACTTGCATCGAGGAGGCCGAAAAGCTATCAGTACTCGGTACGTGTATCAGTGACAATCTTCGTTGGAATGATCATATACTTGAGATTGCCAAGAATGCTGCAAGATGCTTAGGATTTCTTAATAGATGCAAGAAGTTTTTCACCCCTTCTGATCTGACTACAATTTACAAAGCGTTTTTACGCCCTAATATTGAGTATAACTCCCATCTCTGGGCAGGTGCTTCTCAAACTTTTCTTCACCTGCTCGACAGAGTTCAGAAAAAAGCGTTAAAATTGATAGGAGAGAGAAGCATTATGGAAACATTTCCATCCCTTGAACATCGTCGAAATGTTTCATGTCTTTCCTTATTTTACAGATTCTTTTACAAAAAATGCTCACTCGAGGTAGCCAGTTGCGTTCCACCCCTTAAACATTTCCCCCGTAATACTCGTCTTGCTAGGAACGCTCATCAGTTTACACTTGAGCCCAATTTCGGACGTACCGTGAAATATAGGGATTCTTTCTTTAGCCGTACAACACGAATGTGGAATGGATTGCCTGGCACAATTTTCCCTTGCCATTTTGATCTTCAAACATTCAAGATCAATGTTCATCGACACCTCCTTTCCCTTCCTCCCTAACTTCCTATCGCTCGCGCTGTGACTTATCATTAAAAGGGCTATAACAAACCCCTTGAGCGCGTGTGCCGTTTAAAAAAAAAAAAAAAAAAAAAAAAAAAATACATACATATCTATTGCCGTTGACTTTGCATGTTATATATTACCCATACATTTACTTTTAATTTTCTATCTTTCTATCTTTCTCTCTTTTTCAGTCGAGAAGACTAATCCCAGTATTAAGCAATTAGCCTGAGCCAACAAAGGGAGCAGCTTACCTTGACCTCGTTTACACTTTTTAGCATATTGCACTTGTTTCCAAAACCCTAGATGGTGTTACTTTGGTCGCACCAAGCTCCGAAGACGAATCTCGAAAAACTTATTTCGGCTTAATCCTCATACTTATTGCCCTTCGAAACAAATGCAAACTCCTATTGGAATGGTCAACAACAATAAATCGTATCTTTCGAAAATACTTTTTAGTCTTTAGCTGCACTCAAAGTACCAAATCTACCCACCAGTCACGCACGACAACTTTTCTATATGGGGTTTTCCTAAGTGAAAATCTATTGACAGGACAGAGAGTATAGAAAGTATAGGGCGTAGAACGAAACAAAAATTCGGAAAGGCGAAAACTTCAGGTATGTTCATGACGTAGATAAGCAGAACGAAACAAACGAATATTGAAAGGCGATATATTAAGAAGTTGTATCATGAATATAGGTTGTAGGTAATATTTTGGCGAATGACGACACAAGATACAACATGGAAAACAACAATCAAAGAGGATATATACATAGAGGCCAATCTTGTGCCTTGTTTTGATTTTGCCTACAAGCTACAGCTGTCATATTGTTCTTTTTGCTAAACATGTGTGTGTGCTACAGCTGTCATATTGTTCTTTTTGTTAAACATGTGTGCGTTCACACCTTACTACTTACCTCATCGTTTCTTGTCGTTGTTTTACACGGACAATGAATACAATAGGAAAGAGACCACGAAAATTTTAGCAGAAGAGGATGGAACGTAGGAAAGATTGGACTCTATGTATATATCCTCTTTGACAACAATAGGAAAAGGAATTGCGAATGGACGCTCACTAATAATAATGTAAAGTAGTACTTTTTTTTATTATTATTATATTAGCAATGTTTTTAAAATTTATTTTTAACAGCGATATCGGAAAAATACCTCATCAACAACCCAGGCGTACACCCGCAACAAAGTACTTAATTACGTAACATTTAAAAAAAAAGTTTGCATTTTTTTTATAATGAGTTTGAAGATTAATTGTTCAGTGTTTACTGAAACAACTTTATTTAAAAATAAAATAAAAGAAGCAATGTTTTGCTTTACAAAAAGGTATAGCATGGCATTGTTACTTTTACCATTGTTTTTTTAATTAAATTATTTTTATAGCACTTTCCATTGGACGAAAAGAAGCGTCCAGAAGCATTCGGAAGTCTTCTGAAACCGTTCCATTGGTAAGCAAATGACACTTTTGACGATTCTGAGAAGAGAATTTTGCTTCTGGATTTGAAGTCAGAATCCACTCAAGAAGCACAAATACAAATTTAACTCAAATGTCACCCATAGAATATTCACTGGGGAAATGTCTATTCGCATGCAGCAATGCCGAAAGTTTTGGTAATGTCTGTTTCGCAACAATTTATTTTAATTTTAATTATTGTTGCTTTCAAAATACGAGATGTTGTCGCGTTGCTGGTTGCTAGTGAAAAGAGACCAAGTTTCCCTTGTTAATCGTTGAATTCGAAAATGCGCCGTTTCGTATTTTATGTTCTTCTTTGCGGGCATCTTCTTTGCGCCGCAGATTAACATGGCATTGTTGAAGGTGCATTCTCATCAGCTCGCATGAAGATAACTGTTGTTGGGTACCCAGAAGACGCAAACTCTTAGCAACCAAAAAAAAACGACATAGGCAAACTTTTTAGGGTAAATTACAATTGTTGTTGAATATTCAAAAAATTCATTAATTTAACTTTAAACATTTTAAGCGAAATTCAAATCTTTAGTAAAATTAATTCAAGCAAAATATTATTAATTTCATTCTGAAACACGCCGCCTCCCCTGAAAGAATTTCAGGATTGTGGCAACAAAGCAATTTTGGTGATAAGGCGTTTGTATAGGGCGTTTTTAAAACGAACTGAAACGACTCGCACCAGACCATCTGGACCCTGATGAACTTCTTCGATACGCCCAAGTGACCATTTGGATGGGGGTAAATGTGGTTCCTTCACGACCACAATATCACCAACTTTGAAATCTCTGGTCTTCTGCTGCCATTTTGGACGTTGTTGAAGGGATGTTATATAGTCTGTGTGCCATCTTTGCCAAAAACTCTGCATCATGTTTTGGACTAATTCCCATCTTCCCAATCGGTTGACTGGCGTTTCCAAATAATTTGGCTCTATTAAAGCAGTATGTGGCCTTCCTATAAGAAAATGGGAAGGCGTTAATGGGTTCAAATCTGTGTCGGAAATAGAACAAAGAGGTCTAGAGTTCAATAATGCTTCGATTTGGGACAACAAAGTGGACATTTCTTCAAACGTAAGGACACTATTCCCTACAACGCGTTTCAGGTGTTGCTTCACACACTTAACTCCCGCTTCCCAAAGGCCACCAAAATGTGGACTTTGGGGTGGAATAAACTGCCATTTGATGTCATCTGCAGCCAATGCTCCAAGGATCCTTTCGTTATGTTCCTTAGAACGCACCAGCTGGAACCATTCCGACAAAATTCTGGATGCTCCTTGGAAGTTACTTCCATTATCGGAATAGATACTGCTACATTTTCCCCGTCTAGCGATAAACCTCTGAAGGGCAGCCAAGAACGCATCCGTTGACAAGTCGCTGACAGCTTCTAAATGTATCGCTTTTGTAGCCATACATACGAAGATAGCGAAATAGCCCTTTGTTAACTTCGGCTTTCTTCCCTTTGATGACCGAAGTGTGATCGGACCAGCGTAATCACAACCCGTATGATCAAATGCAAACGAAGGAGAAAGTCTTGAAGAAGGTAGGTTTCCCATGAGTTGTGACGAGGTTTCCTGCCGCAAACGAAAGCATTTTGCACATTTGAAAACGATTTTTCGAATAAGGTTTCTACTTCCAATGACCCAAAATTCCTGTCGTATCAAAGCAAACAAGGCCGAAACACCTGCATGAAGGAACTTTATATGAGCCGCAGAAAGAATAAAATGGGTAATAGGGTGGCCCTTTGGTAAAATTATTGGGTGTTTTATCCTAAATGGAACATTTGTAGCGTTAGCAAGGCGTCCTCCAACTCGAACTAATCCCGACTCATCAAGAAAAGGTGATAAGGATGAAAGTTTTGAACGACTCGAAACGTAGTTTTTGGTTTTTAGAGTATTTATTTCAACCTGAAACTCCCTTTGGGCATAAGCAATACAAATTTCCTTTGACCTTAGCAATTCAGCCGACGAGATGAATGATTTTCGGCGTTCATCATAATCAAGCCTCCAGTTTTCAGCAAAACGCAAGATGTAAGCAACTACTCGGACAAGTTTATTCCACGAGGATATCTGAGCCACTAGATCGTCCATAAAATGTGGGATGTTTGTTGTTACATGTACAAGGGCGGATATTCTCTTCTCCTCTGGAACTTCTTTAAGTTCTTCTTTAACAATATTCGGCCAATTACTAAAATCCTCTAATGCCCAAGCAGGCCCTTTCCACCAAATTTCCGACTGCAACAAATCATTTGGCATTATTCCTCTCGAGGCACATTCTGCAGGATTATCTTCGGACCTTACGTGATTCCAACGTGAACTAGGGAGAGTATCAATTATTTCAGACGTACGATTGGCGACAAAGGTACTCCATCTACGCGGCGGCGAAGCAAGCCATGCTAAAACAATTTTAGAGTCACAGAAAGCAAAGATATTTTGAGGTTGCGAATCTAATGACGAGTGAACTAATCGAACAAGGCGTCCCAGAAGCAAGGCACCACACAATTCGAGCCGGGGTATGGACAACTGCTTCACCGGTGCGACTCGAGTTTTTGCGGCAACAATTTTCATTTGGACTTTACCATCTTCTGAGACGCTGCGAGCATAAACAACAGAGGAATATGCCTTTTCAGAGGCGTCACAAAAACCAATAAGATCAAAGCAGCGGGAATTCTCAGTACACCTTCTCGGGATCGCAACCTTTTCGAAATTAAATAAATCTTGCCGATAAAGAGTCCACTTATCAGCTACTTCCTTTGGTAGAGAATCATCCCATTCTATTTTCGATTTATGTAACCACAACTCCTGGAACAGGATTTTCAACAAGATGGTAGACGGAGACAAAAAACCCAAGGGATCAAAAATCTTAGCAATCTCGGATAACAAACTTCTCTTAGTTCATTGTATGGAGCTCTTTCCCAAGGAGATTTTATATTTAAAAATATCGCGATATGGATTCCAAACTAAGCCGAGAATTTTGGTGAAGCTAGTTTCATTATTCAAATCCAGAGAAACAATATCATTACCATCAATTCTACTTAAAATCGGCCAACAATTAGAGCTCCATTTGCTTAATTGGAAACCCCCACAAGACAGCAGTTCCAACAATTGATCCTTCAACTTGACAACTTCAGCTACAGAATCGGCACCGGTCAGCAGATCATCAACATAAAAATCCTGTAAGATTGATTGTGATGCCAAAGGAAATTGATATTTATAGTCGATAGCTAATTGTTTAAGGACCTTCATTGATAAAAATGGTGCGGGTGACGTACCGTACGTAACCGTACAAAGCCTGTAGTGTTCAATGGGTTTATCGGGACTTTCCCTCCAAACGATACGCTGGAAATCTCGGCGATGTTCTTTTACCCATACCTGGCGGAACATTTTTACGATATCAGCGCAAAAAACATATTTATGCATCCGAAATCTAACGCAAACATTAACTAGATTACGTTGCAAAGGAGGCCCAATGTGCAGGGTATCATTCAAACTTTTCCCGGATGAATCTTTATGTGAGCCATCGAAAACAACCCTAATTTTATTTGTAATGACGGCGTGATGCGGCAAATAGAATACCTGTCCGGAAGTAGGCTCAATTTTACCTTCTGGTATACGTTCCATGTGCCCTAGCTCAGAGTAAGTTTTCATAAATTTGACATAATCAGATTCAAGAGATTTATTGTACGCGAAACGACGTTCCATTGCAGACAAACGAGATAATGCACCCGAAAGGGTATTTCCAAATTTTATTTTACTATGCCGAAATGGTAGTTCTACTGCATATTTACCATCGGGTGCGCGAGAGAAGGTTTCAATGAAATGTGTATCTACCGGATCCTCATGCTGCAAAATTGTTAAGTAATGAGGAAGTTCTTCAACTTCCCAAAAAGATTTTAATTGAAAGTCAAGGTCATCCTTGATCCCTACATGCAAAGATTTAATTTCAATGTCTTGCAAGCAACCAGTGATAACCCAGCCAAAGTAAGTATTCTGAGCTATCTGATTTCCGCTATCACTAATACGACGACCATCACGTAAAATTCTCCAAGCCTTATCGGATCCTAACAGGAGATCGATAGGTCCAGACTTATTGAAATCAGGATCAGCCATCTCCAGGCCTTCAACAAACGATTGGTCAATAATTTCAAACGAACGAGAAGGCGTTGCCGACGTTATTTTACTTAAAATATATGCTTCAACTTCAAGGTGGTTTTCATTGAGACGCGACAACAAATTAACGTTTATCACACCGTTGGTCATGCCAGCTTCAAGTGATGAAATTCCGTTGATGGGGATACGAGCATGGCGTCGACGTAGGCCTAAGCGTTTAACGAGTTTTTCGGATGCAAAGGATACTTGTGAGCCTGTATCCAGTAGGACTCTACAACGATGAAGATTTCCATTGACATCTTTAATGTTTACAAGAACAGTTGGTAGAATACCAGAAGAACTAGTTTTGTTTTTAATGTGATTGCTCACCAACGGGGTCTGGGAAGCTGAAGACGAAACAATATTAGTAGAGGACTCCATATTGTTTTCGAGGACCGACAAGTTTGGTTTGTCCAAATGAACGAAAGGATGATGACGGAACTGGCACTCTGAACAACGAATTGTCGATTTACATCTTGAGGAAGAATGATTAGGCGCTAAGCATCGATAGCACAATTTCTGGTCTCTAACAAAATCGCGGCGGGAATGAATTGACATGTCAATAAATTGTTGACATTCAGGGAGTATATGATTTGCTTTACATTTTGGGCAAGAATTTAAACGCGAAGAGGTTTTATTTGGACGAACTTTCGATTCACTTGCTTCTAAGGCCGAACATCTTTTATCTAAAAATTCAATCAACTCACTAATCGTAGCCTCCTCTGCCTTTTCATTTGTAAGAGCCCATGATTTTCGCGTTTCGATATCGACTTTGTTAAGCAAAATATAAATTAAGCAAGGGTCTCTATCCTCCGCATTTATTGTCTTTAAACCCCGTACGAGCTCATCAGCATTGTCCGTTAGAATACGTAATTTCGAACTGTCTATAGTAGGCAGAGCAGGCATTTTCAAAAAGTTTTCAATATACGCGTTGATTATATAAAGTGGTTTATTATACCGATTTTCCAATTTCCCCCACGCTACTACATAATTACCGTCGGATATCTCAATGTGGTTCAAGAGCTTTATAGCATCATCGCGCAAAAAGGATTTTAAATACCGTAACTTTTGAGCCCCCGGTAGAGCTTTTTTACAGTCAATGCTGCCTAAAAACATATCTCTAAAACCTGGCCATTCACGATAGTCACCCGAAAATGGTGTTATTTTAAATGAAGGCAACTCAATTTCTGCCTTTTGAACCGATTTAGAAGTAGTGGATCGTTCCAATAGAGATTCTAGCACAGCCGCTTGTTTCTTAAAAAGCTCTTCCGTATTCGAATTAGCCGTAGGCTGCGGAAGCACTTTCCGAATGGCTTTAATTAAACTACTTTTGGCTGTAATATATTTGTTTTCCGTCGCCTGAAAATCGATTTCAGGATCACCATAGTTTTCGTTATCATGATACGCGAAAAGTTCATTTTGGTTGGAACAGAATGCTTCCCAAGTTTCTTCCAACCTGTCCAGACGCACTTCTAACGTTTCTAAGTCTGTCTCATTGGTAATCTCCGCAACGAAATTATAAGTACGTGTAATCGAACCCTTTAAATGTCCGCGAGCTTGTTTTAATAGTTCCATGTTGTAGCAACCAACAACAAAAGCTACCCACAACCAATTAAGATAAGTTCAGTGTTCAGCTTTATATCACGAGTTTTTACTGAAAGTCTCAATAATGAAGCACAATTGTTTCTCCCAAAAATCCCTGCAGCAACCTCGAATCAGTAACAATAACGCAAAGGTAGCAATTCAACAGGAGTAGACAAACAATTTAATGCAACTATGTCCACATTACATACCATAAGCCGATACCAAAATACGACCTGTTTTCTGTGTGTCCAAATGTTTTTCCAGCAACCACCCAGTAATCAAAATGCAACCAACAAATTATAGCAAATAATTAATCAAAGGTATACGGTTAGAAGGACCAGACTTTGTTTCGCAATAATAAAAATGCAAAAATTATTGAAACAAATCAAACAATTTATTTTAATTTTAATTATTGTTGCTTTCAAAATACGAGATGTTGTCGCGTTGGTGGTTGCTAGTGAAAAGAGACCAAGTTTCCCTTGTTAATCGTTGAATTCGAAAATGCACCGTTTCGTATTTTATGTTCTTCTTTGCGGGCATCTTCTTTGCGCCGCAGATTAACATGGCATTGTTGAAGGTGCATTCTCATCAGCTCGCATGAAGATAACTGTTGTTGGGTACCCAGAAGACGCAAACTTTTAGCAACCAAAAAAAACGACATAGGCAAACTATTTAGGGTAAATTACAATTGTTGTTGAATATTCAAAAAATTCATTAATTTAACTTTAAACATTTTAAGCGAAATTCAAATCTTTAGTAAAATTAATTCAAGCAAAATATTATTAATTTCATTCTGAAACAATGTCGACGAATGTGATTTATTGATGAATCCAATTCTGATGATGAAGACGTCGAAGGTCAGCAACGGAGTTTAGTGAGTAGTATTTAATACGAGGAACCAGTAAAAATCCCTTTATAACGCGAATCGGGCTACGCACACCACTTTGACATTGGCAAAACTTGTGAAACTGATGCCTGCGAATACTTCATTGTGTTAAAATTGAACAGAAGCGTTTTGCTTGTTCCATTGGTTTTCAGAATGAGTGGCTTCCCGAGTGAAACCAATGGAAAGTGCTATTAGTAAAACGCTGTCACATTTCGATAATTTTGGTTTTCACCCAAGCCAATTTCGGATGTCTAATACGAAAAGTAAAAAATTCTTTTATTCTGAATTTTCCATCTTCACAATATAAATCTCTTTAGGTACCTGCACGCGGCAGGCTGCACCCAACAACAATAACTACACTAAACCCATATCAAATACCAAACGCAACAACAATAAACGAGATACATTATTTGTGTATACACAAATCCAAACAAAGGATACATAAACCATGCGGAAAGACGACAAAAAATAAGTTCAGTATAATATTATGCCTTCGATACACTCATTCACTTAAAGAAGAGGGTGATGGTTTTTTTTCGCACATTTTTTGAGTTTTGTGGATTCTTTATGTGGAATCCATAATGGGTTGAGCCTTGGATTATGAATGGGTTCTACAAATAGTTCCCACATTCATGAAAAGGCCTCTTAAGGACTATTCACATGAGAGTGACCAACGACCAACGAATGAACGAACATTCGTCCATTTTGACGTTTCATTCACATGCAATTTATTTTATTCGTTGCGAACAACGAACGTCATGTCCGTATATCACAATTGAACAGTGAGATTTTGAGGTTAGTCGCGCACGAATAATTTATTCGTTGCGTTGTGAATGGTATGTGGAACGCGAATAGAGTTTGACAGTTCGTAGCAATCACTTTGAAGCTCGCGGCGAACAATTTATTTTACACAATTTGACTTATTTAAACAATTGAAATCGCATATTTTAATAAACTAACTAATTTTAAAATTCAATCTCTATCGAGCGGTCACGTTTTAGCCAAGAAATTAGCTTAATAAATGCTTAAAATCTGATTTGTTCGTCAATTCGTCCATTCGTTGGTCGCTCTCATGTGAATAGTCCTTTAAGTAGAATCGAGAAAAAACTACTAGTAGAACATGTGCTCAAATTGTTGAGACAAAAAACTCAGAGTCTTAGGTTATCCAAAACAGGCTTAGTCGTCGTCAAAGAGGATATATATATATAGTATTTTCTATATGGTCGTGGTCGTAGAAGTGCAAGTCTTTGTTGTGATGGTGGACGGAGCAACGTCAGGGTGCCGGGATGACGATGCAAAAATATAGCAGCTTTGGCGAAGAGGGAGTGAGAACGATGAACGCTGTCATGGCCAAATCACTCAGTCAATATAGAAATAGGCTTTATATTTTTATATTTTTATGACAAATGCTCGTCTTTGATGCAATGAGCGCAACAGAACACAACTTAACTAATAAATACCATTTGATATCAAATTTTAGCAAATTTATTAAGTTGTTTACAAGAAAATAAAAGGTCGTAGAAGATAGAATAAAAAACACGTCTGTAGTCTATTAAGTTAAACTTAGATATTTTCACAAGAAAACCTGCGGTGACCCTGAATAAAGTTAAACAAACAAAGCTAATGAGACCCAAGTAAAGTTATGTTTCTTAAGTAGATTCAAAATGTTTTAATATAACTTATTAAAGAAAATACAAAATCCCACCTGATAATTTAAAATAAAAATTTAATTCTTGAAACCAACTTTTACTTACCAGTATAACATCCAACTGTAAATAAGGGAGCACAAACTTACTGCATAGTCTATTACGCACCAAATCGGTTACATACACAGACTTATCTGTTAAAAATACCAACACCGGTGTCATATATCCTTCATGACTGTACCCAGTGTACAACTTGAATACCTACAATAAAAAAATATATCACCCATTCCTTACTTCATATCATTTTTTAAACTTACCTTCATTAAAATTTCCTTATCATCTATTAGAATATGCAAATTCTTTCCATTAAAGATATCCACAGAAATCTCTCCTAAGCCCGAATCAAAGCTTGAAAACTCTTCAGGTAGACTAACATCGATACCAGCTAATTCACAGCGTGATGAATCAGCAGCATACATTTCAATTTCCATAGCAATCTCTGCATTTAAGTCATCAATCAAATCAACATCATTCGCCTTAACTCCTTTAACGTACAGATTGCTCGAAAGCAGTTTCTGTTCGTTCTTAATCTTTCCAGCAAAAAAATTGTTTTTTCTTTTAGTTGTTTCTATTTTTTTCGTTTGAATAACATTGCTATTAAATTGATGATTGATAAGGCTGGCTTTAGTGTGAAGTTTTAACACAGTGTTGTTTTTTATATTTTGTGGCGTATAATCACTCGGTGAAGCACCTAGGTAGTCAACAATCACAATATCACTATTCTTTTTGTCTGTGACTGTTCTTATGGTTAAGATGTCATCGAATTCTTCACTCAGAATTGTGCTCTTCGAATCCAGTTCACAACCACTACAACGGCTTCTGTAAAGGTTGAAAAGATCTGGACTCATACGGTTGGGGACATCAAAACGGGTTGTTAACGTAGCCAAAGCACCCCCTCCATCAACTCTCTTCTTCATGGGTGAAGGGAGGTGTCGATTTCGTTTCTCTACACTGCTCTTAACATCGCAGTTGTTGATGGTGCCGCCAGCGACAAGTAACAAACGCTTTGAATTATTCCATTTAGACGCGGTTGACGATGTCATGTCAGAGTGCATTGATTTTGACTCAGGTGGTTTACTCGGAATGGTAAAAGGTGTTTGCTTGGAATCCACTAAAACAACCTCCTGATCTTTGGCCGATCCCACAGTGAAAATACCTTCCACCCTACTGGGAGGGTCGTCCTTCCTTGCCGTTGGTGAAGATGCTGTCTCTTTTAGTGAACGGAATATATAAGCGAATGTCTGTCTTACGTTTGGCACCGACACAAAAGTGGATTTCATTTGATTTTTCACGGATTGTGGTAGAAGAGTTATATTATCCCAGGAGATTCCTGCATCAACTTGGTTATTGACGCCATCTATGCCAAACGAGTCGAAGGAATATGATACTCCTTTATGCTCGAATACGGTACTCTCGCAGTTAATAATGAATTTGTTACGAAATCGGCTTATTCCATTAACTTCTTTGTTCCGAATCTCTCGGTTTCCTTGTTCCTGTTTCTTCGAGTAATTATGTTCATTTGTCGACTTATCGTGTAAACAATTTCGTCGAGTTTGAGAAAACAAATGTTTCACATTTGTACGACGTAATTGCTGGTCAACATTGTGGACGAATTTCGATTTATTTGTGTCTTTTGATCCATCAAGGCTCTTGCTAAGAAAAGGTTTTGCTTTTAACGGTGAGAAACTTCTTACGGACACTACTTCAGGAATACACTCATACACTGCCTGCAAATCTTCCGAACCTTCTGGAACTCCTCGTTCTGGGAGCGGTATAGCAAAGATGTTCTTCAACGAGCCAAATATGATTTTACTATTGTCAATAAGATGATTCATGTCATGTACGTTGAATTTCTTAACCTTATTGTTGAGATCTTGTTCATGAATGATGTTAGTGTGGCGCTTGGTCTTCTTTAAGCAACTACTCGTTGGCCTCTTCTCCTTGTCCCAAACGGATATATCCTCATTCATGTAGTCAATATTTGGCTCAGAGAAATAGCAGTTGTCATTAATAAAGTTGTTGTTGGTGTGATTCATGCCAATATAATCGCATGAACTGGACTTTGCCTGGGTATAACCAGATTGCCTGTTTAAATTCTTATCCACTTCTTCACAATCTAGGCTAGAATTAGAACTCGAACAAAAGCATTTATAAAGCTGTTTGTCGTCCTTTCCAGAATCAACTTTACCGCTTAGCTTTTGTTTTTGGGCATGCTGGGAAGTGTACTCAAATACACCCGAGTCATCGAATCTCAAACATTTGCTGTCTTGCATCGGAAATATTTCTGAATTGCCGTATTCAAGGACATCAGAGCAAGCATTTCTGTATACAACTCGATGTTCCGAATAATTTGGTTCGTGGTGGAAAGGTTTAGAGCGCCCGGCGTCGTCTTCAGAGCACCATGAGTACCGGCCTGCCATTGAAGAAGCTGCGGCAGCTTTCCTACCGTTTTTATATGTGACGAAACCGTGCTCAATATGAATGTTATCTGTACGAGTATTTTTCAAGATATCTTCGTGA
Organism: Platycheirus albimanus; assembly: GCA_916050605.2. Taxonomy (NCBI): domain Eukaryota; kingdom Metazoa; phylum Arthropoda; class Insecta; order Diptera; family Syrphidae; genus Platycheirus; species Platycheirus albimanus. The sequence goes on from OU696696.1 coordinate 173,242,131, forward strand.
AATGAGACCCTTTTCTTTGGCTTCTTAGAATTTGTAAGAGACTTTATGAACCGTCGACGATATACTATATTTTCGGAATCAAATTTGGAACAGTTACATTTAGTCATAACTGCATTACTGTTAAAAACTGCCATATTTGATTCATTCAAGACTCTGCGAATAATTTTATCAGTTTTTATCTGATAAGGAACTAGGTCGGGAAGTTGGTTCGAATTAAACTCTGATTCAACTAAAATCCTTGAATATTCAAAATCAACCTCAGTATGTGAAGTTATTGAATCGACTATAAGTTCACTGCTTGAATCTTCTTGCTCAGAACCAAGTTAATAAACACCGAAGTCAGTGGGTGTGGTATCCTCTAAAATTAAATTACCCAAATTGGATGACATTTTAAAACCAGTGGATGTTTTTAGTGTCGCTGCTGATGAACGCAATGTGTTGGTGTGTTCCCGTTCAAAAATTGCATATTGCGGATGTTTCTAGAATAAAGGTTATCTATTTTAGTTTGTTGAAATAGAACAAAAGAAAACTTATGCGGAAGAGAAAGTGAAGAAAATAAAATACATATAACATATATATTTAATTACCTAAACGATATTTAAAGCCGATTCGAAAAATATGTTTACATATGTATATATCAATTTTTTAATCGTAGTTTAATTATAAATATAAGTATAAGTACAAGTACAAGTACAAGTACAAGTACAAGTACAAGTACAAGTACAAGTACAAGTACAAGTACAAGTACAAGTACAAGTACAAGTACAAGTACAAGTACAAGTACAAGTACAAGTACAAGTACAAGTACAAGTACAAGTACAAGTACAAGTACAAGTACAAGTACAAGTACAAGTACAAGTACAAGTACAAGTACAAGTACAGTACAAGTACAAGTACAAGTACAAGTACAAGTACAAGTACAAGTACAAGTACAAGTACAAGTACAAGTACAAGTACAAGTACAAGTACAAGTACAAGTACAAGTACAAGTACAAGTACAAGTACAAGTACAAGTACAAGTACAAGTACAAGTACAAGTACAAGTACAAGTACAAGTACAAGTACAAGTACAAGTACAAGTACAAGTACAAGTACAAGTACAAGTACAAGTACAAGTACAAGTACAAGTACAAGTACAAGTACAAGTACAAGTACAAGTACAAGTACAAGTACAAGTACAAGTACAAGTACAAGTACAAGTACAAGTACAAGTACAAGTACAAGTACAAGTACAAGTACAAGTACAAGTACAAGTACAAGTACAAGTACAAGTACAAGTACAAGTACAAGTACAAGTACAAGTACAAGTACAAGTACAAGTACAAGTACAAGTACAAGTACAAGTACAAGTACAAGTACAAGTACAAGTACAAGTATAAGTATAAGTATAAGTATAAGTATAAGTATAAGTATAAGTATAAGTATAAGTATAAGTATAAGTATAAGTATAAGTATAAGTATAAGTATAAGTATAAGTATAAGTATAAGTATAAGTATAAGTATAAGTATAAGTATAAGTATAAGTATAAGTATAAGTATAAGTATAAGTATAAGTATAAGTATAAGTATAAGTATAAGTATAAGTATAAGTATAAGTTAAAGTATAAGTATAAGTATAAGTATAAGTTAAAGTATAAGTATAAGTATAAGTATAAGTATAAGTATAAGTATAAGTATAAGTATAAGTATAAGTATAAGTATAAGTATAAGTATAAGTATAAGTATAAGTATAAGTATAAGTATAAGTTAAAGTATAAGTATAAGTATAAGTATAAGTATAAGTATAAGTATAAGTATAAGTATAAGTATAAGTATAAGTATAAGTTAAAGTATAAGTATAAGTATAAGTATAAGTATAAGTATAAGTATAAGTATAAGTATAAGTATAAGTATAAGTATAAGTATAAGTATAAGTATAAGTATAAGTATAAGTATAAGTATAAGTATAAGTATAAGTATAAGTATAAGTATAAGTATAAGTATAAGTATAAGTATAAGTATAAGTATAAGTATAAGTATAAGTATAAGTATAAGTATAAGTATAAGTATAAGTATAAGTATAAGTATAAGTATAAGTATAAGTATAAGTATAAGTATAAGTATAAGTAAGTATAAGTATAAGTATAAGTATAAGTATAAGTATAAGTATAAGTATAAGTATAAGTATAAGTATAAGTA
>OU696696.1:173844508-174141544 GCA_916050605.2 Platycheirus albimanus
GGGTGCGTTCCTGATAGAAGGAATCCGCCATTTTTCGAATATACAAATTAGAGTTAATAGTGTTCGATGAATAGCACTTTTCGAACTTAAGTTAAGAGGCTCTTAAAGTTACGAGCGGTTTGATATTGTTCGATAAATATGGGCCTAAGAGTTCGCTTCCACTTTGAGCATTGAGTCGGTATCTCTGCTGTGTTACAGTTATCAAACTCGGTTAGAGCATGTAGCGATAATAATTGAATTGAAAATTTATATGGGAAGATGTTAAGGAAAAACATGTATATAAAGACTCTACCCATTACCCAACGCTCAAGACGGGATCCGTGAGACTTAAAAACTTAGCCCCGCGCCATCTGTAACGTTGATATTAAAACAGAATCCCCACTTACAACGGGAAACGAAGCTCCACACGCTATTCCCATCTTCTCTAACTTTATACTAAGACCGTAAGACAATCCACAAAGGACGCTCCACCTCACGCCGTCTGTAATGTTAATAATCAATAAGAAGGTGCAAACGGAAAACAGCATGGGGATTTGAATCGTTAACAAACATCTAAACCCAAACACCCTGTGGATATCTAAGATCCCAAATCAGATGCCTATTAACAACCCAAACCCGAGAGGAAGCAGACAGAGATAGGCACCTAACATGCCTTGGCTCTTATGCCAAGGACCAGCAATCTTTCCGTCCATCGCCTGTGTACAGATGTATCCAATGTCCCTATACTCATGACATACTTACATCTCAAAGTGGTAGCCTCCAGCTCTATCCACTCCTCTCTCATTTCCCTCCCAAAGGAAATTCTCAAATTCTCAACCATCCCTCTCACAGAAACGAGAACTATCCAATGAGCCTACCATAGGTACTGACTACAAAACACCGTAGAACAGCCTAGAGGGTACCTGATGACATATTCCCGTCTATCCGCTGCGAGTGCTAGGTGTTTTGCTCGCAGCTATTTCACTCAGTAGCCTACACCTGTAAACCATAACCTTACTCATACCCCATTGATGAACCTAAACTTGCAAGACTACCTTTATTACCATGTCATCATTTTCCCAGAGGTTTAGCTCCAGTTAGTGTCTGCGACTTAAGATATCATCAGTTCCATTTGACGTGAATTGGGATGGAAGCAACCTTATGTCGGCAACGCCCCCTTCCTTGCCGACTACTCGTTAAAAGTAAACGGTAAGGACGGCATGCGACAACGTAAGGTTGTGGCCGAGATCGACCGTCGCGTTGGCTGGCAGCACCCATGCCACAGTTAGCTCAGCCAGGCCATGGGCACTTGCTCCGGGATCTACCTGACCGGTGTTACCTCTTATTATCCTGCCGACCGTTGAACCCTGGTGGTCGAGTTCGAATAAGTATTTTGAAATGCTTGATGGCCCTCATAACTTTCGAAAACTCGATCATAACGAACTAACCCAAAAGAAAGCCGAACCCAAAGCTGCACCTCTTAACGCAATGTGAATAATCCTAGTCTGAAAGTAAGAAGCCCTGTCTGCTCCGCTGTCCTAGCACATATATCCCCAGCACGTAAGTATTTAGTCTAATGCGTACCTTAGATAATCGAGGCAGCTACGGCTCGTTATTACTATCGACGTGTCCAAATGCCGTAATGATGTGCTGGGCACGGATGTCGAGTTGTCTCACCTTGTAGGGAGGGAGGAATCGAAGATGTTAATTGACCCTCCTGGCCTCTCAACCCACCCATTTCGATGCGGAAAATCATCTCTCTCCACACCGACCGTGGTTGTCCGTGGACCAAAGAGTCCCTACGACTCAAGAAGATTATGGGCAACCCCTTAACATGAAAGGCAAGCAGTTAAACCGCTTGCTTACTTCAACCTCTCAACCACGATTTAGTATCTATCAAAAACACTAATCATCTAAACTCCATTCGTCAAAAAGAAAGGAAAACTGCATACACACACACATAACAATGTTCAACCAAGGCAGTGAGAGGGGTACCACCCTCCCTTGAACTAAACTTAATTCATGTTCAGAAACATGTTTGCATCATATCAAGAAAATCTTAACGGAAACAAAACTTTCTTATCGAAATAATAACAACTGGAATTTCGCAAGAACGTTATAAAACGTAAATATTTTTTTATTATTAATATATTTTAAAGTCCTGAAAAATTACTTAAAAATTACCTTATCAAGCTTAAGAAAAAGTTAAATTTAACAGGATATAGAAATTATAGATTCTAATGATTTATTTTCAATCTCATTGGATCTTATTCAAATTCTTTCTAATTATCAAAAATTACGACAAACAAGATAATTACGGATCGATTTGTTATCGATGCTTTCTTAAAAAGTCTTGAACTTCGAAATTATGTCATGAAATTTACTTATTATTGGGGTTCTCTTTTTCTTATAACCTTATTTTCAATTCATAAAAATTTTGTTAATCTTCATCAAAAGCTCAAGTTAAAAATGCCTATACAGAGTACGAATACTCTAAGTATGGGTCTATTGCATACATGAAACATAAAAAAAAGAAGGAAAAGTCAAACTAAGAAGTGAGATATAATAGTAAATTATCAATAGCAAACAAGCTATGAACCGAGAATTACCGGATATAATCGCGGCGTTACGAAATATTATTTCAAAAGAATCTAATCGCTATACTAAAGTATCTAAATTTCCTGACCATTTACAGGCGACTATAATCTTCACGATTAAAAAGAAAACGCGTATCAATTAATTGTTAAAGGCGCACGGTTCTCGATCAAAATCGTGATCGTAAGTAAAAATATATCTTCACGACAACAAATAAAGACGACACAAGTAACGTACAAACAAATATACAACCATATATGTGAGTTCTCAGTTCGATACCCCACATATAATCGATCAAGCAATGATGTTAAAGCAATATAGTGTGTAAAATATTCAAATCAATATAGTGTAACAATACAGCACTGCCAATGGGGCAGTGGGGATATTATATTTAGTAAGCGTAACCCCTGAAGTGCACTCCTGAGATGGCTGAAATAAAATTTTATTTACGTTATTCTACTATTATTAACACTATCTGGTTCGTTATTGCTGTCAGTGATCGAATTTCTTTGAATCGCTAAGGGTTGTTCCGACTTGGACTGTTCAAGTCGATCGTGCTTCCGTATAATATAAAAAGAAAGGTAAGTATAGTTTCTCGTGCACGAAAAAGTAAGAAGACGGTTTCTAAGTTAAAACAATTAAATGCACGCACGATAAAGTAATAAGTCCGTAAGTATTCAGCGCAGTTGCTATATGCTGATACACTGGATGTTGTAACCATAGGTGGATACCAAGTACGACTGTGTAATTCACGGCACCGTATGGAGGATTATAATAAAGAAATTAATTACAAGAAAAGTAAATTTCAAACGCGGCGTTCAACGCTGGCGTTGATGGTCGCTACCGACACGAAAATGAAAAGAGTTATGATCTCAACGACCGGATAAATATTGTCTTAATGATTTAAGGATGTCCGCATTAGAGAATTAACACGATGTTCTACTAAACACATCCTTAAAAATGGACAAAAATGGTTAACTGTTGAGACAATGGTGGTACGAATCCACGAAAAGCAAAAAGAAAGGATTATGAGCACGGGCTCTGACGAATTCTTTACGTTAATCAAGAACTATCAAATTGAAATCTCGCGTTTACCGATACTATCATATGTCGCGATCTTGTCTCGCTAAGGATACGGATATCTTTATCTTATCTTCACAATGGCACTTCTCAGAGTAAGTAAAAAAAAGTAAAAAGTATCTAAATACAAACAAAATTACACGACTGCCATATACTGGCCAAGGAATTGGTAATCGTAATCTTCTAAAATAAACTCATGCACTTTATACTTATGATAGAAATAAGGTTACCTGGTCACAGTATATTTAGATGGGATTTTATACAATTTACACAATTTCTGGAACTGATGAATTACGGGTAATAGTATGCAGCTGCTGACCGGCATCGGTGCAGTTGGCACTCACCAGACATCCGGGTGTACACTGTCCCGCGATGAATAATGTGGTTCTGCAAAATTCCCACGACGTATTTTGTCTAGATGCATGAAGTGGAAATCCCTCCGTTGCGCCGATAGGGCGAAAGTACTGAGTGCTGCAGGCTGCTGCCAATGGGGCGTTATCATCCCGCCTAGGGATGCGATGTCTCCTCGGCACTCGCTGGTGCTGCGCCGAGGGGGCGACTTATGTTGGAGACGTGTGTCTCGTTCCGAAAGTAAAATGTGAAGATGCGCCGAGAGGGCGACTTATGTTGGAGACGTGTGTCTCGTTCCGAAAGTAAAATGTGAAGATGCGCCGAGAGGGCGGCTTATGTTGGAGACGTGTGTCTCGTTCCGAAAGTAAAATGTGAAGATGTGCCGAGAGGGCGACTTATGTTGGAGACGTGTGTCTCGTTCCGAAAGTAAAATGTGAAGATGCGCCGAGAGGGCGACTTATGTTGGAGACGTGTCTCGTTCCGAAAGTAAAATGTGAAGATGCGCCGAGAGGGCGACTTATGTTGGAGACGTGTGTCTCGTTCCGAAAGTAAAATGTGAAGATGCGCCGAGAGGGCGACTTATGTTGGAGACGTGTGTCTCGTTCCGAAAGTAAAATGTGATGATGCGCCGAGAGGGCGACTTATGTTGGAGACGTGTGTCTCGTTTCGAAAGTAAAAGGTGTGGTCCGGCTGACGATTACGAAGCGTGGTTGCGTCTGGTGGCGAGCCGTCTGGCGGACCAACGCCCTGGTGACGCCACGTGGGTGTATCAGCCGGCACCAATGCAAATTCTTTATATTCCTAGGTGATGTGAGGGGTACATAGATCCGTACCCTCTTCTAAATCTGCTCACACTTTGTGAGATGCCACTTTTAAAAGAAAAGAAATAGAAACGTCTTTGGGCGATGAGCAAATAAGCGGATACGTGTATTATGGGACACAATTTATGCGAAATATGCACATTTTAAAGGTGTTTTATCTGTAGTCCTCCAATGTATTTTAAGCAGGTTCCTGCATCCTTGGATCTTATAATTCCTTAGTTACTTGCTCCCGTCCACGGTACTCCAGATGGTGTATCCTCCTATTCCACATGAATGAAAGAATTCTTACCCTCAATAAATCTGCTGCCACATGGTTTTGTAAAGTATAGTCACATTCTGAGACATAAAGAATCGAAATTCTATTGCTCAGATATGTGAATATATATTACGATTACTTACCTGGTATAATGTAAATAAATCCTAATTAGATGGTTCAAAAGAGGATAATATATTGCAATGCAAATATATTATCCTCACGATGAGGCAAAAAAAAAGTTATGGCGGCCGCTTGAGATAAAAAAAATTTTATTCAAGGTTCGGCTGCAGACTTGTTACTCGGGCGGTGGTCTTCTTCAAAATGAAGTTTCTGTCTGGCTTCCTGGAAAATATTTCTATTTTTCCAGTCAGCCAGCACTCTGATTTCCAATGAAATTCTAACATTCCACATCTCTGTGTGTTTGTGACGTCAGAAATGGTTTGTGGTTGTGGGTTTACATGGCCTGTTTACACTTGTCCGGTTTTCAGTATTCTGCATAATGATGCGAAATAAATCGGGCAAAAGTTATAATTACGTATAATATTTTGTGTTTTGAGTATGGGCACACCGAAAATTGTGTCAGAACGTAATACTAGTTCGTAGTATGTGCAGTTTTGGGTAAACATGATGAGTGAAAATAATTGTAATTGTCCTAGTTGGGTGCTAAGTGATCTGTCAAATTCGACAGGGGAAATGTCATAGCTACAAGTTAGTTGGATATTCTTGCCTTGGATGATCGAATTATCTTGACTGGGACGATGCTGATTTGTTTATGGTAGTTGGCAACACCAGTAAACTGTAACAATAAAAGCATGATTACGTCTGTCATTTAATCGCAATTTGCACTCGGCAGTATCATATGCCAATCTGACTTACCCTACTGTCAAGTGACCATTTGTACGAAATAGGACTTTAGCAGGGATTTCTGCTAGGCAGTAAATATCAGGGCCGAGAACGAAATTTGTGTCACTGATGACGTCATCAGTGCTCATATTATTCTTCATTCTCGTCTTGGACACTAGCTGTCAGTGTGAAATCTACTAGAGGACTCTGAGATTACTCCTAGCGTATCTGACAGGTAATTGTTTATGTCAATTAAAAATACAGATTTAGTATCCGATTGTGTCATCCAGATTATTCCCATATTTCAACAAAAAAAATTGACTTGACAATTTTCACACTTATCTGTCACGCCGAAATTCTTAACAATTATGCACTTTCGTCAGTGTAAACCTAACATTCTGCAGACTTCCGTGTAAACTGCATCTTACGCAACTTTGCGTGTAAGCCAAGCAACATATCTGTGGCGACATATTCTAGTCGCCTACCGCTCGAAAATTATTCTTCCACTGGAAGGGTAGACTGCGCATGTCTTAAGAATTCTCTTTTCAAAATGGAGACCAAATGGGTTCCGAGAGAAGTGGAATGCGTTCGTCGGGGTGGATTCTAGAAGTGGATTCATTTTTAATGGCGGACCATATCTCGTGAGTTCAGCACCATGTGAGTAGACGATCGGTTTCCCCGATAGATGGCACCGGTAACAACTATTAATTGTAGTTGGAGGGCAAGTAAGTTTTCCCTACCAAGCAATTGGAGGGCAAGAAAGTTTTCCCTACACGCCTAGTACTCACTTCTAGTTTTTTTTTATATTATCCCAGAAATACAAGTTTATAAAACATTCCCTAATCGAATCGCGTGAATAGACAATCATTTTTATATTCAATTAAAGATCTCAGTTATTGAAATTGAAGATTTTATCAATAAAATCTGATTAAGAATCTTATATGTATATACGCATTTTCATTATATGTTAAGACATTAGAATTGACTTTTCTATATTTCAAGTTGATGTATCTTTTGAATTTTATACATTTTAAATTCTCTTCTCTAAAATAAAACGAGATTAAAGATTAATTTATTTTTAAGAAAATTTTAAGAAAACCCAATTTTTCTTAAGACAACTTATATTATTAGATTTTAAGTTCCTTATAACATTGAATAAAGCCAATTCCGTTAAATTATAACGTTTGAGGAAAATAATTTTGCGATTTTCTTGTTATTCCTTTTGGAGATTAAATAATATTTGGAGATTTCACAGTATTCCAGTATGACGAAGTAAGTTTATCATAGGGAGGGTGGTAACCCTCAACCCTTTCGAAATGGAGCAGTTGGTGTGGCGTGTGTATTAAGGAATCTTTTCATTTCGGATGAGATATTGTATAGCTAGGATAAAGTGTTTTCTTTGGGTACTATGTTGTAGTCTATGTGGTGAAGTAGGCAAGCAATCTTTTAGATTGCATTTTCATTTAAGGGGCTGCCCAGCAAAATGTAATCGAGTCATGGGGACTCGTAGGTCCGTAGGACAGCCAAGGCTGTCTCTGAAAGAGATGATTTTTAGAGACAGGTTGGGTGGGTTGAGAGACCGAGGGGGATCGTATAACATCCTAGATCCTCCCTCCTCTCAGAGTAAGACACCTCCTCATCATCGTACAGCATTTCATCGTGGCAGCTGTACGAATAGATGTCAATTTTAACATGTCACCACAACCTCGACTACCTAAGGTTTGCTATTAGTTCTGATACTTACGTGTAGCTTTCAGTAGGGCGAATATTATAAACCGGACGTGAATCTTCTTCTTCAACTACGTCTCACTAAATAGAGATTAAGAGGTGCTATCTAGAGTCGACTTTTATCTGCATTCAATTCTGATATGTCTTGTCTTGGATGACCATGAGGGCCATCAAGCGATTTAACATTTTTATTCGAACTCAACCACCAGAGTTCAACGGTCGGCAGGATAATAAGAGGTAACACCGGTTGTGCAGATCCCGGAGCAAGTGCCCACGGCCTGGCTGAGCTGACTGTGGCTTGGGTGCTGCCGGCCACCGCGACGGTCGATCTCAACCTCGACCCTACGTTGTCGCATGCCGTTCTTCCCGACTGCTCATCTTGAGTAATGGGCGAGAAAGGGGGCGTTGCCGGCTTAGGGTTGCTTCCATCCCATAAACGCAGAAACAAGTGGCGATAACTAGACGTTCAGTTGCTAACTGGAGTAAGACCTCTGGTATTTGTTTGAAGTTCCTCGTTCTAAGAAAGCAGCATAGGTCTAGCTACGTCCGTGGGGATTTAAGTAGGGTCCTTGGTTTTTAGGTGTGTACTGTAGTATACAGGGGCTGCAGGGTGAACATCTAGGACTTGCAGCGGATAGGCGTTGACATGCTATCAGATATGCTCCAGGCTGTTCTGCGGGACTTTGCAGTCAGAACCTGGAGGTATGCTGGTAGATGGTTCTCGCTTCTGTGATGGGGATGGAGATGGAATTGGAAGAATGGGGAGAGGAGTAGGGAGATCAAGTAGCCGTGTTAGCGAAGTGTAAGTATGTCTTATATAGGGGGTGCTAGATACACCGATACACGGGCGAAGGTCGATGGAGTTGCTGTTCCTTGGTATAGGGATCAAGGATGTTCGGGGTGCTTGGTTCTTCCTGCTTCCTCTCTGGTTTGTGCTGTTGATGGGCATTGGGTTCGGGTCTTGGGTATCCATAGGGTGTCCAGGGTAGATTCGGATGTCTGTTGGCAGGCGCAAAGGGGGGGGAATGAGTGGGTACATTCACTATGTTCTCTCTCGCTTTTCAATTCTTTTAAATTTCAATATTTACGTTACAATAAGACCAAAGAGGCTGAGCTCAAAAGTGGTTTGGAAAACTAAAGAATCTTGAAGATAATTTCATCAAACAAATTAAATTATTAAAAGAGGAAATAGAACGGTTGAAACAAAAAAAACATCCAAAAACCTCTCAAATCTATAGTTACTCAAACTTCTTTACAAAACGATTCACCCCAAATCAGTCCTCTAACCAGTTCAGAAGCTCCCATTTAAAACAAAACAAAACTAAACCTAAGGATGTCGCTAGGATTTGAAAAACTCTTGAAGTTTTCCCAAGGTCTTCCCGAATTCACAGGAGGTAATGACCCCAGAACAGCCCAGAAATTGCAGACGTTCCTTACATGTGTTCGACCAATTATTGAACACATCCCCAAAGAAGATGAAGCACTATTCATCCAAATTGTATATACCAAATTAAGAGAGGATGCTCTCGACATAATCCAAACGTCTAAGCCCACTACATTTAAGGATTTGGAAGAAACCCATACTACAACATATTTACCAGTCGAAGATTACAATGACCTGGTAAATTGTTTAATTACCAGTCGTCAAAGTCCATTCGAGACATTGAATACATTTGTAAGTAGGCTAAGACACTCCCTTACCCAATGTAAGGAGGCAGCGGATATAAAATATGATAAAAACGCTGACATTGTAAAAAGTCAGTTGGAAGATTTTGCTAAATCAGCTCTTGCTTCCGGTGTCTCTAATAAGCAATTAGGACAATATTTGTTTACCCATGGTACAAAGAGTTTTGAAGAACTTATAAAGTTATCTTTTAGTTTGGAAAAACATGTACAAAGGGTAGAGACCGCACCGTTTACACAAACGTCCTGCAATTTCACACAGTCGAATGGCCCCACCAGCAGTGGAACACAAAAGACTATCACTATTCAAGATAATGCTCATGAAAACGCTAAATCAAGGATAGTATGCAGTTTCTGCAGTATTAAGGGACACCCTTACAGTGAATGCCTAAAACGGCAAAATACCCCAGTCTGCCAAATGTGCAAAAATTATGGACATTGTAACGTAAAAATAATTATATGGATGGAAATTCCAAAAGAATTTCTAAGTTGGAAACAGAGTTTGGCAATTATAAGCGAAGCTCGAAAACTCCCTTAGAATCTCGGGATCTCATAAGAACCCACGATTCCCTTTGTCATTGCTGATGAACACCCGACTTCACCCCAAAAATCCTATGGATACCCAAGACTCTACCCCGATGTCTACCAACAACGTAAACCAGAGAGGAAGCAGGAAGAGACAAGCGCTTATACCTCCTTGACTCCTATACCAAGGACCAGTATCTCCATCACCTCTTACTCGTGTATCGGTGTATCGTATACTCCTCCTAAAAGACATACTTACACTTCGCTAACACTAACACTCGCTCTCCCTAATCCTCTCCCCATTTCTCTAACCTATTAACCCTTCAATTCCATCACCATCCTCATCACAGAAGCGCAAGCCATCTGGCAGCCCACCCCGGGTACTGACCACAAAGCACCGTAGAACAGCCTAAGGTATATCTGCCAGCATGCCTGCGCCTATCCACTACGAGTAATAGATGTTCTCCTCGTAGACATATCATGTTCTAGTTCACACCAAAAAACCAGGGATTCCACTGTACCTTATACGCACAACTAGGATCGTGATGCAGTTTAATTAGTGTATCAACTCTTTCCCAGAGGTTTCACTCCAGGTTACACCTATCACTCTAGCTATGACTATCTACCTCTATCTCTGAAGGGATGGTATTGATCCTTTGCCGGCAACGCCCCCTTTCCTGTGAATAGTTCGTTAAAACAATCTACAGGAACGGCATGCGACAACGCAGAACCATGGTCGAGATCGACCGTCGCGGTGGCCGGCAGCACCCATGCCTCGACTAGCTCAGCCAGGCCGTAGGCACTTGCTCCGGGATCTACACAACCGGTGTTACCTCTTATTATCCTGCCGACCGTTGAGCTCAAGATGGTTGAGCTCGAATAAAAGTATTAAAATGCTTATTGGCCCTCAGAATCCACAAAGAAAAGACCTGATAGAAATGATTGAAAAGAAATTTTGATCCTAGGATGCACCTCAGGAAGGAAAGTACGAGCAAACGTTGGAATAAAGTAAGAAATCACGTTTGGAAAGTTAAACCAATCTGTAGAACGACACACGTAAGTATTTCTAAATTAGCAAAACATAGGTGATCATGTTCGCAGTGGCTTCTAGAACCTTCCATCCATTCTGCTACCACGTGGCTCTGCAGAATATGGAGGATGAGGTATCTAACTCATAGGGGAGGGAGGATCAAAGGTGTTAAGGTGACTCCCCAGGTCTCTCAACCCGCCCAAAACAATAGTAAAAATCATCTCTCCTACTACTGACCAGTGGCTATCCACGGACCTTATGAGTCCCCAGACTCAATGACGATTTCGGTAGCCCCTAAACACGATAGCAAGCAAAAGAGAATTGCTTGCCAACTGTAACCCTATAACTAAATCATGGTACCTAACAAAAAGATACTACACCAAAACTACTCAACCTTCCTCGTTGCACTGTAAGCATCTCAAAGATACTCCATATTCGTTCCACCTTGTCCCGTTCGAAGATGAGTGAGGGTCACCACCCTCCCTACAAATAACCTAAACCATCATTATGAATATCTAAGAAAGTCTTCCCAAAATATGTAAGTCCAAGAAATAAATTCACTGAAAATGTTCCTAAATCGTTATAAAAAGGGTTGAATATCTTATTAATATTATTTTTTATAACTAATAGAATATTATTGAATTGAAAATGTCTTAATTTTTCTTTCTAAGACTAATCTTATTAAACATTCGATTATTTTCATATCGTTATGCCTAGATACCTGTAACAGTTACAACAGCTAATCTAAAAATAAAAAGATTTTACTCTAATTGCAAGTGTTTCAAAAGTCATTACAACAGAAAGGAATTTTTATCTTAACATTAATTTATAGTAAACGGTCTCTCTTAATAACATGTAATTTTAGTAAGTCCAATATTATAAAATTCAAAAATCGTAAGATTACGTACGATTGCGTATCTCATCTAACGCTACCCTATGGTTGTAAAGTATAATTATCAAAACTATAGTGTCGCGATGTAATGACTCGATCATCAACTGATATTAAGCGTAATCGGAATGAGAAAATTATCTTTAATACGAGTTGACCGAGTAACTAAGTTTTGAAATATCTAATTCTAAACACAGGGACGAAACAAAATTATTCAGACTATTGTACCGCGTAGTCTAAATACGAAGCAAAGCAAACAAGTATCAAAAAAAAAGGTACGTCTGAATAAGGGGGGTATTCCCTCAATATAGCAAACAAGTAGTCAGAAATTAACACACAAAAAAAAAGGAACCATACATGTAGGAACACAGTTCGTGTCCAACACGTACTCGATAGTAAAATTTAAATCAATATAATTGAAATGTAAATTATGTGAAAGAAATATCAAAAGCAATATGTAACTAGAATACCACGGAGATTTGTATCTCTATGTTTTCTTTTCTTACACCAGGAATCCGGGAGTGCACTGCTGGATACCTTCCTGTAAAAAATGTTTATGGATTAATGTAACAAGTGCTTCTACTCTACGTTTGTCTCTGACTATCTTCGTTCTGGGGTGCTCTGTCTTTTCTTTTCTGATATGATCTACGATGACCAATTGGTTCGATACTACAATTAGGTACAAACAAAAGCGGAAACGAATTGCGTTTCTTTAGGGACGTTATGTTGCCACTGGTATCATCGACTCGCCAGGTGGTAGTAATTTGAATATAAACCGCACGATAAAAATAAAGGTAATTCGGGTATTCTCGCTTCACGAGTGAGAAGTCTTTATTGCCGACCTGATTGAAAAATATGGTATTGAAAAGCGTTTGCAAAAAAAATTGCGATTGAATTATAACAACTTTTCGAAGATAAAAAAAATTAACGCGGCGTCGAAACGCGTTGTTAGGCGGTCGCTACCGACACGGTAAGGGATAGTCTCAAGGACCAAGTGGTTAAGAAAAAAAAAATTAAAGGTGACTGAAAGTCCTTGAAAGGTAAAAAAAAAATTATTAATCGAGTGAATAAGTGAAAAGAAAATCAAAAATAAAATATAATTAAACACGACGGTCTTTAAAGTCAAGAAAAGCGCGACGATTTGGTACTACGACCGAAGTTAAAGGCGACTTCATATCCTCAACTGTTATACCGGTTCAAAAACAATAATTTAATAATTATCATACCATTTTATGGAACACGATTATCAACAGATTACAATTCACGACCGCGATAAGATTCTTCAATTGAGATACAACCACTAAGTTTCGCTCTGCGTCTAGCGATAGCTACTTTGATTAATTCGTGAGCACTATACAAAGTTAAATCACACACTGCACTCTTTAATAAATATATATACTTAAATACCTAATATGATAAACATAAATGTAGGTGGAGTTTTTCTTATAGAGACGGAGAAGGAGGCGTTAGGTCCTGCCATCCGTTTATAAGCCAAGCAAAATTGTCTGCACCACCGTCCGTGGTTGACGACGTTGTACGTCAGCGTATGCCGCTCGCAGCAGCACCAGAAATTAAGCGTGCTGGAGTTTCGGTTATGTGGTTCGAGCTGTCACGCTCCCACAGAATTCATAATACGTACAAAAAGCAATATAATTGTTACCTGGTATAACTGATGTTAATGAGGTACCCTTTTTGGGTAATATATTTCAAAAGATTACAAATGTAAATGCAGGAACTGGTGATTCATGGTTGGTATGCAACAGGATCTGATGCGATTACAGATGAATACGTATCTGGAACTGTTGAATAATATATCCGTCGAGTGGATCCCGCGTTGAGTATGTGGTGCTTGATTGTTGTTGGATCGGCATCTATGCTTGAGCATTCGCCAGACATCCAGGTGATATCTCGTTGAATTTCACTTCTTAGTAGTGGGTAGTATCTTCAGTCTGCTAGAGACTACGTGTATCCAAAATCCTATCTATGACGTGGTTAATTGTAACTAGTGATGAATCCTGGTGAGGACGTGCATCGAGGGGATGCCACGTGAAGAAAAAAATGTGTTTGGTGCGAGACTGTGCCGCAAAAGAAAGCAGCGTGGTGGCGATGAGTTGCCACGAGTAAAATTATCTTGGTGGCGATGCGTTGCCACGAGTAAAATTATGTAGTCATCGACGAGCCAAACGGATCAACGTCGGATGGCTATGTAACTTGAGGTATACTTCCAATGTTCTTTAATGTATCGGCAGGAGGATCAATAAAAGACCATTATTTATTTTTAGATAAAAGAAAAATGCGCAGCCGGCGCCAGTGCATATATTTGCAATTTTTATATGTCTAGGCACATAAATTGTGTGTCCGCGTGTATAAGTGCATGTTGGGCACCAAGAATTGGGGTGCTGGAGCGCAATTCCTCCGGGAATAGGTGGCTCCGTTTCCTCAGATGAATTACTGCTCCTTTTTACAGCGTCTTCAAGTTCATATTCCTATAGGATATAAGTAAAATTTCCACATTACACGGATGGCCATGTGTCTTCGTGAAGCATTTTTTATGCGTCGAAGCAAATTCGTCTTGTTTGCTCCGAAGGACGAAAAGAAATCTAAATTCTTACCTTAATCCAGTATTATTTACTGCTTCTTATTGTAATCCTACTAATTGCATAAGCAATTAGAGGATTTTTCGTAACACAGTGATATATAAAAAATAATGGTGCGCGGCGCGGCTGCTCAAAAAAATACTTTATTTTTTTTTTCAATGAGACGTTCTGCGGTAATGATGTGGCTTCGTCTGTGATTTGCTTCAGAATGAAATCCACATCCGATTTCATGGCAGACGTTGCCACTTCCAAGTAGCCAACGCCCTATTCCAGTCTGGCTTCCAGTTTCCCCTGTTTGTTCTACTTTCTTGTTCATACTATAGGTGGCGTGCAAAAAAAATAGCATTAAGGTGCCATGCGCACTGTGTCACTTTCATTATTCAGATTTCATGACGTATCAGGTATGCAATAAAACTGAATACTTTGACATAAACAATTGAGTTAAGGCTCGGATGACATTGGTGACTGAGAAAATAATTGTTAGACAGTACATGTCAAACGGAAAGGACTCTATTTGCCGTGAAGGACTAGTAGTATTTTCATGTATATTTTTGACGGAAAAAATGATGGAAAGCATCAGAATGGAGTGGTGACGTAAGTATTAGTATTACAACTTGTATCTTAGCGCATTTTACTCTACCGGTATTTGAAAAAGGACAGGATTTATCGACTCATGCTGACTATGTCATCTGTCAGATGTAACTTATAGTGGAAATAAATGGACATACAAATATCTGCTGATGATTTGGTACTTGCAGGATCTGCATTATCTGTTGTCAGTTTGGTTCGTCAATTCGAGTGTACAAAAAAAAATGCATGTTGACAATAATGGTCAGAGCACGTTACGAGCGGAAAGACGACAAATGTGACGCTGAATTTTAATCTAAATGTCGTATTTTGACTTGTCAGGTTTCTTGGCTATGACAGGTGTCAGTGAATTCTGGTGGAATGACACAATGAAACCTTGAATAGCGAACGAGAGTTATGGAAGTAGGTCAGATCCACAACTGGAGAGAAATTTAATCGGCCGCATCGAGAAATTTCTCTCAACTGCAACTTGACGTCTGCCTGTCACTTTCATTTCGAGTCCGGAATTTTTCAAGTCAGATACATTAATACTTTACTTTTTGCACCTCCGTCATGCTCACCGTGCTTGTAAAGTTCGGTGCTAGCGGGGTGTTGCGTTTGAATAGCGCGTATTAAGAATTTCGTTCCATCATATCCTTCTATCGAAAATGTACGGGAACGGACACATTTTGGAAATTAGATAGGGTGGGTAATCTCTGAAATTCAAAATGGCTGGTGGAATCTATTATTGTGTGTGGATTTCAAATCGTGTGGAACCTTCTTTGGGTGGGCTCCATCGGAGGCGCTCAGCACGTTGCGAGTAAAGTGGAAGTCTCGCAGGTAGATGGCACCGCTGGTGTACACTGGTTTGTGCACTGGCGAGAAAGTTCACCCTACAAAGCTTGGAATTTCGACTAAGTCCACTTAGCCTAATTTCCAAGAAAAGGAGAACTGCTCGCGAAATAACTTCATCGTATGAAGTTTTCTCACTCGTCGTATCATAATGACACTGCGACTCTTTTACGTCTAGTCGGTCGAAGACAAAAAAATTGATCTGGTACACATCATCCGTTGACGTTCGGGTACTCTATGTGATGCCTGAGAATATGTATCAAAAAAAAGAAAAGAGGAAAGGCTGGGAAATCTTAAACCCAAAAGTCTCATGCGCAGCTGAGACCCGGGCATACGTCATATTCTTAATCAGGATATACGATGCTAATTGTTTGTACATACAGTCAAAAAAAAAAATGGTTGCGATTTCAATAGTCTGTTTTAAATAACAAAAAAAAAAAAAACGAAGGTACGTCTGGAATTTAGTTAAAATTTCAAGGCAGGGAAAAAAGTACTGGATGGTACTTGTATTGTCATGGCTGGTGAGTCATTTATGATTTCGAAGATCGAAATATAAGATTTTCAAATCAGGGATGTGTTTGTAATTCAAGTGTCTTATCTCTTTAAGTCCTTTGTGTGGCAAGTTGACTTATGTCCTCGCCTATCTTCAACTTCATAAAGATTATTACGAATTACTTGAATCACGATCTTTAATAAACTTTGGACTTAATTTTGCGCTCAGATGTTTCGACGCGTCACTCAGGACATGATTTCTTGCATAGATTTCATCTCCTACTTTGTACATCACTTTTCTACTCCGAAGGTTGTAATTCTTTTCGTAGGCTTCATGAGTTTGGACAAGTGCTTGTTTGAGATACGAGTGGACGATGTTCATCTTGGCGACTTTGGGGAGCCAATCTATCTCCGAACAGTTCAGTCCACCCAACTCTCTCAACAAACGATAGTCTGCCCCATGCTCTATCATGCGCTGCCCGTATAAGGCTTCGTATGGGGACATCGAGAGGGTTAAATGCACCGTCGTGCGTAAAGCACTACTGATAGAAGACAGATGGGCATCCCAATCCGTCTGCCGGGGGTTGACATATGAACGAATTGCAGAAAGAATCGAACGGTTGACGCGTTCGCTCGCGTTAGACTGCTGAGCATACACTGCCGTTCGGTAGTGTTTGACTCCGAAAACGTCCAAGAGTTTTTGGAACTCCTTCCCAACAAATTGCGTACCATTGTCAGAGAGTATGTTCTCTGGTACTCCGTAAATCAGAAAAATTTCGTCCTTCAAGAATTTGAATACGTTCGCGGCTGTTGCTTTGCGCAGTGGTTTGATGAAGACAAATTTAGTTAGTTGATCTAACACGATGATGATGTAGACATTTCCGGATCTTGACCTGGGATACGGCCCGATAAAGTCAACGTATAAATGTTGAAACGGCCTATCCACCTCGAAACTGTTTCCCATCTCTGTTCTCAACGTCATGTTAGCAGCCTTACTGGTCGTGCATGTCTCACACCTGTCTACGTAAAGTTTGACTTGCGTGTACATACCGGGCCAGTAGAATCTACCTTTCAACCTGTAAACCGTCTTTACCACTCCACCATGCGAAGCACGCGGCGGATTGTGAGCTAATGAGATCAACGATTCCGTCATTTCTGAGGGGACCCACAACTTCCAAGTTAGATCGTTGGCCAAGGGATTACCAACCGCATATTTAGTGCGCTTGTATATGTACCCTTCCGACACTTTGAGGTCAGGTAGACGCTCCTGTTCCTTCCCGATATGACTGATGATAACAAGGTAACTTTCAGACTTAAAGGAGGGGTCCTCAAGATCGATGTGGAGTACCTCCGAGGCATCGATCTGTGGTAGACAAGAAAGGAAAGCTGACACTGTCAACTCATCGTCTTCATACGCTCTCGACAGAGCATCTGGCAACACATTCAATGTACCCTTTCTATGCTCAACCACAAAATCGAAACCTTGGAGTCGCATACTCCACCTCGCTAATCTTCCAGTTGGATCCTTCATAGTCATCAGCCATTTCAGGCTGGAATGGTCTGTAATGACACGAAAATGGTATCCCTCAACGTAAGACCTAAACTTCTGGGTACCTTCAAAAGCTGCTAAGCATTCGCGCTCTGTCACCGAATAGTTTCTCTGAGCAGCATTCAGTTTCCGGGAGAAGTAGTATATAGGCTGCTCCGCCCCGGATTCGTCCCGCTGACAGAGTACACATCCGATGCCAGTCGCGGATGCGTCGCAGAGAATGATGAATTCTTTGGAGAGGTCTGGATTGGCTAGTACAGGCGCCGAAGTCAAAGCTTGCTTGATTTGCAGGAATGCTTCAATAGCTTCTGGACTGAGCTTGAAAACTTTTCCCTTTTTCAATGTCTCGGTCAAGGTTGCGGCTAGGGTGCTGAAATCCTTTACAAATCGCCGATACCAACCTGCCATACCGAGAAATCGGCGAACTTCTCGAGTAGTGGTTGGCAAAGGAAAGCAAGTGATAGCTGCGATCTTATCTGGATCAGCTTTCAAGCAACCCTGACCGACCTTATACCCGAGATGGTGAAGCTCATCAAAACAAAACTTCGACTTCTCGACGTTAATCGTCAGTCCTGCCTTAGTCAAGCACTTTCCGACTATCTCCAGAGTCTCTAGATGTTCGTCGAAGTCCTTCGACACAACCAATAGATCATCCAAGTATACGAATACTTGATCTCGTAATCCTGATGGGATTACACGACTCATCAGGTAACTCAAACTTTGTGCCGCATTACATAGACCGAAGGGCATGACCTTAAATTGGTACAATGGTCGCCCAGGTACCGTAAAGGCGGTCTTCTCCCTCGAACTTTGCTCCAGCGGTATCTGCCAAAACGCATCCTTCAGATCCACGCTAGAAATATAACGTGTCTCTGTCAGACGTGCTAGCAGCCCCTCTATATGTGCAATTGGACGAGCATCTTTCTTGGTTACTGTTTTGTGAAATCAGAATTGTCCAATACAATTGACTGATATAAGGTTCTCTTACTGTCCAATACAGTGAGAACGATGATTGCGCCACAAATGTTTTGTGAAATCAGAATTGTCCAATACAATTGACTGATTTAAGGTTCTCTTACTGTCCAATACAGTGACAACGATGATTGCGACGTATCTTACTGTGCATAAACAATAAGATTGATGATGATTCAAGATCCAAGCACTTGAACTTGTTCTTGTGGAATGAAGATTCGTAAAATGATAACAATAGTACACTACTGGTTGTTAATGAACGAATGAATTTATTATAGACATTATGTCTCTTTTATACTTAAATAACAAACAATTGATTAAAAACAATTCATTACAAATCAAATATAAATTAGGTCAAACAATTTGTTTACAATAACATTTAATATATTGAATATGTCAACCTAAAATAAAAACAATAAAAACAAAATAGAATGCGCTGGTCATTGCCTCCTGCTGTGTCATCAGTATTTTGTTGTAGGTCGTGAAGGCAATGAACATTGCTTGTGTCGTCAACATTTTGTTGTATGTAGGTCGTGAAGGCAATGAACATTCTTCCCCGCGTTGAATGGGTACTCATTCAAGAATTATACCTCTGAGACGTTGTATTGAGTTTTGTGCGGTAAAGGAAGGGGAATTTCGTTTGACGTTTCTTGCTTCCGAGCTCTGAACAGAAATATGATCCCAAGACAGACTGCTATGATTAAAGCCAGATAGCTGATTGAGTAATGGTGAATGTTGTCCGTAAATATTTTTTTATTGATGTTTGCGAGATTCTGATTTTGCAATGTTGACAGTTGAGTTTGGAGTGTTGTTAGTGAATCAATATGAGTGTTGTTGAAAATTGGGATTAGATCTAAAGCTGCGTGAACATCACTAGGCTTCGCTATTGCTGATAAGTTTCCAAAACTTATGAAGGATGAGTGTACATTGCTTATCGTCATCTGGGTTCCTTGAATTGTAACCAGATTGTTCCGTATTCTGCAATCGCTCTCGATTGAGAGAAGTCCAGCTCCATATAGTTCCATTTGAAGGGTTTCGGTTTTGCATACAGCTGTAAGTTGAATATTTTGAAGTGCTCCAAATATCCATTGATTTCTATTGTTCAATTGGGTCCATAGAATGTTGTTGATGGATTTAACAATTTCACATGATGTTGCGGTGTCATTGATAAAAAGAGAGAATTCACAGTTAAACGCTTGTGAACCGGAGTGATATTTTGCCTTTCGGTTTGAGCAGAAAAACTGCATTTCCTTTCCTTTGTTGCATTCCTTGAATTCTGATAAAGTCATTGGAAAATATTGGTCTCTATGACGGTTTATGGACAGGATTTCTATGGCTGGATTAATTTTCAGAAGCGTGTTGTTAAGTATTAAAGGAACAGGTGTTATTTGGAATAATTCAAATGCTTCTTGTTCAACGAGAGGAATGGTGATTACGAAAATGAAGTGTTTTCCTGCGGAGCCACCCTTCGTTGTTGATATTTTGTAGAATTGGAGCAAATCTTCTTGCTCGAATGGTAGTTTTTGTGACAGTGGTAAGTGATTTTTTATGTTTATGATTTCAGCCTTAAGTTGAGTAGGTGAAAGCAGTAGAGGGTTGATGTTGCCATAGTGTACATCCGTTAATGTATTAAGAATCGTGCCTTCGACCCTTTGAAGATTAGATGCCATCATCATTAGTTGCATTGCGAGTGTAGTGAAAATTTGAAATACTCTAAACTGGTCAGTTGGATTTCCGATTCTTCCAATGATCTCGTTGGCTTGGTTTTGAAGCATGTTTATGCGATTTCGAACCTCAAGCTGATCATGCTTTATTATGTTGATGGTTGAGTCGATGACAGACGTCTGATTTTTTAACATCGATAATAAAAGAGCCTCATTATTGTTTATATGGTCGATTGTTTTAGACAACTCTTCTGCATAGTCGGAGTCCAGTAGCCCGAATAAAGAATGAGCTATGTTTCCGACAACGTTTATTGCTGCTCTAGTACTCCGATGTCTTGAGATTAAGTTGGTGTCTCCTTGGAGTGATATCTTCATATTTGTTAGGTAGGTAACCATCGCATTACATGTTGTTCTAAGTTGTAGTTGATTACATAAGTGTTGGAGAGCCCTTGTTCCGTTGTTGAATGCCTCAAGCTCAGCTCGGATGGGGCTAGGTCATAATATGTGACTAGGTTCCATTCGTTTGCAATCAGGTTAGTGGAGCCAAGATTTTCGAAGTATAGTCCAGGATTGTTTTTGAATCTTGTAATGTTTATCGGTGATGCGATAACCATTGGAAGCAAGAATAATGATAGAATTACCGTTGTGATTAGTGAAGTATTGCATGTTTTCCGTCGTTTTGGTGATGTTTCTGCTTGTGTGTCCTCATCTTCTTGTTTCTGGTTGACATCTTCGCTACCTTCAAGGAGTGGAGCTAGACGATGAATAGGTCGTTTTAGTATTCCTGACTGCGTTTTTACGTTAACCACTCGAACTACGTCATCCTGTCCCTTAAAGATGTCGACAATTCTTCCCAACGGCCATTTGAGGGTTGGAATGTTATCTTCCTTGATGATGACTAGGTCGCCGATTCTTATATTTTGTTGGCTCTGGTTCCACTTGTTTCTTTGTTGGAGTTGATTGAGGTACTCTGTTGACCATCGTTTCCAAAATTCGTGTTTAAGGTAGCAGATGGTGCTCCACCGATTTCTTAGATTTTTGTTCTCTGGAACTATATCGGGGTCTATTTGTGCAGTAAGAGGTTCTCCTATTAAGAAATGTCCAGGTGTAAGTGCGGCAAGATCATTTGGGTTAGTTGACAGTGGAGTTAGTGGCCTTGAATTCAGAATTGCTTCTATTTCGATGACTACAGTTTCTAATTCCTCATGGGTTAATGAGGCTGTAGATACTGTTCGGAGTAAAAGATGTTTCGCTGATTTGACTGCTGCTTCCCATAATCCGCCGAAGTGGGGGGCTCTTGGTGGAATGAACTTAAAGGTTATTCCCTTATCGCTGCTGGCTTTGATGATGGCTTCTCTTGCTTCTGTTGTGTTTAATATATCCTTGAGCTCGGCAAGCTGATTTTTGGCTCCGACGAAATTGGTTGCATTGTCACAATATAGCGTCTGGATTCTTCCTCTTCTACTAATGAATCTTCTCACGGCCCCAATAAAAGCTTCAGTGGTTAGATCTGTTACTATTTCCAAGTGCACTGCCTTAGTTGAGAAGCAGCAAAACACTGCTAAAAACACCTTATGTGGTTTCTTACCTCTGATTTTGAAGTGTACCCACAGAGGTCCACAGAAATCTACACCGCAGATAAGGAATGGTCTATTTGGCGTAACTCGGTCGGCAGGAAGATTACCCATTATTTGAGTCATTAGGTGTGGTCTGGTTCTTGTACATCTAATGCAGTTATGAACTGTGTGTCTGGCTGTAATCTTCCCCTTAATTGGCCAAAACCTTTGTCTAAGAATGGATAATAAGGTTTGCGGTCCACAGTGATTGTGTGAGTCATGTTTAAATTTGAAAAGCAACTTTGTAATTGATTCGTTGTATGGGAGTAATTATTTCTTTTAAGATCTTGAATTTCGCCTTTGAATTCAGAGGATTGTATCTGCCTTATGATTGTCATGAGAGATTCGTTAAGCTCCTTGGGTGAAAGTGCCTTCTGTCCCTCAGGATTCACCTTGAGTTTCCTGGCCCTTTTGATGAATCGCAGCATATAGCCAATGGTATTTTGTAAAAACTTGAATGAATTTCGATGTTGTATCTTGTAGATGAATTGACTTGGAGGATCGTCTTGTAGTGCTATAGCGACAATGTGTTTTCTTTTTCGTTCAAGATCTGAATGAGGTTCTTGTTCCCTTGGAGATGTTTGTGGCCAAGCTGATTCGTTTCCATGTAAAAAGAAAGGTCCATAAAACCACATGTGACAGGACATGAAGTTTCGTGCAGATATCCCTCGCGAGAGCAAGTCTGCGGGATTTTCCTTTGATGGCACATGACGCCACAGTGCTCCCCATGAGTGTTCTTGTATTTTTGCGATTCGATTTGCTACGAAGGTGTGATATGAAGATGACGTTGAGTTTACCAGGAAAGAACAATTTGGGAATCTGTCCAAAGAAATACTGGTGCTTCTGGGAGTCGTACATCTTCTCGTACTCTGCTGGTGAGTTCAGCTCCTAATACTGCAGCGCATAGTTCGAGTCGAGGAAGCGTTTGTTGTTTTATTGGGGCTTCACGCGATTTTGCACATAGTAGCCTGTTGATAGTTGTTCGATCTTGGTATGTTGAACGTAAATATACCGCAGCTCCATAGGCTCGTTCTGAAGCATCCACGAAAGTATGAATCTGTATAGACGTAGGGTTTCCCTTGAAAACGTGTCTGGGAATTTTCGCTTGGTCGAGATCAGCTATGTCCTTTCTGAAGCTGAACCATTCTTCCTTGAGGTGTTGTGGAAGCTCGTCATCCCAAGCAAGTTTTGAATGCCAAAGTTTTTGCATGAAGATTTTGGCTTGAACTACAACAGGGCCAAATAGTACCAATGGGTCGAAAATTCGTGCAAGTTCGGAAGTTACCACACGTTTGGTGATTGAGGAAGTATCATTTACCTTAGACCTCCCACGTAATTCGTCTGATTTAGGTTGCCAAACGAGTCCAAGTGTTTTTATTGTGCAGTGGCTGGCATTAGTGAAGTCAAGACAGATTTCCTGATCTTCAGGGCGAATGTCATTTAACAATTGGGGATGATTTGCACACCATTTTCGAAGTTTAAATCCGGCGTTGTCCAGGATTGACCTTAGTTGTTTTTGAGCTTCTTTTGCCTGAGTGATGCTGTTGGATCCGCTAATGCAATCGTCTACATAGAAGTTTTCTAACAGAATTTGGCTTCCTATTGGATGCGTTATTTTGCTTTGAGGCTAAAAACTGCAGGCATTTGGTTGCCAAATAGGGGGCGGCCGAGGTTCCGTATGAGACGGTTTTGAGCTTGTAGTATTTTATGTCTTCTGATGGCTGCGTCCTCCACACTATGAGTTGATAATTCTGATCCTCTTCATGAACCAGAATTTTTCTGTACATTTTTTCGATATCGGCTGTAAACACAAATTTATGCATTTGAAATCGGAGTAGGATCGAGAAGAGTTCACTTTGAACTGTGGGTCCAGTATGGAGTATATCATTGAGAGATAAAACCGTGGAGGTTTTAGCCGATGCTTCGAAAACAACACGTAGTTTTGTTGTGCTGCTATCAGGTTTAAATACACAGTGATGAGGGATGAAGAAGTGGTGTTTTGGAATATTGGTTGGATTGATTTGTTCTATGTGTACAAATGCTTCATATTCTTCCATAAATTTGACATAATCCCTCCTCAATGATGGGTTCTTGTTTAGTCGTCTTTCTAATGACATAAAACGGTTGAGTGCTACTTGCTTTGAGTCACCCAAGGCTTCACCATTTTCTCGGAATGGCAGTCGAACTTCAAAGCGGCCAGTATTAGACCTGGTTACTGTTTGAGTGAAATGTGTTTCACAAAATTTCTCAGCTGTCGTCATCGATTTTGGTGAGTCTTCGAAGTCATCCAGCTTCCAGAACTTTTCGATGAGGTCATTCATAGAATCGTCTTCGCAGAAGATTGCACAAGTAGCATTGTTATAGGCTACGTTTTCAATTTTTCCTGTCACAACCCAACCAAGGACAGTGTTCTGTAATAATGGTATCTTGTCACCAATTCGTATTTGTTCTGGGCGTATGAGTTGATGATACAATTCTGCTCCAAGAAGAATATCAATTTTGTCGGATTGATGAAAGTTTGGGTCTGCTAGATTAATGTTTTCAGGAATGGACCAGGTTGTTGTATCCAGATTCTGCGTAGGTTGAGGTGACACAATGCTTGGAAGGATGAATGCTTCCACTCTGCAGTTGAACTTTCCAATTGACGATTGGAGTTTGATGTTGACTCCTTTTGTGGAGCTTCGTGTTCTTCGTCCGATGCCTTCGATACATAGAGATGATGGTTTGGGTGATAAAGATAGGCGTTTGATAAGCCTCTCTGATACCAGATTGATCTGCGAACCTGAGTCTAGAATCGCTCTGACCACACAAGATTGCCCATTGTTTGCGGCGATGATAACTCTTGCCGTAGCCAGCAGCACGTAGTCCTGGTTGTAATTAAGGTTTTGAATCGTTGCTACAGTCATTGGTGTCGAAGCCTCAGTCTCCGTAATGCTAGGTTTAGCGGTTGTAGTCTCTGAAGTAGGTGCGCCAGTTGGTGCGTTGGATGGTCGTGGAATTTTCGGAACCAAGTGCAACAGTGTGTTGTGCTTGCCTGTGCATTTGGAGCAACTTCGTGACACACACGTTTTTGCCGTGTGATCGGCCTTGAAACAGTTCACGCATAATCGTTGTCTTTGCGTCCATCTTAATCTTTCAGCGGCTGACATCTTCAAGAACTTTTCGCAATAAAAAATTGGGTGGTTCGTATTTCCACATACCTTGCAGTTACCAATGTTGGAGGAAGCAATGTTGGACACCACCTTGGTTCGGTCCTTTTCCCCAAAAGCTTCTAGGGCCTCAAAACGGTTCTTCAAGAATTTGAGAAATTCTTCCATTGTTGGAAGTTCTCGAGGGTTTTTGACGGATTGCTCATATAGTAGATGGCTTTGTCGGTCTAATTTCTTCGTTAACAGATGAATGAGTAGAGGAGCCTACGAGTCTGTATCAATGCTAAGAGCCCTCAAAGCTGCTAAAGATTCATGAATTGTATCATGAAACTCTCTCATAGTTTTTACTTCGGAGTTTTGCTGCGGCAAGCCCAAAATTTTTTGAATAAGGGACAACGTCTGGGCTCTTTTGTTGCTGAATCGATCCTGAAGAGTCTTCCATGCAATCGGATAGTTTTCCTCCGTCAGCTCTAAGTGTCTTAGCAAGCGTTCTGCATCACCAGATACATTTGTTTTTAAATACCACATTTTTTGTACTAATGGTAGATCTTGGTTATGTATCATCTTGGTGAAGATGTCGGAAAAGGTTTGCCATTTTAGGTAATCGCCGTCAAACTTCGGGATTGTCATCTTTGGAAGCTGTACTGACAGATGATCATTTTTTGAATTATTGGCAGATCCTTTAAGTGAGGATCGGTTCTTCAGAATTTTGATTTCAAACTCTGAATAAGAGTTCATGTCATAACCCTCTGTAAGTGGGTTTTCGCACTTCTCCCAAATTGAATAATGTAGTTCTTCGATTTGGCTCCAGAGTTTATTCATTGCCTCTAGACATTGTATGGGGACTTCTTCCTTAACTCGACCGTCAATGAGCCGGGCTTAAGAGTTCATTAATGCCTTTTGGCGTCGCATGAGAGTAAGCACCTCATGCGATGTTTGTTTTTCTCCCTCAGATGTTTTTACTTTTTCCTCGGGCGATTCAGGTGTCTTCTTAATTTCGCTGGAATCTATTTCAATTAGCGGCTCCTTGCTTTGGCTGGTCTCTACTTTAGTAAGCGAATCCTTGAATATTTTCCTGTACTTTTGAGTTATCTCTTTAATTTTATTGAAATAACACGAGGTGAAATATTCGTCATCGACTTTTAGATTTGATGACCGAATTTCTTCGTCTCTGGCTTCAAAATCTTTCCAAATAGCTTTGATTCGGTTTAACCGTGAAGCAAAGTATTCCTTAGTTGTTTTTCACGTAGCCGAGTCCTTGTTGAAGTTCAGGATGATGGTTTGTATGTCCTCTCCGGCCTGACGTTGTTCAGTTGTCCAGTTTTCCATTGCGAGCCTTCTTGACAAATTTTGATGCTTAGTTTCAGCTGTTGATTCCAGTAAGACGTAATGTGTCGCTGACCAAACCCTTAGGTTGACGCTTTTTAGTCGGGGTCACCAAATGTTTTGTGAAATCAGAATTGTCCAATACAATTGACTGATTTAAGGTTCTCTTACTGTCCAATACAGTGAGAACGATGATTGCCCCACAAATGTTTTGTGAAATCAGAATTGTCCAATACAATTGACTGATTTAAGGTTCTCTTACTGTCCAATACAGTGAGAACGATGATTGCGACGTATCTTACTGTGCATAAACAATAAGATTGATGATGATTCAAGATCCAAGCACTTGAACTTGTTTTTGTGGAATGAAGATTCGTAAAATGATAACAATAGTACACTACTGGTTGTTAATGAACGAATGAATTTATTATAGACATTATGTTTCTTTTATACTTAAATAACAAACAATTGATTACAAACAATTCATTACAAATCAAATATAAATTAGGTCAAACAATTTGTTAACAATAACATTTAATATATTGAATATGTCAACATAAAATAAAAACAATAAAAACAAAATAGAATGCGCTGGTCATTGCCTCCTGCTGTGTCATCAGTATTTTGTTGTAGGTCGTGAAGGCAATGAACATTGCTTGTGTCGTCAACATTTTGTTGTATGTAGGTCGTGAAGGCAATGAACAGTTACTGAGTTCACCTTCCGAAAGTCTAAGCACAATCGGTTCTTACCAGGTTTGCGTACAAGCACAACTGGGGAGCTCCATGCGCTGGAACTTTCCTCGATGACTCCTAACGAAAGCATGCGGTCCAACTCCGCATACATAAGGGTTTGTATCGCTGGAGATACGGGATAGTACCTTTGCTTTATTGTAACGGCATCACCCGTATCTATGTTATGCTGCACTAGGTTAGTTTTCCCGAGTCCATTGACTGCGAAAGATGGAAAACTACGAACAACAGCTTCTAGTCGCTCAGACTCTTCATCATTCAACTTTATTTGGTTTGTGGGTCTTTCCTCTGGCCCACCGGTCGTAATCCCTGAAAGACTCGCAATTACGTTTGGTGCGATCTGGAATTTCTGCCAAAAGTCAACACCTAAGTATAGACGTTGGCTTAACGATGGCACGATATATAGGTCTATATCCTTTGTCACTCCTTTATACTGTATTGGGGTAGTAACTACTCCCACTATGGATTGCTTGTGTCCATCGGCCGTGGACACGGTAGTCTCTACCTTCCTTACCGTAACATTCTTATCTTGCAGATAGGGAAGTATGTCGGTGCCTAAGCAACTAATACTAGCCCCTGAATCGAGAAGACCTAAAAAGTTGTCTTCAAATAACCTCACCGTCACATAAGGATGCGGATCATTCGATTCTCGGCCTAAGGTTGCCGACGCTATGTTACGATAAGTAGTCCGCTTCCGATGGAAGCGCTCCCTTGTCCGTCGCATTCGTTTGGACAATTCGTTTTCGCACTTCTTCATAATTGCGTAACCTTTCGTGAAAGGGTTTACGATATAATGGTTCTGTAATATTACTGTTTAAATTCAAATTTGTAATAGGTTCGGGTTCTACAATTGAAGTAGGGTTTGTTCTACAATCATAGTTCGGTAATTCATTTTCTGTTTTATCTGGTTTTAAAATTTTAATCTTTGGAAGTTCAAGAGGCTCTTCGGATTTGGAAACCTGTACTCCGGGTAAATCTAATCGGAGCGAACCCCCCCGGTTGTTCCTCCTCTCGTTTCCCGCTAGACATTTCGGACAGGACGGACTATACGCGTCTGCTAAACCGCAGCGGAAACAAAAGGCTTTGTTAATAGGTTTCGCGCAATCGCGAAAACCATGGCCAAGAACTTGGCAATTCCAGCATTTCTGTACCTTACGATCTTTTTGGATCGCTTCAATGTTGCTATTAGGCAACGCTACCACGAGATCCTGACATGGCTCTTCTGCGATTTCGTTAACGAAACGCCTTGCAGGTGGACGTTGTGCATTTGGCACGAAATTCGGACGGACGTTCTCGTATTGAGATTGAGCTTTTTTTATACCTCGACAATAATAAGCTAGCTGTCTTAAGCTAGACGGACTGTAGGTGATGAGTAGCTCACCCATGCGCCTACGGACATTAGTTTTGATGATTTCTATGAGCTCCTTCTCCGGTCTAGGAACTCTCATCCTGGAGTTTAAATACTGAATGGCGTCGAAAAAGTCATTGAAAGACTCACCATTCATCATCTAACGGTCAGATAGTTTTCGGAAGAGCTCGGTATCGCTTTCCAAACTGTGGTACTGTTCTACCAAAGCAGTTTTCAACTCGTCCCACGTCGCGTGTTTGTTGCTTTTCAGGTACACCCAGTACCATGATTCAACAGAACCTGACACGAAGTGGTAAAAGTTGGCGGTAATTTCATACCATGATATGCCATAACTATTTCGAATACATCCCAGGCGGAACAAGAAATCGTCCACGGACATATTTTTCCCATCAAATTTCAAACACCACTTATGGAATGGATGGACACGGTTTGAAGAAGTGGCATTCGAGGGTGGTGGCCTGGGTGGCGAAAGAGGTTACTCGTCGTCAAAATTGAAAGCATTAACCTGAGCCATAAACTCATCTAAATTTGGGCCTAGAGGCATTTGTGCTGGATTAACATCCGATATAGGTGGCACTCTAGTACGCTCATAATGTGGTGTGAAACGGTCTGCCAAATCGATCTCATCGTTTGGTCTATACTCGGACTGGACATTTTGGTTAACGACACGTGTAGTGTCTGGGTTGGCTAAATTAACTTGCCGTGTGACTTGTTGCGTCGAAGTAGCGTTAGGCGGAACGAGTGCTCTTGCTGGGGGAGCAGCTGGCTTAGGAGGGACGACAGGTTGAGTGGCTTTGACCGTCCGTTTTTGAAGTAGCTGGGCTACTTGGTCAAGTAAGCGTTGATGACTTTTCTCCAGCGCTTGTAACGTAAAAATAAATAAAGTTAAGATTAGAAGAAAAATTAAATTTATTATTAATATTAATAAATTTAATAAAAAAAATAAAAATAGATCCTACCTATTCCCCCACACACCAAACGAGGCCCGTGAGACTCAAAAGCTTAGCCTCACATAGGACGCCGTAAGGTTAATCATAATAGGAATA
Source organism: Platycheirus albimanus (assembly GCA_916050605.2). Lineage (NCBI taxonomy): Eukaryota > Metazoa > Arthropoda > Insecta > Diptera > Syrphidae > Platycheirus > Platycheirus albimanus. The sequence continues at coordinate 173,874,238 of OU696696.1, forward strand.
AGTATAGAAAATTCATGATCAACCAACAGACACCGAACCCCGTCACCCAAACATCCTATGGACACCCGAGCCCTGAACCCAATGTCTATCGTCACCACAAACCGAAGAGGAAGCCGGAAGAAACAAGCGCCTATACCTATTCTTGACTCCTATATCAAAGAACGATATCTCCACCAGCAACCACCCGTGTATCGGTGTATTCAGCATCCCTGCAGCAGACATACTTACACTTCGCTAACACGGCACCTTGCTCTTCCCGCTCCTCTTCCCATCCTTACCATTCTTCCTCAACTTCATCTCCATCCTCATCACAGAAGCGAGAACCATCCACCAGCCTACCATAGGTACTGACTACAAAACCCCGTAGAACAGCCTAGAGGGTACCTGACAGCATGTTCCCGCCTATCCGCCACGAGTGCTAGTTGTTCTGCTCGCAGCTAGTTCACACAGTAGCCTACACCTATAAACCAAGGACCCTACTAATATCCCTGCTGACATTTCTAAACTTGCTATGCGACCTTAATAACCAATGCTTTATTTTCCACCGGAGGTTCTACTCCAGTCCGCAAGCTTGGGTTTCGAAAACGTCAACTGTATTCGCGTGAATGGGATGGAAGCAACCCTTCGTCGGCAACGCCCCCTTTCTCATCAGCTACCCCAGAAGAGCAGACGATGAGAACGGCATGCGACAACGTAAGGTCGTGGCCTAGATCAACCGTCGCGGTGGTCGGCAGTACCATAGCCATAGCTAGCTCAGCCAGGCCGTAGGCACTTGCTCCGGGATCTATATGACCGGTGTTACCTCTTATTTTTCACTGCCGACCGTTGAACATAAGATGTGCATGTTCGAATATTCAATATTAATACGCTTATTGGCCCTCATAACCATCAAAGCGAAGATCTACCAGAATTGATTTAAAAGAAAAGCTGACTCAATTGCACCTCTTCATCATAAGAGTGAAATCGTAAATCGAAAGCAAAGATTTCGCGTTTGTCTCTATTTCGCTGACCCAGTGAACGCTACACGTAAGAATTCTAATGCAAGCAAGTCATAGAAGTTCGTGACTGCTGTGGCATTTTATTAACTTCCGCCCCTTTTGCTGCCACGATGAATTGCAAAAGGTGGCAGAAGAGGTGTCTAACTGTATGGGGAGGGAGGATCTAAGGTGTAATGCAGACCCTCCTAGTCTCGCAACCCACCCATAATGAGCACAGAAATCATCTCTCCTGTGTACCCATCCGTTGGCTGACCCTGGACCTATCGAGTCCCCATGACTCTTCAATGTTTGTGGGCAGCCCCTGACATGATAAACAAGCAGCTTAAAAACTGCTTTACTGAAAACTATAAAACTATCTATACCATGAAAATCATTATCTAAACCTAAATCTCAAAGCTGTACTATATCACAACCTCCAAAGGAAAATTGAGCACACATCCACTTTCTCCATCCGAAGGTATTGTGAGGGATACCACCCTCCCTGCAACTAACTTAAACTGTCATCCTGAAAATTCTGCAAGTCTTCAAATGAAATTTTAACGAAAAGAATCAATCACCAAAAGTTTCAGAAAAACGTTATAACAAAGTGTCTTATTTATTTAAATATATCAAAGTAATCTTAAATCTATTGTCTTAAATACCTATTTAGAAATAATCTATAATTCTGTTAAGAGATCTCAAACGATCTATTCTAATAAACGGAATCAAAAGAAATAAAAACGAAAGTAACTGTATCATATACAATTGCGGTAATTTCATAAGTAATTGTTTCTTAATTATATTAAAATTAACTAACTGCGCTTTCTTTATTTGCGCTTCTGAACTATATTCTAAAATAATGAATGTTTTTACTATAAGCTAATTGGAATTTTAAAGGAATTATGAAAGCGTGAAATATTCATAATCAATATCGAGTAAATTCAAAAAGTGAATGTGGAGTCGTTCTCCAAACGATACGCGGATCGTTGTCTCTTATATGGGCTGAGCTAATTATCGGTAGCTAAGCTCTTTGTAGCTAAAACTTTTCTACCGCGGCGTCAAAATATTCGCTATTTGTTGCTACTATTCTTATAAATTCAATCTCTTAAACGGCGAAGAATATTCGAAATGGTCCTATTTGAGGGTAGGATAACGATAAAACGAGGACAAAACACGACAAACGAAAGACTGAATATCAGAATTCCCACCCGAGAACAAAAATAGTATTCAAGGAAATCAAAAGAAATGTAAAGGTACCATACACGTATGAATCCAATTCGGCTTCATTCGTGTTATCGATTGCAAAAGAATAAGTCAATATAGTGTGTAAAATGATAATCTATAAATTTCAATATATTATAAGATCGTAGCTGAGATTCCTACCAATGGGGTAGATTCGAATCTCTATAATTCTCTTTACGACGTTTCGGAAGTGCACTCCAGAAATGTACCTGTAAAAATTGTTAATGATATATATATATGGTTATCTGTCCACTAAAAGCACTATATTCTCTTATCGTCGCTCTCTATTTCTTAGCTACTAAGGCTATAGAGCGTACAGTGATTAAATTTGATTTCGGATCTCTAATTGTTCAAGTGTCTCGGTATTAGGATTGATTACAAAACCGATATACTAAATGAATCTTATATGTATCCGTTGCGTTTAGGATATGATAAAAAAAAAGTTATCAAAAACAAATCGATTTAGAGTTACATATAGACGAAACAAGATTTTAAAACAATCGACAAAATAAAGTGAGTATTTAATGTAAGTGAGTATTTGGTGTAAATAAGTATTCAATATGAGCGATATGCTCCGAAAGTGATTCCAAAAGAATCAACGCAGCGTTGAAACGCGAACGACTGGTCGCTACCGACACTAAAAGCAAAAATAGAAAAAGTTATAAAAACCGAGTAAGAAGTTGTATTCTGAACAATTGCCTACGTAGACAGATTGTCAAGGCTGCTTATAACAGCGACGTTAATAATGGGTATTCAATGCGGACGTCCGACACTGTCCCTTGGTCGCAAACGAAAATTAAGTTATTACACCACGAAAATTGGATAAGAACTAATCTTATGACGAAGTAGGAAACTATATCGACCGACACGAAAACCGTACTCACTTCACTTCAACAAAAAAAAATGGAAATCTCAATACACAAAAGGAATTATTCAGATCGAAGACACGGATAATAAAAAAAATATTTCACTCTTCATGCACAAGTTTGATATTAAAACAAATTCATAACAATTCAAGTTGATTCTTCCAAAATATATAAAGAATAGCACTCAAAGTGTAAAGAATGCAGTGGAGTGGAGGAGGCGTGAAGTCCTCACACTTTACTTCTCTTATGAAATGTGATATAGTGCACCAACCACCGTCCGTGGTTGCTTGGTTCCGACCGACAGCGTCGATCGCTGCGTCGAGTGACAAATGGATTTAAATATATCCAAGGATTTTTTTTTTATGGAGTGGTACGAGCATATGGCTCCCACTCAGGATACGAACAAAAATAACACAAATACAAATGGACATGCAAATTTTCGTTACCTGGCTCTGATAATTGTATTATGGATTCAATAATTTTATAAAGATACACAGATATACAGGAACTGTTGCTTCTGGATACAAGTCTTGAAGTTGTGTACAGCTTACTCCAGCGTCGCTCCAACAGAGAATCTATCTGTGGAGTTGGTGAACTGATGGGGACTGGCATCCGTGCATCTGCACGCGCCAAAACGTCCGTTGAACACTGTCAGCAATGCTGATATCAAATAACCAGCAGAAATTGAAAGCTGTTCGTTGGGCATAGAAGCCATTGTTGAAAACATGTTGGGCATAGAAGCCATCGTTGAAAACATGTTGGGCATAGAAGCCATCGATGAATAAATGTCCACGTGTTAGGATTCGGGTAAGTAAAATTACCAAATCAGCACCAGGTGGAGGTGAGTAAGGAAAAAAAGGAAATTCCTGGGGTTTTAGTGGTCGTCGACGAGCCGGTATACGGATCAACGTCGATCGGACCCAAGTGTACGTATTGCTGAAATGCAGGACGATGTGCCTCGTATGATGTGGACGCACGTGTCTCGTATGATATGGACGCACGTGTCTCGTATAATATGGACGCACGTGTCTCGTATGATGTAACAAAAGAATTCGATGCGATCGAAAGAAAAAGATCCGATTTTTTTTTTTCTGTTTCTGGTTGCACAACACTAGTTGCGCCTCCTGGCTTTAATTAATGTATGGATGAATATGCGTAACAGGATCTGTTCGCATGGGTAGATACACGCAAGTAAGTATAATCTATGAACTGGGCACAAGGAATTCACTACCTCATGTGTGAAGTCAAATAAAAGGAAAAATGTTGCAGCTTCATCCACCTCGCTTTGGTAAGATACTGGTAACTGTCCTGTCGGGTATAATCCCTAGGTTCCTATAAGGAAAGAACTTGCTTTAATGCCATGGCCATGTGGCATAGCTGCGCCATTAATCGTCGAAGCAAAAAAAAATTGCTTCGGTGATTAAAGAAATTTATTCTTTTTCTTACCTTGGTTCGATTGAATTTCGCAGGAATCCTTATAATTGAGGGAGGCAGTTCCAATTGCCTGAGCAAAAGGAAAATCTGCGGATCCTCGTTGTAACAAAAAATGTATATCTGAAGTGGTTTTGCTGCATCAAGAAAAAAAAGTTCTGTCTTGAGTGTTGTGATCTCACCGATGTCTGTCTTCAAAATGAAGTTAGCAGACGAATATGAGTTCCACAATAGCCGGCACCAATCAGATTGCGTTTTACTTCCAATCATATTTTGCTTTCCAGGATGCCGTTCCATTGATTTCAGCGAGTTGAATGGGTCGAAGTAACGAATGTTAATGTTCAGTTCACACTGCGTTATTTTTGCCCAGTCGTGATTTACACGCGAAATTATGTGTTATGATGGACTTTTGCATGCTCTATCATATCTCGAGGCTCTAGTTACACTAGTGAATGGAAATTCGGCATTGAGAGTAATATATTGACGGTGAAGTTCTGAGTTGTCAAATACATCTTGTGAAGTAGAAATGCTCTTGGTAATTTGACAATTTTGAGAAATCCAGATTTTGACAGTCCTAACCATACTTGCTTGAGTACTAAACGATATTTTCCAAGTGGTCTGGATGTCAAGGTGTCTGTTTGGATAGCAATTGGTAAGTATTTGTCAGCGCTCTGTTTCTTGACTTTAGCGTATAACACTTCTGCAGAAAAATGTTAAGCGTAGGGGTTTTGGTTTCTACAATGTGTAGCAACATAGAAATTAGTGTTCGATTGATTTGCTTTTCTGCGAACGAGGTTTCGTTCCTTGTGCTGACATGTCACTTGAAGAACATTTTCCGCACAGACCAGAAATGACAAATCTAATATTCGGACAGTAGAGTGACAGCAAATTTATAAGTCCAAATTGACAATTATGGGAGAAATACATCGGCCGCATCGACTAATTTCCTCGTATTGTCTATCTGACAACTGCCTGTCAGTTTTGTGTTTACAAAATGTCTAGTGACATGACTGTCGCTATTACTGCCACAATTATCTAGTGTGATCGCTACTTCAATATATTTGGCGTGTAAATTTCTCAGTACCAACTAGCGAGTAGTTGTCTCCTGGGAGCCAATTTTGCATCTGATGACGTCACGGAAATCAGACCATACTGGAAGTAGCATTGATAGGGGAAATCTTGTGGATCAAAACTTGAAGTGGAATCCATCTTCCAAAATGGCTTCCTGTTTGTGGAACCATTCTCTGGTGGAACCCATCGGATGCGTTCAGCAATGTGCGAGTAAAATGAGGGTTTCGCACCTAGATGGCACCAGTGGCAAATGCTATTTTATTATGTTTAACTTATTGGCGAGAAAGTTTTCCCTACAAAACTTGGAATTTAGACCGAGTCTACTTGGTCTAATTTCCAAGAAAAAGGAATATTTCTCGCGAAGAAAAAAAAACTTTGAACTTAAGTTCTCCCACCGTCGTATCGTGAAGATACTGCGACTCTTTACGTCTAGTCGGTCGAAGACAAAGAAAGTATATTACACGGTGTGTAATTTTGAGAATCCATGTGTATCCCATAGATTTTCGGAAAATATAAAAGAAAATGTGATTTGGCGTTAAGCCAAGAGTCCCATGCACAGCTGAGAGCCGGGCATTAAAAAAAATTTTTTTATCATACATCTATGTCTCTTGCATGTTGCAATGTACTTGGACATTGTGAAAGCAAGTATGCTTTTATGCTCTTATTGGATCATACATTTGGGGAAAGTCAGGTTAATTAAAAAGTAAGTCCGAGATATATATATTTGGGTATGTCATGGTTTCACCTCTTCAGGTCCTTGGTGTGACACGTTGACTTGTGTCCCAGCCTATCTTCTACTTCATACAAGTTATTTCCAAAGACTTGGTTTACTCGAACCTTGATAAATTTGGGACACAACTTCGCACTCAAATGCTTGGTTGCATCGCTTAAGACATGATTTCGTTTGTAGATTTCATCACCTACTTTGAATGAGACGTTCCTACTCCTGAGATTATAAGTTTTCTCATATGCTTCATGAGTTTTAACTAAAGCTTGTTTCAGATACGAGTGAATAATGTTCATCTTGGCTACTTTAGGAAGCCAGTCTATCTCCGAACAGTTCAGTCCACCCAACTCTCTCAGAAGGCGATAATCTGCCCCGTGCTCTATCATACGTTGTCCGTATAGGGCTTCGTATGGGGACATCGTAAGAGTTGAATGTACCGTCGTGCGTAAAGCACTACTGATCGAGGATAGGTACGTATCCCAATCTGTTTGTCGTGGGTTGACGTACGACCTTATGGCTGCCAAGATGGAACAATTCACTCGTTCACTAGCATTTGACTGGGGAGCATACACTGCCGTTCGGTAGTGTTTGACCCCGAAAACATCAATGAGTTTTTGGAACTCCTTCCCAACAAATTGCGTGCCATTATTGGAGAGAATACTCTCCGGCAATCCATATACTAAGAAAATTTCATCTTTTAAGAACTTGACCACGCTCGCGGCTGTTGCCTTGCGTAGTGGTTTGATAAATACAAATTTAGTCAGCTGATCCAACACGATGACGATATATACATTGCCAGATCTCGATCTGGGGTAAGGCCCTAGAAAGTCAACATATAAATGCTGAAACGGTCTATCTACTTCGAAACAGTTTCCCATTTCGGCTCTTAATGTCATGTTGGCTGCTTTACTGGTCTTGCACGCTTCACACCGGTCTACGTACAGTTTGACCTGAGTGTACATTCCTGGCCAGTTAAACCTATCTTTCAATCTGTAAATGGTCTTCACCACCCCACCATGCGATGCGCGCGGCGGATTGTGAGCCAGTGCGATTAACGATTCCGTCATCTCTGAGGGAACCCACAACTTCCAAGTTAGGTCGTCGGCTAAGGGAATACCAACCGCATGTTTTGTGCGTTTGTAAATATACCCTTCCGACACTTTGAGATCGGGTAACCTCTCCTGTTCCTTCCTGATATGACTGATGATATCAAGGTAACCTTCGGATTTAAAGGACGGTTCCTCTAGATCGATGTGGAGTACCTCCGAGGTACCGATCTGTGGTAGACACGAAAGGAAAGCTGACACTGTCAACTCATCGTCTTCATATGCTCTAGACAGAGCATCTGGCACGACATTCAATGTTCCCTTTTGGTGTTCCACCACAAAATCGAAGCCTTGGAGACGCATACTCCACCTCGATAATCTTCCGGTTGGATCCTTCATAGTCATCAGCCATTTCAGGCTGGAATGGTCTGTAATAACACGAAAATGGTATCCCTCAACGTAGGACCTGAACTTCTGGATACCTTCAAAAGCTGCTAAGCATTCGCGCTCTGTCACCGAATAGTTTCTCTGCGCAGCGTTCAGTTTCCGGGAGAAGTAGTATATAGGCTGCTCCGCTCCGGATTCGTCCCTCTGACAGAGTACACATCCGATGCCAGTCGCGGATGCGTCGCAGAGAATGATGAATTCTTTGGAGAAGTCTGGATTGACTAGTACAGGCGCCGAAGTCAAAGCTTGTTTGATCAGCAGGAATGCTTCAATAGCTTCTGGACCGAGCTTGAAGACTTTTCCCTTTTTCAACGTCTCGGTCAATGGTGCGGCTAGGGTGCTGAAATCCTTTACAAATCGCCTATACCAACCTGCCATACCGAGAAATCGGCGGACTTGGCGAGTTGTGGTTGGTAAGGGAAAGCTAGTAATAGCTGCGATCTTATCCGGATCTGCTTTCAAGCAACCCTGACCGACCTTATATCCGAGATAGTGAAGCTCATCAAAACAAAACTTCGACTTCTCGACGTTAATCGTCAGTCCTGCCTTCGTCAAACACTTTCCGACTATCTCCAGAGTCTCCAGATGTTCGTCGAAATCCTTCGACACAACCAATAGATAGATCATCCAAGTAAACGAATACTTGATCTCGTAATCCTGAGGGGATTACGCGACTCATCAGGTAACTCAAACTTTGTGCTGCATTACATAGACCGAATGGCATGACCTTAAATTGGTACAGTGGTCTGCCAGGTACCGTAAAAGCAGTCTTCTCCCTCGAACTTTGCTCCAGCGGTATCTGCCAAAACGCATCCTTCAGATCCACGCTAGAAATATAACGTGTCTCTGTCAGACGTGCTAGCAGCCCCTCTATATGCGCAATAGGACGAGCATCTTTCTTTGTCACGGAGTTCACCTTCCGAAAGTCCAGACACAATCGGTTCTTACCAGGCTTGCGAACAAGCACTACTGGGGAACTCCATGCGCTGGAACTTTCCTCGATGACTCCCAACGAAAGCATACGGTCCAACTCCGCGTACATAAGGGTTTGTATCGCCGGAGATACGGGATAGTACCTTTGCGTTATGGGTACGGCATCACCCGTATCTATATAATGTTGCACTAGATTTGTCTTCCCGAGTCCATTGACTGCGAAAGAAGGAAATCCACGAACAACTGCTTCTAGTCGTTTAGACTCTTCAACATTCAACTTAATTTGGTTGGTGGGTCTCTCGTCTGGCCCACCTGTCGTAATTCCAGAAAGACCCGCAATTACCTGAGGTGCTATTTGGAACTTCTGCCAAAAGTCGACGCCTAAATACAGACGTTGGCTCAAAGTTGGCACAATGTACAGATCTATATCTCTTGTCACTCCTTTATATTGGATTGGGGTAGTAATTACTCCCACTATGGATTGCTTGTGTCCATCGGCCGTGGACACGGTAGTCTCTACCTTCCTTACCGTAGCGTTTTTGTCTCTTAAATAGGGAAGTATGTCGGTGCCTAGGCAACTAATACTTGCCCCTGCATCAAGAAGACCTACAAAGTTATCACCGAATAACCTAACCGTCACATAAGGACGTGGGTCGTTAGATTCTCGGCCTATGGTTGAAGACGCTATGCTACGATAAGTAGTCCGCTTCCGATGGAAGCGCTCCCTTGTCCGTCGTATCCGTTTAGATAACTCAGGAAAAGTGACTATCTTCCTACGGACCTCATTATAATTGCGTAACCTTTCATATTCAAATTTGGATTGGGTTCTTTATCTACAATAGGGATTGTTCTACAATCATTCTTATTATTAATTGGTAATTCATTTTTATCAATGTTTGGTTTTAGTATAGAAATCTTTGGAGTTTCAAGAGTCGTTTTCGGCTCAGACGCTTGAACTCCGGGTGTGTCTAATCGGAGCGAACCCCCCCGGTTGATGGGTTGTTCCTCCTCTCGTTTCCCGTTAAACATTTCGGACATGATGGGCTGTATTCGTCTGGTAAGCCACATCGGAAACAGAAAACTTTGTCGATGGGTTTCGCACAATCGCGAAAACTGTGGCCAAGTACTTGGCAATTCCAACATTTTTGTAACTTGCGGTCCCTCTGGATCGCTTCAAGATTGTTAGTGGGCAATGCCACGACTAGATCCTGACAAGGTTCTTCAACGATCTCGTTGACAAAACGCCTTGCAGGTGGACGTTGTGCATTTGGACAAAATTCGGACGGACGTTCTCGTATTGAGATTGAGCTTTTTCAATAGCTCGACAGTAGTAAGCTAGCTGTCTTAAGCTAGACGGACTGTAAGTGATGAGTAGTTCACCCATGCGCCTACGGACATTTGTTTTTATAATTTCTATTAACTCCTTTTCGGGTCTTGGACTTCTCATCCTGGAGTTTAAATACTGAATAGCATCATAAAAGTCATTGAAAGACTTGCCATTCATCATCTTTCGATCGGATAACTTGCGGAATAGCTCGGTATCGCTTTCCAAACTGCGGTACTGTTCTACCAAAGCAGTTTTCAATTCATCCCAGGTCGTATGTTTGTAACTTTTTAAATATACCCAGTACCAGGATTCCACTGATCCTGATACAAAATGGTAAAAGTTTGCGGTAATCTCGTACCACGACACTCCGTAGCTGTTACGGATACACCCCAGGCGAAACAAGAAATCATCCACGGACATATTTTTCCCATCGAACTTCAATCCCCATTTGTGGAATGGATGGACTCGGTTCGATGATGTGGCATTCGAGGGTGGTGGCCTGGGTGGCGAAAGAGGTGACTCGTCGTCGAAATTAAACGCATTTACACAAGACATAAACTCGTCTAAATTGGAGCCTAGAGGCTTTTGGGCTGGATTGACATCCGACATAGGTGGCACTCTAGCTGGCTCGTAATGTGGTGTATATCTGTCTGCCAAATCGATTTCATCGACTGGTCTATACTCGGACTGGACATGTCTAGAAGTGGATGCTCCATTTGGAACATTATAATTTACGACACGTGTAGTGTCTGTGTTGGCTAAATTGACTTGTCTTGCGACTTGCTGCGTTGAGGAAGCGTTAGGTGGAATAAGTGGTCTTGATGGGGGAGCAACTGATTGAGGAGGGGCGACAGGTTGAGTTGCCTTGACCGTACGTTTTCGTAAGAGTTGTGCTACTTGGTCAAGTAAGCGCATGTGGCTCTTCTCCAGCGCTTCTGCCAAAAACTTCCTATCGTCGACCCGGTGTAGGTCAATAGTGGCAGAAACTACCTTTTGGATATACGCTGAGTGGTCAGCAGCATCTCTACGCAACTGCTCTTCAGCTCGTGCTACCTCATCGTCGTCTACTACGACACTTCTATTAATTGTGTTATCTCTCGGTAGGCTCTCGGCTACGCTCTCATCGTCGGAGTGATCCTCCACGACATCGTTATGAACGTTGCCGGGTTTTGTTTTTGATCCCCCAGGAGCCATTGCGTCGAAATCTCGGTACTTCGTTAGATAAGTACTCTTGACTGTGCGCCTCGGTCTTGAACTGTTCATTCGATTGTAACGAAAGGGCAACCGGATGAACTGCGTCAAACGTGTAACTCAAGGATTTAATAAAAAGAAGGTAATTAATTTGTAGCCCGTGGAAATTTTTCAGACGGATACTACTCAAGTGATAACAAGGTAAAACGAAAATTTGTCAAATCAAAAAGAGGAAAATTCAAAACTATCGTGGGCAAATGCCTCAAACGATTAATTATCAATCTAACTCAAAGTATATTGTAAGTCTGGTGATTACTAATTCTAGTAGTCCGTGAGAAATCCTCGAACGGAAACTACTCAAGGAATATATCAGTAAAAAAAAAGTCAGGTGTATAAGTATAAAATAAAAAAAATTTCAAATATACCGTGAGCAAACCTCAAACGGTTATTTGGCGATCAAATAATTCAAAAAAAAAAATAAGGGTGTGTAATAAGAAAAATTAATAATATAAAAAGTGCTTAATACTAACGGTAAGTATATATGTATTTTAATCGTTTACCAAAAACAATACTTCAAAAATGTTTTCAGAAATACTATATGCAACTGAATACTTAAATGTAATCTTACTAGAAAGGAAATTTAATATATGCTTAACTGTATTGGTTAAATGTAACTTCAGAAATCGATACTTATATTATAATCAAAACTATCTATATATTATATAAACTATATTCTATATGGCGGGCACTATCCCAAAAGACTAAAAAGGCGGGCACTATCCCAAACTAAATGCTATAAACTGTATGGCGGGCACTATCCCAAACTTACACGACAATCAAGAAGTTACGTCCCAACTTGATTGACGGAAACTCAAAAACTCAAAACTACTAAATGGTGGGCTCTATCCCAAAAGACTAAATTGCGGGCATTATCCCAAACTTACACATCAATTGAGAAGTTTTCGTCTCAACTCAATTGACGGGACTCAAAAAAAAAAATTAATCGATACTTAATTGGAAAAATATTTCAAAAATATCTAAATGCCTATAAAAATATGTTTCATAAAAAGATTCGGGAGAGGGTAGCCCTCCCTTCATCAGGATAAAGTGTGTGTGTGCTTTTCAGTTTCTCAACAAAACTGACTCAAAAAAATTAAAAAAAAAACTGTTAGTGTGTTTAGACAAGGTAAAACTTTACGGCGTTCTATTGTAAGAGAAAAGACAATTCTTTCTAAACGATCAGTTGATCAGGTATGTGAGGATAACATTACGCTACTGCTGACGTACATCGGGTATAGAACACCAATTACCGGTTAGCGCTTCATGTCTCTTCGCATACCGTCACTTCTTAACATCTATCAATAATATCTGCAAACTTCTAATACAACAATCTGGGTAGCAATAATAAAAGAAAAGAAACAAGTTTGTTTTATGTTGAAACAAATTGGGTCGTCCTTGAGCGAGTGACCAGCTTCTGCAGCTGACGTGCGTCGGGCAATAAGCACCAACCACCGGTCAGAAGACCTGCTCAATCTACTCTCGTTCGACCGGGTTCTTAGACATCACTTCCAGGATATTATCTACACCTCAGCAACTGACGATCAAGCGAAAATCACAACTCAATCCGGACAGAGATCGAAGACATACCTAAGTGAATAAAGGTAGAGGGAAAGTAGATAGACCTAATGCAACAGCTGGCTCAGGATAAATTCACCAAACCACTGGACAAAATAGTGCCTAAACTGCTAACCCCGATGGTATTCCTCCATCTAGGAATTCTGAACAACAAAAAGACTTTAACTCAAAAATCTGAAAAATTTCGAAAAATTCTGAAAAATCTTAACTTCTTCCTACGTCACTCTGAATCGACCTAACTCAATCAATTCTGAACTAAACTTCTCTGGCTAATTCGGGCCCCACGTTGGGCGCCATCTGTAACGTAAAAATAAATAAAGTTAAGATTAGAAGAAAAATTAAATTTATTATTAATATTAATAAATTTAATAAAAAAAATAAAAATAGATCCTACCTACTCCCCCACACACCAAACGAGGCCCGTGAGACTCAAAAGCTTAGCCTCACATAGGACGCCGTAAGGTTAATCATAATAGGAATAAGTATAGAAAATTCATGATCAACCAACAGACACCGAACCCCGTCACCCAAACATCCTATGGACACCCGAGCCCTGAACCCAATGTCTATCGTCACCACAAACCGAAGAGGAAGCCGGAAGAAACAAGCGCCTATACCTATTCTTGACTCCTATATCAAAGAACGATATCTCCACCAGCAACCACCCGTGTATCGGTGTATTCAGCATCCCTGCAGCAGACATACTTACACTTCGCTAACACGGCACCTTGCTCTTCCCGCTCCTCTTCCCATCCTTACCATTCTTCCTCAACTTCATCTCCATCCTCATCACAGAAGCGAGAACCATCCACCAGCCTACCATAGGTACTGACTACAAAACCCCGTAGAACAGCCTAGAGGGTACCTGACAGCATGTTCCCGCCTATCCGCCACGAGTGCTAGTTGTTCTGCTCGCAGCTAGTTCACACAGTAGCCTACACCTATAAACCAAGGACCCTACTAATATCCCTGCTGACATTTCTAAACTTGCTATGCGACCTTAATAACCAATGCTTTATTTTCCACCGGAGGTTCTACTCCAGTCCGCAAGCTTGGGTTTCGAAAACGTCAACTGTATTCGCGTGAATGGGATGGAAGCAACCCTTCGTCGGCAACGCCCCCTTTCTCATCAGCTACCCCAGAAGAGCAGACGATGAGAACGGCATGCGACAACGTAAGGTCGTGGCCTAGATCAACCGTCGCGGTGGTCGGCAGTACCATAGCCATAGCTAGCTCAGCCAGGCCGTAGGCACTTGCTCCGGGATCTATATGACCGGTGTTACCTCTTATTTTTCACTGCCGACCGTTGAACATAAGATGTGCATGTTCGAATATTCAATATTAATACGCTTATTGGCCCTCATAACCATCAAAGCGAAGATCTACCAGAATTGATTTAAAAGAAAAGCTGACTCAATTGCACCTCTTCATCATAAGAGTGAAATCGTAAATCGAAAGCAAAGATTTCGCGTTTGTCTCTATTTCGCTGACCCAGTGAACGCTACACGTAAGAATTCTAATGCAAGCAAGTCATAGAAGTTCGTGACTGCTGTGGCATTTTATTAACTTCCGCCCCTTTTGCTGCCACGATGAATTGCAAAAGGTGGCAGAAGAGGTGTCTAACTGTATGGGGAGGGAGGATCTAAGGTGTAATGCAGACCCTCCTAGTCTCGCAACCCACCCATAATGAGCACAGAAATCATCTCTCCTGTGTACCCATCCGTTGGCTGACCCTGGACCTATCGAGTCCCCATGACTCTTCAATGTTTGTGGGCAGCCCCTGACATGATAAACAAGCAGCTTAAAAACTGCTTTACTGAAAACTATAAAACTATCTATACCATGAAAATCATTATCTAAACCTAAATCTCAAAGCTGTACTATATCACAACCTCCAAAGGAAAATTGAGCACACATCCACTTTCTCCATCCGAAGGTATTGTGAGGGATACCACCCTCCCTGCAACTAACTTAAACTGTCATCCTGAAAATTCTGCAAGTCTTCAAATGAAATTTTAACGAAAAGAATCAATCACCAAAAGTTTCAGAAAAACGTTATAACAAAGTGTCTTATTTATTTAAATATATCAAAGTAATCTTAAATCTATTGTCTTAAATACCTATTTAGAAATAATCTATAATTCTGTTAAGAGATCTCAAACGATCTATTCTAATAAACGGAATCAAAAGAAATAAAAACGAAAGTAACTGTATCATATACAATTGCGGTAATTTCATAAGTAATTGTTTCTTAATTATATTAAAATTAACTTACTGCGCTTTCTTTATTTGCGCTTCTGAACTATATTCTAAAATAATGAATGTTTTTACTATAAGCTAATTGGAATTTTAAAGGAATTATGAAAGCGTGAAATATTCATAATCAATATCGAGTAAATTCAAAAAGTGAATGTGGAGTCGTTCTCCAAACGATACGCGGATCGTTGTCTCTTATATGGGCTGAGCTAATTATCGGTAGCTAAGCTCTTTGTAGCTAAAACTTTTCTACCGCGGCGTCAAAATATTCGCTATTTGTTGCTACTATTCTTATAATTTCAATCTCTTAAACCGCGAAGAATATTCGAAATGGTCCTATTTGAGGATAGGATAACGATAAAACGAGGACAAAACACGACAAACGAAAGACTGAATATCAGAATTCCCACCCGAGAACAAAAATAGTATTCAAGGAAATCAAAAGAAATGTAAAGGTACCATACACGTATGAATCCAATTCGGCTTCATTCGTGTAATCGATTGCAAAAGAATAAGTCAATATAGTGTGTAAAATGATAATCTATAAATTTCAATATATTATAAGATCGTAGCTGAGATTCCTACCAATGGGGTAGATTCGAATCTCTATAATTCTCTTTACGACGTTTCGGAAGTGCACTCCAGAAATGTATCTGTAAAAATTGTTAATGATATATATATATGGTTATCTGTCCACTAAAAGCACTATATTCTCTTATCGTCGCTCTCTATTTCTTAGCTACTAAGGCTATAGAGCGTACAGTGATTAAATTTGATTTCGGATCTCTAATTGTTCAAGTGTCTCGGTATTAGGATTGATTACAAAACCGATATACTAAATGAATCTTATATGTATCCGTTGCGTTTAGGATATGATAAAAAAAAAGTTATCAAAAACAAATCGATTTAGAGTTACATATAGACGAAACAAGATTTTAAAACAATCGACAAAATAAAGTGAGTATTTAATGTAAGTGAGTATTTGGTGTAAATAAGTATTCAATATGAGCGATGTGCTCCGAAAGTGATTCCAAAAGAATCAACGCAGCGTTGAAACGCGAACGACTGGTCGCTACCGACACTAAAAGCAAAAATAGAAAAAGTTATAAAAACCGAGTAAGAAGTTGTATTCTGAACAATTGCCTACGTAGACAGATTGTCAAGGCTGCTTATAACAGCGACGTTAATAATGGGTATTCAATGCGGACGTCCGACACTGTCCCTTGGTCGCAAACGAAAATTAAGTTATTACACCACGAAAATTGGATAAGAACTAATCTTATGACGAAGTAGGAAACTATATCGACCGACACGAAAACCGTACTCACTTCACTTCAACAAAAAAAAATGGAAATCTCAATACACAAAAGGAATTATTCAGATCGAAGACACGGATAATAAAAAAAATATTTCACTCTTCATGCACAAGTTTGATATTAAAACAAATTCATAACAATTCAAGTTGATTCTTCCAAAATATATATAAAGAATAGCACTCAAAGTGTAAAGAATGCAGTGGAGTGGAGGAGGCGTGAAGTCCTCACACTTTACTTCTCTTATGAAATGTGATATAGTGCACCAACCACCGTCCGTGGTTGCTTGGTTCCGACCGACAGCGTCGATCGCTGCGTCGAGTGACAAATGGATTTAAATATATCCAAGGATTTTTTTTTATGGAGTGGTACGAGCATATGGCTCCCACTCAGGATACGAACAAAAATAACACAAATACAAATGGACATGCAAATTTTCGTTACCTGGCTCTGATAATTGTATTATGGATTCAATAATTTTATAAAGATACACAGATATACAGGAACTGTTGCTTCTGGATACAAATCTTGAAGTTGTGTACAGCTTACTCCAGCGTCGCTCCAACAGAGAATCTATCTGTGGAGTTGGTGAACTGATGGGGACTGGCATCCGTGCATCTGCACGCGCCAAAACGTCCGTTCAGCAATGCTGATATCAAATAACCAGCAGAAATTGAAAGCTGTTCGTTGGGCATAGAAGCCATTGTTGAAAACATGTTGGGCATAGGAGCCATCGTTGAAAACATGTTGGGCATAGAAGCCATCGATGAATAAATGTCCACGTGTTAGGATTCGGGTAAGTAAAATTACCAAATCAGCACCAGGTGGAGGTGAGTAAAGAAAAAAAGGAAATTCCTGGGGTTTTAGTGGTCGTCGACGAGCCGGTATACGGATCAACGTCGATCGGACCCAAGTGTACGTATTGCTGAAATGCAGGACGATGTGCCTCGTATGATGTGGACGCACGTGTCTCGTATAATATGGACGCACGTGTCTCGTATGATGTAACAAAAGAATTCGATGCGATCGAAAGAAAAAGATCCGATTTTTTTTTTTCTGTTTCTGGTTGCACAACACTAGTTGCGCCTCCTGGCTTTAATTAATGTATGGATGAATATGCGTAACAGGATCTGTTCGCATGGGTAGATACACGCAAGTAAGTATAATCTATGAACTGGGCACAAGGAATTCACTACCTCATGTGTGAGGTCAAATAAAAGGAAAAATGTTGCAGCTTCATCCACCTCGCTTTGGTAAGATACTGGTAACTGTCCTGTCGGGTATAATCCCTAGGTTCCTATAAGGAAAGAACTTGCTTTAATGCCATGGCCATGTGGCATAGCTGCGCCATTAATCGTCGAAGCAAAAAAAATTGCTTCGGTGATTAAAGAAATTTATTCTTTTTCTTACCTTGGTTCGATTGAATTTCGCAGGAATCCTTATAATTGAGGGAGGCAGTTCCAATTGCCTGAGCAAAAGGAAAATCTGCGGATCCTCGTTGTAACAAAAAATGTATATCTGAAGTGGTTTTGCTGCATCAAGAAAAAAAAGTTCTGTCTTGAGTGTTGTGATCTCACCGATGCCTGTCTTCAAAATGAAGTTAGCAGACGAATATGAGTTCCACAATAGCCGGCACCAATCAGATTGCGTTTTACTTCCAATCATATTTTGCTTTCCAGGATGCCGTTCCATTGATTTCAGCGAGTTGAATGGGTCGAAGTAACGAATGTTAATGTTCAGTTCACACTGCGTTATTTTTGCCCAGTCGTGATTTACACGCGAAATTATGTGTTATGATGGACATTTGCATGCTCTATCATATCTCGAGGCTCTAGTTACACTAGTGAATGGAAATTCGGCATTGAGAGTAATATATTGACGGTGAAGTTCTGAGTTGTCAAATACATCTTGTGAAGTAGAAATGCTCTTGGTAATTTGACAATTTTGAGAAATCCAGATTTTGACAGTTCTAACTATACTTGCTTGAGTACTAAACGATATTTTCCAAGTGGTCTGGATGTCAAGGTGTCTGTTTGGATAGCAATTGGTAAGTATTTGTCAGCGCTCTGTTTCTTGACTTTAGCGTATAACACTTCTGCAGAAAAATGTTAAGCGTAGGGGTTTTGGTTTCTACAATGTGTAGAAACATAGAAATTAGCGTTCGATTGATTTGCTTTTCTGCGAACGAGGTTTCGTTCCTTGTGCTGACATGTCACTTGAAGAAAATTTTCCGCACAGACCAGAAATGACAAATCTAATATTCGGACAGTAGAGTGACAGCAAATTTATAAGTCCAAATTGACAATTATGGGAGAAATACATCGGCCGCATCGACTAATTTCCTCGTATTGTCTATCTGACAACTGCCTGTCAGTTTTGTGTTTACAAAATGTCTAGTGACATGACTGTCGCTATTACTGCCACAATTATCTAGTGTGATCGCTACTTCAATATATTTGGCGTGTAAATTTCTCAGTACCAACTAGCGAGTAGTTGTCTCCTGGGAGCCAATTTTGCATCTGATGACGTCACGGAAATCAGACCATACTGGAAGTAGCATTGATAGGGGAAATCTTGTGGATCAAAACTTGAAGTGGAATCCATCTTCCAAAATGGCTTCCTGTTTGTGGAACCATTCTCTGGTGGAACCCATCGGATGCGTTCAGCAATGTGCGAGTAAAATGAGGGTTTCGCACCTAGATGGCACCAGTGGCAAATGCTATTTTATTATGTTTAACTTATTGGCGAGAAAGTTTTCCCTACACGCTTCTGCCATAAACTTCCTATCGTCGACCCTGTGCAGGTCAATAGTAGCGGAAACTACTTTCTGAATGTATGCTGAATGGTCAGCAGCATCTTTACGCAATTGCTCTTCAGCTCTTGCCACCTCATCGTCGTCTACTGCAATACTTCTATCGACAGTGTTATCTCTTGGTAGACTCTCGATTAAGCTGTCTTCGTCATCGGAGTGATCCTCCACGACGTCATTTTGCACGTGGCTGGGTTTTGGTTTCGATCCACCAGGGGCCATTATGTCGAAATCTCTGTACTTCGTAAGGTAAGTACTCTTGACATCTCGTCTCGGTCTCGAGCCGCTCATTCAACCGCAACACGGAGGAAATCGGTTAAACCACGCCAAACGCGTAAATTAAAGGATCAAGATAAAAAGGATATCCTATATTGTAGCCCGTGAGAAACTCCTCAAACGGATACTACTCAAGCAGTATGGTAAAGTAAAAAAAAAGGTAAGTGTAGGGAAAACTTCAAATACACCGTGAGCAAAACCTCGAACGGTTATTTGTGAATACAAATCAATGTCAGTTGTAAATCTAGTAAGTATAAAACAAATTCTCAAGTAGTCCGTATGAGTTCCTCAGCCGGATTCTACTTGTGGTAGCAAATGCTGTTTTGATTAAATCAGAAAGTGAAAATTCAACAATATCCCGTGAGCAATTGCTTCCAACGAATATTCGTCAATCAAGTAATTCGAAAGAAAAATTAAAGGGAGTAAAAAAAAAGGTTATATCTATCTATAAGTGCTTAATATTAAAGGTAAATATATAGATTATTCGTCTATCAAAAACAATACTTCAAAATGTTTTCGGAACTCCTATATTTAATTGGATACTCAGATGTAGTCTTAAAAGAGAATATAATACTATATGTATACTTATATCAAAGAGGAAATTCGATTTTAGAAAATTAATACTTAATCTGTATTTCAAAACTAACTTTCTACTGTAGGATCTAAAATTCTTAACTGAGTTTAATTTATATGCGGGCACTATCCCAAACTATAATTAAAGGTGGGCACTATGCCAAAATTCTGAAACTGTAATACGGGCTCTATCCCACTAGATACTGAACAATTCTGAAACTATAAACGGGCACTATCCCAAATGACTATATGGCGGGCACTATCCCAAACTACACGACAATCAAGAAGTTACGTCCCAACTTGACTGACGGAAACTCAAAAAAAAAATCGATACTTATCTGAATCAAAATCTCAAAAAAAAATACTTAAATGCATATAAATTTTATGTCATAAAAAGATTCGGGAGAGGGTAACCCTCCCTTCTTCGGAACAAGGTGTGCAAATTTTACGGTTCTGCAACATAACCGACTCAAAAAAAATTATCAAATAAAGAAAAAAAAGAAACTTAGAGTGTGTAGACTGGATAAACTTACGGCGTTCTATTGTAAGCGAAACGACAATCTCATCTGTATGAAAGTTGTTCAGGTATGCGAAGGCGACATTACGCTACTGCTGACGTACGTCGGGTATAAAAACTCCAACTACCGGTTAGCGCTTCATGTCTCAACGCATATCGTCACTTCCTAACATCTATCAGAAGATAACTCTGCACATACAAAAACTGGATCGAATAACAATCAAAAATAAGTGTTGAATAGTAGCTGACATGAATTGGGTCGCAATTTGAGTGGATGACCAGCTTCTGCAGCTGACGTGCGTCGGGCAAACAGCTCCAACCACCGGTCAGAAGACCTGCTCATACTGCTCTCATACGACCTGGATCTCAGACATCACCTTTTGGACATATCGACTTCTCCGCTACAGACGACCGAGCAAAAATTACTACTCAATCCGGGCAGAGATCGACGATACCTACAAGTGACAAGAGGTGGAGGAGAAGAAGGTAGACCTAATGCAACAGACTGATTCGGGGATAATGTCACCAAATCACTGGACAAAATAGTGCCTACTCTACCAACCTCGATGGTATTCCTCTATCTAAGAAACATAATCATTTGCTAAACGGCTTCGAATCAAAACAAATAAAAACTTCAAAGAAAAAAAAACTGAAAAATTTTCAGAAATTTCTAACTTTTTTCCTACGCTACTCAGGATCGACCTATCTTTCGTCAATTCTGGGCTTATCTTTGCAAACTCATTCGGGCCCCACGTTGGGCGCCATCTGTAACGTAAAAAATTAATTATAGATGGAAATTCCAAAAGAATTTCTAAGTTGGAAACAGAGTTTGGCAATTATAAGCGAAGCTCGAAAACTCCCTTAGAATCTCGGGATCTCATAAGAACCCACGATTCCCTTTGTCATTGCTGATGAACACCCGACTTCACCCCAAATATCCTATGGATACCCAAGACTCTACCCCGATGTCTACCAACAACGTAAACCAGAGAGGAAGCAGGAAGAGACAAGCGCTTATACCTCCTTGACTCCTATACCAAGGACCAGTATCTCCATCACCTCTTACTCGTGTATCGGTGTATTGTATACTCCTCCTAAAAGACATACTTACACTTCGCTAACACTAACACTCGCTCTCCCTAATCTTCTCCCCATTTCTCTAACCTATTAACCCTTCAATTCCATCACCATCCTCATCACAGAAGCGCAAGCCATCTGGCAGCCCACCCCGGGTACTGACCACAAAGCACCGTAGAACAGCCTAAGGTATATCTGCCAGCATGCCTGCGCCTATCCACTACGAGTAATAGATGTTCTCCTCGTAGACATATCATGTTCTAGTTCACACCAAAAAACCAGGGATTCCACTGTACCTTATACTCACAACTAGGATCGTGATGCAGTTTAATTAGTGTATCAACTCTTTCCCAGAGGTTTCACTCCAGGTTACACTCTAGCTATGACTATCTACCTCTATCTCTGAAGGGATGGTATTGATCCTTTGCCGGCAACGCCCCCTTTCCTGTGAATAGTTCGTTAAAACAATCTACAGGAACGGCATGCGACAACGCAGAACCATGGTCGAGATCGACCGTCGCGGTGGCCGGCATGCACCTCAGGAAGGAAAGTACGAGCAAACGTTGGAATAAAGTAAGAAATCACGTTTGGAAAGTTAAATCAATCTGTAGAACGACACACGTAAGTATTTCTAAATTAGCAAAACATAGGTGATCATGTTCGCAGTGGCTTCTAGAACCTTCCATCCATTCTGCTACCACGTGGCTCTGCAGAATATGGAGGATGAGGTGTCTAACTCATAGGGGAGGGAGGATCAAAGGTGTTAAGGTGACCCCCCAGGTCTCTCAACCCGCCCAAAACAATAGTAAAAATCATCTCTCCTACTACTGACCAGTGGCTATCCACGGACCTTATGAGTTCCAGACTCAATGACGATTTCGGTAGCCCCTAAACACGATAGCAAGCAAAAGAGAATTGCTTGCCAACTGTAACCCTATAACTAAATCATGGTACCTAACAAAAAGATACTACACCAAAACTACTCAACCTTCCTCGTTGCACTGTAAGCATCTCAAAGATACTCCATATTCGTTCCACCTTGTCCCGTTCGAAGATGAGTGAGGGTCACCACCCTCCCTACAAATAACCTAAACCATCATTATGAATATCTAAGAAAGTCTTCCCAAAATATGTAAGTCCAAGAAATAAATTCACTGAAAATTTTTCTTAATCGTTATAAAAAGGGTTGAATATTTTATTAATATAATTCTTAATAACTAATAGAATATTATTGAATTGAAAATGTCTTAATTTTTCTTTCTTAGACTAATCTTATTAAACATTCGATTATTTTCATATCGTTATGCCTAGATACCTGTAATAGTTACAACAGCTAATCTAAAAATAAAAAGATTTTACTCTAATTGCAAGTGTTTCAAAAGTCATTACAACAGAAAGGAATTGTTATCTTAACATTAATTTATAGTAAACGGTCTCTTCATAACATGTAATTTTAGTAAGTCCAATATTATAAAATTCAAAAATCGTAAGATTACGTACGATTGCGTATCTCATCTAACGCTACCCTATGGTTGTAAAGTATAATTATCGAAACTATAGTGTCGCGATGTAATGACTCGATCATCAACTGATATTAAGCGTAATCGGAATGAGAAAATTATCTTTAATACGAGTTGACCGAGTAACTTTTTTTTTTTTTTTTTTTTTTATAATGCACTCGCACTCAAAGGGTTATTAATACCTTTATAATGAATTAACATGTGCGAGCGAGGAAAGAGAAGGAATAGAAAGATAGGAAAGAGAGGTGGTACAGTGGTTTGAGATTTTAGGTGATAATTATCTCATGGAATTCCACGGGTGGCATCCAGTTGAAACTTGGGAAATAAATAAAAATTGCTGCCCAGGCTGGGTTTGAACTCCAAGCTCTCGGGTTGAGCAACCAAGCACTACATCCACTGTACCATTGCCACCCGCAAACTAAGTTTTGAAATATCTAATTCTAAACACAGGGACGAAACAAAATTATTCAGACTATTGTACCGCGTAGTCTTAATACGAAGCAAAGCAAACAAGTATAAAAAAAAAGGTACGTCTGAATAAGGGGGGTATTCCCTCAATATAGCAAACAAGTAGTCAGAAATTAACACACAAAAAAAAAGGAACCATACATGTAGGAACACAGTTCGTGTCCAACACGTACTCGATAGTAAAATTTAAATCAATATAATTGAAATGTAAATTATGTGAAAGAAATATCAAAAGCAATATGTAACTAGAATACCACGGAGATTTTTATCTCTATGTTTTCTTTTCTTACACCAGGAATCCGGAAGTGTACTGCTGGATACCTTCCTGTAAAAAATGTTTATGGATTAATGTAACAAGTGCTTCTACTCTACGTTTGTTTCTGACTATCTTCGTTCTAGGGTGCTCTGTCTTTTCTTTTCTGATATGATCTACGATGACCAATTGGTTCGATACTACAATTAGGTACAAACAAAAGCGGAAACGAATTGCGTTTCTTTAGGGACGTTATGTTGCCACTGGTATCATCGACTCGCCAGGTGGTAGTAATTTGAATATAAACCGCACGATAAAAATAAAGGTAATACGGGTATTCTCGCTTCACGAGTGAGAAGTCTTAATTGTCGACCTGATTGAACAATATGGTATTGAAAAGCGTTTGCAAAAAAAATTGCGATTGAATTATAACAACTTTTCAAAGATAAAAAAATTAACGCGGCGTCGAAACGCGTTGTTAGGCGGTCGCTACCGACACGGTAAGGGATAGTCTCAAGGACCAAGTGGTTAAGAAAAAAAAAAATTAAAGGTGACTGAAAGTCCGTGAAAGGTAAAAAAAAATTATTAATCGAGTGAATAAGTGAAAAGAAAATCAAAAAGAAAATAGAATTAAACACGACGGTCTTTAAGGTCAAGAAAAGCGCGACGATTTGGTACTACGACCGAAGTTAAAGGCGACTTCATATCCTCAACTGTTATACCGGTTCAAAAAAAATAATTTAATAATTATCATACCATTTTATGGAACACGATTATCGACAGATTACAATTCACGACCGCGATAAGATTCTTCAATTGAGATACAACCACTAAGTTTCGCTCTGCGTCTAGCGATAGCTACTTTGATTAATTCGTGAGCACTATACAAGTTAAATCACACACTGCACTCTTTAATAAATATATATACTTAAATACCTAATATGATAAACATAAATGTAGGTGGAGTTTTTCTTATAGAGACGGAGGAGGAGGCGTTAGGTCCTGCCATCCGTTTATAAGCCAAGCAAAATTGTCTGCACCACCATCCGTGGTTGACGACGTTGTACGTCAGCGTATGCCGCTCGCAGCAGCACCAGAAATTAAGCGTGCTGGAGTTTTGGTTATGTGGTTCGAGCCGTAACGCTCCCACAGAATTCATAATACGTACAAAAAGCAATATAATTGTTACCTGGTACAACTGATGTTAATGAGGTACCCTTTTTGGGTAATATATTTCAAAAGATTACAAATGTAAATGCAGGAACTGGTGATTCACGGTTAGTATGCAACAGGATCTGATGCGATTACAGATGAATACGTATCTGGAACTGTTGAATAATATATCCGTCGAGTGGATCCCGCGTTGAGTATGTGGTGCTTGATTGTTGTTGGATCGGCATCTATGCTTGAGCATTCGCCAGACATCCAGGTGATATCTCGTTGAATTTCACTTCTTAGTAGTGGGTAGTATCTTCAGTCTGCTAAAGACTACGTGTATCCAGAATCCTATCTATGACGTGGTTAATTGTAACTAGTGATGAATCCTGGCGAGGACGTGCATCAAGGGGATGCCACGTGAAGAAAAAAATGTGTCTGCTGCGAGACTGTGCCGCAAAAGACAGCAGCGTGGTGGCGATGATTTGATACGAGTAAGATTATCTTGGTGGCGATGCGTTGCCACGAGTAAAATTATGTAGTCATCGACGAGCCAAACGGATCAACGTCGGATGGCTATGTAACTTGAGGTATACTTCCAATGTTCTTTAATGTATCGGCAGGAGGATCAATAGAAGACCATAATTTATTTTTAGATAAAAGAAAAATGCGCAGCCGGCGCCAGTGCATATATTTGCAATTTTTATATGTCTAGGCACATAAATTGTGTGTCCGCGTGTATAAGTGCATGTTGGGCACCAAGAATTGGGGTGCTGGAGCGCAATTCCTCCGGGAAAGGTGGCTCCGTTTCCTCAGATGAATTACTGCTCCTTTTTACAGCGTCTTCAAGTTCATATTCCTATAGGATATAAGTAAAATTTCCACATTACACGGATGGCCATGTGTCTTCGTGAAGCATTTTTCATGCGTCGAAGCAAATTCGTCTTGTTTGCTCCGAAGGACGAAAAGAAATCTAAATTCTTACCTTAATCCAGTATTATTTACTGCTTCTTATTGTAATCCTACTTATTGCATAAGCAATTAGAGGATTTTTCGTAACACAGTGATATATAAAAAAAAATGGTGCGCGGCGCGGCTGCTCAAAAAAAATCCTTTTTTTTCAATGAGACGTTCTGCGGTAATGATGTGGCTTCGTCTGTGATTTGCTTCAGAATGAAATCCACATCCGATTTCATGGCAGACGTTGCCACTTCCAAGTAGCCAACGCCCTATTCCAGTCTGGCTTCCAGTTTCCCCTGTTTGTTCTACTTTCTTGTTCATACTATAGGTGGCGTGCAAAAAAAATAGCATTAAGGTGCCATGCCCACTGTGTCACTTTCATTATTCAGATTTCATGACGTATCAGGTATGCAATAAAACTGAATACTTTGACATAAACCATTGAGTTAAGGCTCGGATGGCATTGGTGACTGAGAAAATAATTGTTAGACAGTACATGTCAAACGGAAAGGACTCTAATTGCCGTGAAGGACTAGTAGTATTTTCATGTATATTTTTGACGGAAAAAATGATGGAAAGCATCAGAATGGAGTGGTGACGTAAGTATTAGTATTACAACTTGTATCTAAGTGCATTTTACTCTACCGGTATTTGAAATAGGACAGGATTTATCGACTCATTCTGACTATGTCATCTGTCAGATGTAACTTTTAGTGGAAACTAATGGACATACAAATATCTGCTGATGATTTGGTACTTGCAGGATCTGCATTATCTGTTGTCAGTTTTGTTCGTCAATTCGAGTGTACAAAAAAAATGCATGGTGACAATAATGGTCAGAGCACGTTACGAGCGGAAAGACGACAAATGTGACGCTAAATTTTGATCTAAATGTCGTATTTTGACATGTCATGTTTCTTGGCTTTGACAGGTGTCAGTGAATTCTGGTGGAATGACACAATGAAACCTTGAATAGCGAACGAGAGTTATGGAAGTAGGTCAGATCAACAACTGGAGAGAAATTTAATCGGCCGCATCGAGAAATTTCTCTCAACTGCAACTTGACGTCTGCCTGTCACTTTCATTTCGAGTCCGGCAGTTTTCAAGTCAGATACATTAATACTTTACTTTTTGCACCTCCGTCGACGTGCTCACCGTGCTTGTAAAGTTCGGTGCTAGCGGGGTGTTACGTTTGAATAGCGCGTATTAAGAATTTCGTTCCATCATATCCTTCTATCAAAAATGTACGGGAACGGACACATCTTGGAAATTAGATAGGGTGGGGAATCTCTGAAATTCAAAATGGCTAGTGGAATCTATTATTGTGTGTGGATTCCAAATCGTGTGGAACCTTCTTTGGGTGGGCTCCATCGGATGCGTTCAGCACGTTGCGAGTAAAGTGGAAGTCTCGCAGGTAGATGGCACCGCTGGTGTACACTGTGTAGGAATGGTAATGTCAGATTTGAAAAGAAGCGAGATGGAAGACGTTCAAAAATTAACGAAGAGTGGTGCCGACATCAGCCAGACAGACAGATGTTCAGTTTCTGATAAAGTGCGCGTCCAGACAAAGAAATTCTTGGAATACTAAAATAAATATCTTTTATAATAATCTTTCTATAATAAATGTTGTTAAATAAATATTGTTGTGTGTCGACTATTATTTCATATACGTGCCGGTTGAATAAACTAAATAAACTTTAGACTTGTACTTGTGTAGAGAGAATAGTTATTCCCTACAACTGGTGACCCCGACGTGATCGGCAAACCGTACATCAGACAAAGCTATACTGGGAGCAGCAATTACTAACCTGGATTTCTCAGGTGAGCCATTTTTATCTTAAAATTTGTTTGACTGTACCGACACCATATCGAGATACACATAAAAATGCCCGAAGATTCGACACCTAACCAAGTCTTAGCGTCACGAATTGCAAAATTGCCGGCGTTCTGGAAAGACGACGTAGAATTGTGGCTAACACAGGTTGAAGCTGCCTTTGGTATTGCCCAAATTACGCAAGACCAGACGAAATTTCAGTACGTGGTTGCAAACGCCGATCCCACCATTTTGCCACATATAGCTGACATTATTAAAACACCACCGTCAACTGGAAAGTATGATGCCTTAAAAACAAGAATACTTTCAGTTTTCGCTGAGGCAGAGGAGTCGAAACTTCGAAGACTTTTAAAAGGCACCGCATTGAATGACCAGAAGCCATCACACTTACTACAAGTGATGAAGAATACTGCAGGTGATCAATGCAACGACAACATCATAAAGTCACTCTTTCTTGAACAGATGCCCGACCAGGTGCGCGCGATTTTGATAGCCAATACGGAACAAAACATCGACAAACTCGCTATTTTGGCTGACAAATTAGTTGACTTACAAAGACCTTGCCAAATATACGCCGTTCGTCGTGAAGAACCAGCATCGATGGAAGCCTCAATATGTGCTCTTAGTCAACAGATTAAGGACCTAAGCGCAACAGTAAGACAACTACAGTCCAGGTCACGAAGCCATTCACGTAGTCGGCCATTCCAACAAAAGCGCGGTGTTAACAACAATTACAACGATGTAAATCCTACAGCCAAATTTTGTTATTTCCACAAAAGATTTAAGGCTGCCGCTCGAAATTGTAGGGCCCCATGCTCTTGGACCACTAAATCAAACACTTCGGAAAACTAAATATACCGTCTTGCATCAAGGCGGTGCACGATGGTGTTCCGACCAAGCAAAACCGCCTTACAATTTTCGACAACACATCAGGTATCAAATTCCTAATTGATACCGGCGCTGAGATTTCCCTATTGCCACAGTCATTTGCCAAATGTAAATCTGAATCTAGCATCAAACTATTCGCTGCTAATAACTCAAAAATTTCAACCTATGGAACCAAACGGATGAAATTAGATCTGGGACTTCGCCGTTCAATCGACTGGATTTTTTGTATCGCGGACGTTCCTTATGCATTAGTGGGAGCTGATCTGTTGTCACATCACGGAATCATTGTGGATCTTAAAAGGCAACTGCTCATTGATGGCACAACCCAAGTAACATCAAAAGGCAACGTTAACCCCGTTTACGTTTTGAATATCACGACTATTCAGGAATCTTCTCAGTTTGCAGATTTACTGAAAGATTTTCCGGAGATCACTGGTATCGCTCAAAACCGCCCATTGACCAATCAGCGAGTAACTCACCACATTCCAACAACCGGCAAGCCAGTGTACGAACGAGCCCGAAGGTTAAATCCTGAAAAATATAATGCCGCCAAGAATGAAATAGAGTATCTTATGAAACTAGGCTGGATCAGACCATCAAATAGCCCATGGGCCAGCCCAATCCATTTGGTAAAAAAGAAAACTGGCGACTGGCGTGTCTGTGGCGATTACAGACGTCTAAACTCAATCACCATTCCTGACCGATACTCAATTCCGCATTCTCAAGACTTTACGAACAACTTATTTGGCAAAACAATTTTTTCCACTTTGGATTTGACCAGGGCGTATCAACAAATCCCCGTCGCCGAGGATGATATTCCTAAAACTGCCCTAATAACTCCATTCGGGTTATATGAATGCATGGTTATGCAGTTTGGTCTTCGGGGAGCAGCCCAAACATTTCAGAGATACGTTGACGATATCATGAGGGGTTTGGACTTCGTATATACCTGCATCGATGATCTGCTCATCGCTTCAACATCACCAGCGGAGCATAAAGAACACCTAAAAATTGTTTTCCAACGTCTTAAGGAACATGGCCTAACACTCAACATTGATAAATGCTGTTTTGGAACTTCCGAAGTTAAATTTCTTGGTTATCTAGTTTCTGGCAAAGGCATCTCTCCACTGCCTGAAAAGGTTCAAGCCATTAGAGATTTCCCAAAACCGAAGACTGTAGTTGAGCTACGACGCTTCCTGGGAATGATCAATTTTTATCATCGTTGTCTTCCTCAAGCAGCAACAATGCAAGCGCCACTCAACAAATTCCTGGTCAAATCAAAAAAGAACGATACCTCTCCTGTCAGCTGGGACTCCGAAGCCGAAAAAGCTTTTCAGCAGTGCAAGGATGAATTGGCTAACGCTACTCTTCTGGCTCATCCGAAACCGAACGCAGAACTCCGAAAAGTTACCGACGCGTCGAACCTAGCTATGGGGGCTGCTTTGGAACAACGATTGCCAAAAATGCCTTGGGAACCATTATCATTTTTTTCTCGAAAATTCTCGCCATCACAACGAAAGTTCAGTACTTACGACAGAGAACTAACACCCATTTACGAAAGCATAAAATATTTTCGACATTCTCTAGAAGCATGTGATTTCTCGATCTACACCGATCACAAGCCTCTAGTCTACGCCTTTATGCAACGTTCTGATAAGGCGTCTCCCACGCAACAACGACAACTCGATTATATTTCGCAATTCTCAACGAAAATAATTCATATCAACGGAGTAGACAACGTGGTAGCAGACGCGCTTTCAAGAGTAGACGCTCTTCACATGCCAACATCTTTCGACCTCGTAGAACTTTCAACAAAACAATTTGAGGATGACGAACTTAAACAGTTACTCGAATCAAAAACAACTTCGTGCAAATTCACTAAAATGCTCGTGGGAATCGACAAGACTCCACTTGTTTTGGAAACTTCAACCGAAAATTGTCGACCTTACCTCCCGGCGTCTTTTAGGCAACAAGCATTCAATACTTTCCATCGTATGTCTCATCCTAGTGGTCAAGCAACACTGCGAATCATTCAACAACGATTTTTCTGGCCCAATATGAAACGTGACATTATCAACCTAGCTCGCTTATGTACAGATTGTCAACAATCGAAAATAAGTCGTCATGTCCATAAATTACCCGAAGTTATTCCACCTCCAGACGGCCGTTTCGATCACGTCCACATTGACATCATTGGACCCATGCCAGCTAGTCAAGGATTTAGTTATTGTCTAACATTCATCGATAGGTTCTCAAGATGGGCTGAGGTGTTTCCGATCAAAGAACAAACCGCAGATACAGTCGCTAAAACTTTTTACACCGGATGGATTTGCAGATTCGGCACGCCCAAGGTCATAACAACCGACCAGGGTACGCAATTTGAGTCAACCTTGTTTAAAGCCCTTTTAAAGTTTACAGGTTGTGAACGACGCAGAACAACAGCATACCATCCAGCTTCTAATGGTCTAATTGAACGATGGCACCGTTCGTTAAAGTCAGCAATAATGTGCCACAACTCCAGGTTCAATTGGGTAGACACACTTCCAACAGTGCTATTGGGTCTTCGAACTTGCATTCGCGAAGGATTGAACTCATCACCAGCTGAATATCTCTACGTTATACCTCTTCGTGTTCCAGGCGAGTTCTTTACCCACAATGATTTTTCACCGAACCCTCAACCTTTCCTTGAAGAGTTCAGAGAACAGATGAGAGAACTTAAACCAGTTCCAACCACTCACAACTATAAACGAAAACCATTTTGTTTCAAAGATCTCGCAACTTGCTCGCATGTCTTCTTACGTAGTGAGACTACACATTCGCTCGAAAGACCCTACACTGGACCCTTTCAAATTATTGAACGCATTTCGGATAGAGTATATCAGATCAATCAGAAGGGCAAAATCATCAACGTTTCCATTGAGAGGCTTAAGCCAGCCTATTTGGAACGCGTTTACCCTGACCAGACCGCTGAGACTCAATCAACTTTTCCAAGTAGTTATGAAAACAGTCTACAAACTCCGTCGACTTCTCAACAATCCCAGAATACGCAGCCAAAACAAACTCGAACACAAATTCACATCAGAGAGCACAACTATTCTATTCCAAGCAATCCTCAGAACCACCAAAACACGAATTCACCAAATTTGCCCGAGAATTCAACTTCTCCAATTGCAAATTTTCAACCAATTAAGACTTATACCAATAAAAATAAAAAAACAGTCACATTTAATTTAAAGTAAATTATATTATGTATATTCAATGTTCTTTTCTTCTCTAATGTGGATTTTTTTTGGGAAAAGGAAATTTGATCAAAAATTTGATCAAATTTGCTGTCCAATAAAACGGCAGATAGCTTAAGATAAGTTTTTGTTATTGTGTGTGTGTTTCTTTTGACGTTCTTAATTTGAGGCGTG
Source organism: Platycheirus albimanus (assembly GCA_916050605.2). Classification (NCBI taxonomy): domain Eukaryota; kingdom Metazoa; phylum Arthropoda; class Insecta; order Diptera; family Syrphidae; genus Platycheirus; species Platycheirus albimanus. The sequence goes on from OU696696.1 coordinate 173,906,443, forward strand.
TTTAACCATACGACAATGTCTAACGAGATTGATTTTTCTGTCATGTTATCTTCGTTGGAATAATCTTTAAGCAATTTTTTTTTTAGATTTTCGTGTAATATATTTCGACATTAATATAATAATGTAGCTGCAATTAATTATTTCATAAGTTAAAATGTACTTCAATGTCTTTTTAATGTTTTTTAAGTCGGAAAGTTTTGTTCGCAGTTGAGTCATAATTTAATATTGATTAAAAAAAGTTCACCGGCTGAACACACCCAACCAAGCAAATGTCAGATTTTTACACACAAGCACGAGGGAATGCAAACAATTTGTAAACGGAATTTCGATTCGGGTGGACATTATTTAATTTTAGTTCTGCCGCAAAGTAGATAGTTTATTTAAATGGCCTCCCACACCCTTAAATATGTCTACATATATATAAAATAACAACTACCTAGGATTCGTTAAAGGATGCATTAAAAATTAAAATCACTTCGTCATGAACATTGTCAGAGTAATAAACAAAAGTTTACAAATGACTCGTTGTATGGGAGAAGTGTTCCCGGAAAAAATGAAAAGCCATCGAATAGAAAGCTATAAAAAACTATACCTAACAAATCTTTAGTGAATTCGACACAACCGTTGCCAACTTATGGAACAGCTATGTTATGAAGTAGGAATAAAATCCGGGCTCAATCACTGCATCCTTTTCAAAGCGATTCAATTCATTATACACTCTGTTCATTTTAATTTTGCAAGTTCATAGTTCATACCTATTTATTTTTAAATTGTCAATTAATTTTCACTTCAACCGTTTGTATTTATTTGTTATTATTTTAAAACTTTGATCACTTATCTAAAAAGAATTCTTTTTCCACAATGAAATTCACAGAATGCTAAAAAAATAAACAACAAAATTTGACGTTTGAGAAATGTCCAATTATTGTAGTGTGCGTGCAAATGTGTGTTAAATCTCAATTTAAAATGAGATTTCATTTGGGAGGTATGATTTGATCAAACACCACAAAAAGATATGATCATTGCCCAAAAGAAAAACACTTTTTGATGTTTGATCATATTTCACACGAAAAAGATTTGATCAAGCGACCCAAAAAAAAATCACATAAGAAATAATTTGCTCTTTGAAATTTCCAAAAAATGTTTTCCTTTAATATGACTTGTTTCTTCGACTGTCAAATGAAATGTTTATTTTCTAAAAAATATTAACGTCAATATTTTGTAATTCTTAGGGGGAAGTACTGTAGGAATGGTAATGTCAGATTTGAAAAGAAGCGAGATGGAAGACGTTCAAAAATTAACGAAGAGTGGTGCCGACATCAGCCAGACAGACAGATGTTCAGTTTCTGATAAAGTGCGCGTCCAGACAAAGAAATTCTTGGAATACTAAAATAAATATCTTTTATAATAATTAAGTATCTTTCTATAATAAATGTTGTTAAATAAATATTGTTGTGTGTCGACTATTATTTCATATACGTGCCGGTTGAATAAACTTAATAAACTTTAGACTTGTACTTGTGTAGAGAGAATAGTTATTCCCTACAACTGGTTTGTGCACTGGCGAGAAAGTTCACCCTACAACATGCGGCTGCGACATGTCATAAAACCCGTACCAATATTAGGTACGAAAATCAAAGGGGGAATCAACAAAGTTTTAATAGGAACCCCCAACAGAATTTCTATAGAGGCAACTCCTCACATGATAGGAGGAATTCTCAAAACGAATTTAACCTTCCAAGGAATAACCAACCCTTTGGTAGAGTTAATCGCCAAAACAACTTTGGTGACAGGCCTCCAACATTCCAAAGGAGTAACCCGCAAAATACGTTCCAATCTCAAAATTCCCGGGAGCAAAACAGACCATAATCTCTCAAACAGAACCGGACCCGATCTTAACCCAGGAGCACGAGTTTTTCAGATGGGGTCTGAATGTGACTTCTGCGAGAGGAACTCCCACACATTAGACCAATGTAGTCTGCAACAACGATGGGAGAGCAGGAACTCGGGAAACGCCTCATAGTCGACCCCGGCTCGACTATAAAATATGACGAAACTAAACAAGGGTACACAGTTCAACAGCAAAAGGAGGAAAAATATTCCTTACCCGCTATTGAAATCAGTAATAACATAACTGAAAAGGAAACTGTACGTTTATTGGTAGACACAGGTTCAGTCTCATCAAGAGAAAGGCGTTAAAACCAAACACCTTTATTGACAAACAGAAAATTGTGTCGATTAACACTCCATTTGGTTCAGGTAATACACTTGGACAATGCAACGGCAAATTTAACATTCCAACGGAACCTACTTGTGAATTTCAGGTTATAGAAGATAATTTACACATTCCAGACGATGGAATATTGGGATATAACTTTATTGAACCACACTGTAATGTGGACGGTCCAAACAAAGTCCTTAGATTCATCTCAAATGCCTCACAAGAATACACAACTCCTCTATTGGAATCGAAAATAGGTAAATACAAATTACCGAACGCATTGAAAAATTCATTCTTTTGGATCTCATTGTAACATGAATAACCCACATAAAGAGACAGTAAACGTAACTCAAAATTCCGAAATTTGTGAAGGGAAGGAGGAAAAACTTGAAGAAAATAGTGAAGGGCTCCGAGGTGATCCACACACATTTTCAGAAATGGTTAAAACACCCTTTTACCCAACGCAAACTATTAGAAATGTTATTAAAGAAGATAAACAAAAAATAATTAAACAAATACCAACCCATAGAGGTTTAAAAAATCAAAACATAGAACAACAAAAATCCCACAGCGGATTTAATATAGCAAATAAATACATATCATCCCAGAGCGATTTAGAAACAAAAAAAATTAACACAAATAACATCCCACAGCGGATTGAAAACAAACGAATATATACCAACCCGTAGCGGTCTACAGAATAAAAATAAAAATCATGAATCATCATCCCATAGCTTCTCTGATAACACAATTAACAATAAAACAACTAATACAAATCAAATCAACAAGAAAAAATCGAAGAATAGAAAAACCAAAAATAAAAATAAGAATAAAAACACAGTTCACAGCGGAACTATAAATCAATCAAGTAATATGAAAGTAATAGAGATACAACCCACTAGCGGTGTAGAAAACATATCTCAAATAAATAACAAGTTCACAAATAACCAAAAATCAGAGGGAAACAAGAACATAAGATTACCAGAAAAAATTCAAATACCAGCAAGGTGTAAATTGGCTGTTTGATGGCCCATTGCATATAATACAGAAATGATTAATAACGCCAAAGAAATTCAAAAAGGAGTATTCCTCGGTAACTGTCTATTAGCAGTAAACCAAGATATTTACGTACCCATAATAAATACCAAACAACATAAAATAACTATTAAAAACATTAAATTAGATGTCGAAGAATCCGAACAATATTCAACATACAACCTAGATAGACCGAAAAATCCTATAACACATCCCACAATTTTTCACACCACTACTCAATGCAACCACAACAACGAAAGAGTACAACATTTAGAAAAACAACTTAACTTGGATGAAAACTTAAACGAAGAGGAAAGACGTTCTATTTCAAATCTATGTATGCAATACAACGACATCCTCTTTTTACCAGGAGACCACCTTACTCATACCTCAACAATCGTACACGAAATACCAATAAGGCAAGATCAACCACCCATTAACACAAAAATGTATAGACTACCAGAAAAACAACGAGACATCATTAATGAACAACTTCACGAGATGATCTAAAATGACATTGTCCAACCCAGTAAAAGCCCTTGGAACTCACCCCTTCTTGTGGTTCCCAAGAAAGCGGGCTCTGACGGAAAAGAACGTTGGAGAGTCGTAGTTGACTTTAGGAAATTAAATGAAGCTACGATAGGTGATGCTTTTCCTCTACCAAGGATTGAAGACATTCTGGACCAATTAGGCCATGCTAGATACTTTACGACACTGGATTTAGCAATCGGATACCACCAGGTATTAGTGCATCCAAAAGATAGAGCCAAGACAGCATTTAGTACTGCCTTTGGGCACTACGAGTTCAAACGAATGCCATTCGGAGTGAAAGGAGCACCAGCTACATTCCAGCGGTTGATGAATTATATCTTGACAGGCCTGCAAGGTTTAAAATGCTTCGTATACTTGGATGATATCGTCATTTATGGCAAGAACCTCGAAGACCATAACCGAAAACTAAAATTAGTTTTTGACAAATTAAGGGAACATCAGCTAAAGTTGCAGCTTGAAAAATGTCAGTTCCTCCGAAAAGAAGTTGTCTATTTAGGACACAAATGTTCAGCGGAAGGAGCACAACCCAATCCTAGCAAAACCAGTTGTGTACAGACATTCCCCGTACCGCGGACCGTCCGTCAGGTCTATTCTTTTCTTGGTCTTGCAAACTATTACCGTAAATTTATCCCCAAATGTTCTCCAGTTATTCGACCTTTAACAAATCTATTGCGTAAAGACGTAAAATTTACTTGGACTGAAAAGTGCCAAGAAGCCTTCCAAAAAGTTAAAGACCTATTAGTTTCACCCCCTGTTCTCATCTATCCAGATTTCAACAAACCCTTTAACCTTACTACTGACGCAAGCTGTGAAGCAATCGGAGCAGTACTTTCTCAAGGAGAAGTAGGTAAGGACCACCCAATTGCTTATGCAAGTAAGACGTTGAATAAAACTGAACGCAATTATTCAACTATAGAAAAAGAACTACTAGCAATCGTCTGGGCGGTCAAAAATTACAGATACTACTTACTTGGAAGAAAATTCACAGTTTACACCGATCACAAACCTTTAAAAGGCATATTTAGCGTTAAAGATCCGACTTCCAGGTTGGTGAGATTTCACCACAAACTGTCCGAATTCGATTATAAATTAGAATATAAACCTGGAAAGTATAACACTAACGCAGATGCCCTCAGTAGAATCCCAAATTATCCCACAGACTGTAACCCTGACAATACGAAAGAATTAGTTTTTACCTCCAATAAAGCCACTATAAAAGAGATGGACGCCATTTGTCTGGCAGTAACGCGCGCACAACGCCTACGCGATACGGTAATCGACACAGAGAAAAATACTAATAATTCAATTTCAATAGAAGAAGATAAACAACAGGAGGAAGAGGACATAATTATGCACGACTACCACGATTCATCATTTGGCGGCCATCAAGGGGTAATAAAAACGTATAAGCGCATTCGCGAAAAATTCAAATGGCCCCATATGCTTATGGACATCGCCAAATATATTAAAAAATGTACAAAATGCCAAAAGATGAAGTCAAGCTCAGAAACGAAAATGCCCATGGTTATAACGGATACCTGTCAAAAACCATTCGATAAAGTGTACCTGGACGTAGTAGGACCACTACAAGATTCGTACTCAGGAAACAAATATATACTAACATTCCAGGATAACCTTACTAAATTTGTAGACTGGTACGCAATGCCGAATCAGGAGGCTGAAACAGTGGCACATATATTCTTTGAACAAATAATCACAAGGTATAGAATACCCAAGCAATTAGTAACAGATCAGGGCACGAATTTCTTTAGCAAATTATTCAAACAAGTTTGCAAGTTGTTGAAAATAGAAAAATTACAGACTACAGCATATCATCCACAATCCAACGGAGCATTGGAGCGAGCTCACCGACCGTTAGTGGAATATTTAAGAACGATTTGCGACAAAATTCCAAGATCATGGGACCAGTATCTGAGATCAGCAGCGTTCGTATACAACAATAGTGTCCACGAAGGAACGAAATTTACTCCAATGGATTGTCTCTTCGGTTTCACCGCAGACATACCATCAAATTTAAAAAGGGAACCAGAACCAATATATGATAACGAGAATTACTACTACGTGTTAAGACACAAGCTCCAGAAGACCCATGCTATAGCCAGAAAAAATTTAATAAGTAGTAAAAAGAATTCAAAAAATTATTATGACCAAGGGGTTAAACCAAACACTTTCCATGTTGGGGATAAGGTATTGATTAAGAACGAAAATAGACAACACAAATTGTCAGAAGTATGGACAGAGCCATTTACGATAGTACAGATACCCAACACCGAAAATAGCGTAATTCAAATAAAGAACAAAACGTGTAACCATACATAATAATCGTCTCAAACATTGCTTTGAATAACTAAACCCCTCACGTTTCTTAAACATCAACAATTACCATTCATTTCCTCTTACTAACACAAAAAAATTCACACACCTAATAGATTTTGCACATAATCACAAGCTTAAAATTCATTGACTCGAATATCAAACATTTCCGATAGCAATTCCAACACAATACAAATTTTTTATCGAATTTCCTATTTAACAAGTAGTAAATCACATAAAATCAAGTTACCTACATTTTAAACAAATCATCGAATTTCAATTTCATATCAAAGCCATATAAAAATCACACACCTTGACCTTGCCATTAATTTTTATTACCGCATTTTCTTTTTGCACCCAATATAACCCAAAATAAAAACTAAATTTATATTCATTCCCGAAGACATTACCTACCTCAATAAACAATTCAAGTACAGAATAGTATCATATTACAATTTTGTTTAAGAAGCAATTTAAAAAAAAAATTATTATAAAAAGAATTCAACACCGGGCAAGTGAAAATTGTTTAGCCAACGAAATATAGGAGAATACTTATTTAGCAAAGTGCAACACAGCAAGTATTACACACAAACAATATTTTTTTTTTTTGAAACAATTGAGTTCAATGAATGAACGTGTAGACACTCGTACTTTAATTTCTATACTTCCAAATTTATGAATTCCAGAGTGAAAACAACTTTTCTTAGCAAATACCCTAATTGTGGCCCTAATGAAAACGTAGTATAATAAATTATAGCGATATTTGGTTTAGATATGTAAACAGAATTTCGGGTAAAGAAACTAAGCAATTAATGTTCGAAACAACGCTCATGGTACTTGAAATTTATTCACTAAACATACGAAAGAAAGAATGATTAAAAAAAAAGGGGGGGCAATACGTAAGAAGAAATACGTAAAAGAGGGAGATATATCCCCAATCATACAAAAAAAAGTATAAAACGAAAAGATGGAAATAAATACCCAATTACAGAAAAAGGTTAAACAAAATTTTTAAATGAAAAGAGGGAAATAAATCCCCAATTATCAAAAAAATAATAGTACAAAAAAAGAAATAATAACAATAATGAAAAGAGGGAAATAAATCCCCAATCACACAAAAAAAAAAAGGTAAATAATACAAGAAAAAGAGGGAAATAAAACCCCACACATAAAAAAAAAATATAAAAGAGAGACAAAAAAAAAAAAAAAAAAATTAAATAAAAAAAAAAATTCCCCAAAAATATCACACAAAAACAGTTACACAAAATAATAAAATACATTACACAACAACAGTACATACATACATAAACACACTTAAAAGTAAAAAAAAAAAATATATACATTTCGTACAAATAGACACAAACACTCCACTAAAAACATCTCACCACCTCATTAATTTTGATAGTATTTATATCTTCCAAATAATTATTAAAAAAAAAATTAGGTGTCACTTATATTTTAGAAAACAAGTATGTATAGAATAATAAGAAGTTTTAATGATAGCGTAACGGATACAATTATTGGCACCCCTAAGGAATTTTGGAAACCAAATGCGTGTAAATTTCGCGTTTATAGAGTTAAAAATATGTCAAATATACCAAATTGAAATTTGGAAAATTTTGTTTATAAAATTTCCTTTTACTTTGTATTTTGTCTTTAAAAAGGTGGTAAAAACCGTAAGTTAAAAAAAGCTTACCAAATACTACAATTATTGGCACCCGACCACAATCGTCGGCACCCCAATATGTACAATTATTGACACACTTGAAATTAAAGAAAATTGGATTTTTTTTTTAGATTTTTATTAATTCACTATAGCTAGGTAGTTATGGCCAATTGAGCTGCTTGAACATCCTTTTCTTTGTAATTTTTATTTGTTTTTGGCATTTTTTCAAACCTGAAAAAAGTAACGTTTATATGATATAATTATTGGCAGTCTTAAAAGTATATTTATTGGCAGTGCGAATAGTTCTAGTTTCATAGAACCAATTATTGGCACCTGGGTGCCGATAATTGGACCCCGACCTTTATTGGAACCAACTATTGGCACCCTTATTATTATAAATTTACCATTAAATTTTACAAAAAAGTAATTAAAAACGAATACTTTATTAAATTCTGATATCAAAAAACAATACTTTTTAATAAAATAAATATATATTAATAACTAAATAAGGCTTACCAAATTTTAGGTCCTTAGCGGGAACACGCAAAATTTTGCAAATTTTTCACTTTCTTGAAACGTTCTCACAACTTCACTTCCATACAGCGACTGAAGAATCGTCTCGTTAAAACAAAGATGCACAATTGTGAGGAATAAGTTACAGTTCACGAAAAAAATTGAATTGGTTTGCTAGATTAATAATTTTTGGAAAAAATCGTTAATGAATGATGGGGTGCCAATAGCTGGTTCAATATAATGGGGTGCCAATAATTGTATCCGTTACGCTATCCCTTGTAAAAAAAATATTCTAACTGTTATTTGATTCAAATTTTTTATAATAAATGTAATCTGAATTTTCACATTTACATAAATATAAATACATAAAAAGTTTTGAAAATTTTAATTATTAAAAATTCGTTTATATAAAGTTTGTTTTTGATTGATCTGAAATTGTTATTTCAAATATTAATATACTAGTTTCAATAAAATAAAAATATAAAATATGAAGAAAAGACCAATTTGTTAAACAGAAAGATTGTTAGAAATTGTTACTCCGAATATTAATACCATAATAAAAAAAAATTAAAAATAAAACTTAAATAGTAAAAACATGAACTGAAACTTTATGAAAATTTTAATAATGTTATTTTTGAATACTTTCAATTATTAAAAAAAAAAATTTTAGAATACCTACATAGAACAAGTAAACCATAAAAATAATGTAACTAAAAAATAATAAAAAATATATACCGATTAAAAATTTTGTAAGCTTAATAAAATACGTTAAATAAATTAAATTAAAATTCATTCAAATTTAGAAACCTCTTTAAGATCCAAGGTATCATGAATTCTTAAGAACTGTAGCACCACGCCTTACAAATAGTCTAAACTCCAAAAGGCAGATCAGACCATACCAGAAGAGGACAACTCGACGAGATACAGATTTTTCGATCAACGACTCACACGGTTCATCGCCCGTCCAATAAACCATACGATTCATCGCCCGTCCAACAAACCAAACGATTCATCGCCCTTCCAACAAAATATACAAGCATCAGAAGAATTATTGGAAAACACACAACGACACATCCACAACCATTTTTGTCTCTCCAAAACAAAAATGTGAACTTTTTTGAAGGAGGGGAAGTGTTATGTGCCAAGAAGTATACAACGTATTATCACCAGGAAGTATACAACAACAAAATACGCAATTCACGTACCAAGAAGTATACATCGAAATGTATAACCAACAATCTACAACCCAAAGGTGGGCAGTGCGAAGTGTGAATGTATTACAATAAAGAAAATACATTCCACAATACATTGGAGGCACGGTTTAATAAAGTGCAAGTGTATACTAACACAAAAATGGTATACCTACGGAAAACACTGCTGCCCTGGTACGATAATAAAATCGAAGACCCAAAATAAGGCTAAATGGGACAAGAGACAGTAAAAAACTGATGACAACGGAAAAAGATGACTGTTGGACCCGGCATGGTAGCAGACAAAAAGACGACCGTTGGACCCGTCATAGACAAAACAAAAGACTAAAAGTGCGTGTGCTGCAGAATTAAGTAAGTTTTTTACTGAAAATTGTAACTAGGTTAAGAGCAAGAATGTTAAGTTTAAGAAGTGGGGTATGTAATATAAATACTGCCCCAAAATTGACAATAAAGTGCCGTGGTACTAGAATAATTACACTCAAAAGACGTGTTTTACTTAGCTGCAGACGATCCCTTTAGAGAAGGAACCTTTCCAGGAATCTACAGAACACCCTTTAGCTGCAGACGATCCCCTCAGAGAAGGAATAAATCCAGGAATCTACAGAACACCTTTTAGCTGCAGACGATCCCCTCAGATAAAGAATATATCCAAGCAATCTTCAGAACACCAAAAAACAAGGTAATATAGAATATTCGCAATTCTTTTCAGTTTTTACGTGAGCCTTTAGGCTAAAGAGAATTAGCTGCCAGGGCTACATAAATCTGGAATTCCCCGCGGTAGGCAGGTTATAAACACTTTCTGACCCCTACTTGCTCATACATAGTATGAGCAAGACTCTTATTCATTGCAAGGTTTCGCCTACGGCCGTGACGGTCCCACTCAACCCCCAAGCTCCCAACGGATTTCCCTGGAGAAATACAGGGCTCGGCAACGGCCAACCCTCGCCGAGGCTTTAGAAAAGGATCCGAAAGCTGGTCCACGGCCTAGCAGGTGGGACCAACCACCACAGAAGACCCACTCTCAATCCACCCCGACGATACCCCGGATAAGAGATACGATATCAACGCCGTTCGGAGGGCACACCGCTAGTCGACACCACAGCGGCAGACAAGTACGAGTAAGGCAACAGCTAGGAGAGCTATATCGGTTGGCAGGATTGTGCAGTGAACAGAGGAAAAAGGATCTACTCAACCAGGCCAGGGACATCAAGCGACGGGAGTACACGGACCATCATAAGAGAAAAAACAAGGAGGCCGATAAAGCGGCGAAGCCTAGCCAACCTTACACTGATTCCTACTGGGTTCAGACTAAAATAATAAAAATAAAATAAAGAATTAAAAAAAAAATACATCCTTGGTATCATTCTTGGTTAGGTACTTGATTATCCTCTCTGATCATTCTTGGTTAGGTACTTGATTATCTTCTCTGATCATTCTTGGTTAGGTACTTGTTCAAGATTACCTTTTCTGATTCGCAGACACCTTGTTTTCGAAAGTGGTCTAACGTTGTACACAACACTAGTTTCATTTTTAATTTGTTCTGCGCATCTCGTCATAAGAACCCCTGCCTTCTCGTTTTCGCCATCACGTTTAACTTTTATTTCGCTCTTCTCTATGCGCTCTACGTCATAAGAACCCCGTAGGAGTTTGACAATATTTTGACGTTTTGTTTGGCACCATGCGCACTGCCATATCTTTATTAGTTGTATCATGCTCTCAACTCATATCATGGAGGTGAGTTGGAAATAGTAAGAAATCGTAACTATTTCACATTTCAACGATAGTTTAGGAACGCTGCTATGACGTCATATAGATACAAATCGTAACTAATTTGTTGACTTTTGTTAACAAAAATGTCGACTATGATAAAGAAAGAACGCACCAACGGAGTTTGACAATGGTTTGACGTTTTATTATATACAGGGTGATTCACGAGCGTTGTGCCAAAAAGCAAGAGCGTGTAGGTTTAGTTGAGACAAGAAAAAAATCGTATGGGAGGGGGGTCTATTCCCCCCCGTTTAGCCAGGAGGGGCAATTTTCTGAAAAATTGACTTATTTTTTTAAAAAAAATATTAAAAATCAACGGCTTCGTTTACAACACCGTGTTATACCTTTTTGGAAAGCCAAAAACTTCTTCTTTCATTTCGTTTTTAAGTTAAATTGTTTTAACGTATAGTTCAAAAAACATAAATTTTCAAACTCAAAATTCTGAAAAAAAATTTGAAAAAATAATTTTAAAACTAATTTTTTTCAAAATTTTACGTAATTAAGTATAATTTTTGTTCTCAGAATTCAACGCTCTTATTAATTTTCAATCCAATACTGAAAACCGTATGGCTCTACGACTTTTTGTTGCCAAGGTATTCAAAAATATCCGAACCTACTTCTTCACAAAAACAAGAAAACCTAGCCTTACGGGATGGCACAAGTGATCATTTAGCCAATTTTTTCGTGTTTTTGTGAAGAAGTAGGTTTGGTTATTTTTGAATACCTTGGCAACAAAAAGTCGTAGAGCCATACGGTTTTCAGTGTTGGATTAAAGATTAATAAGAGCATTGAATTCTGAGAACAAAAATTATACTTAATTACGTAAAAAAAATTAGTTTTAAAATAATTTTTTTCATTTTTTTTCAAAATTTTGAGTTTGAAAACTTATACTTTTTAAACTATTCGTTAAAACAATTTAATTTAAAATCAAAATGAAAGAAGAAGTTTTTGGCTTTCCAAAAAGATATAACACGGTTTGTAAACGAAGCCGTTGGTTTTTAATATTTTTTTTTACAAAATAAGTCAATTTTTCAGAAAATTGCCCCTCCCGGCTAAACGGCGGGGATAGACCTCCCTCCCATACGATTTTTTGCTTGTCTCAACTCAACCTACACGCTCTAGCTTTTTGGCACAACGCTCGTGAGTCACCCTGTATATATTAATACATCTTTGTTAGATGTATCATGCATATTATATATTATATACTTTACTAGATGACGACTTCCAATTTTCATTTTTGATTTGTTCTGCGCATGGTTCTGCGCATGGACATAATAAGTACTTATTAGGTCCATGGGTCCATGGTTCTGCGTATCTCGTCATGAGAACACCTGTCTTCTCGTTTTTGCCTTCCCGTGTAAAGGCCCCGACCCATAGAATCCGTTGGTCCGTTGCGACAACGCTTCCGTTGACGTTTGCCGGATCGGCGGATTGGGGGTGACCCACTGATCTCTATATTACACTGGATAGCGTATCCCATATAAGGTATAACAGTTTTTGTGTTCCCATTTGAACATGACATTTTATAAGCAAAGTGGGGTTTGTCATAGACGTCAAACCTATTTGACACTTCTTATTACTAGAAAAAGTGATTATTAGAAGGTGAGACGTGAGCATTTTAAATTATTTATTAATTGCAATTTGTTTTTGTTTTTGTTTGATTTTATTATAACTTTAACTTATTTCTATTATGTGAATAAATTGATATTCTTCAAAAACCGAGGTGCTAGCACAAATCGCGTGTTCCCCAACATTTTGCCACGTAAATTAAGTTAAAAATCTTTTCTAGAATTTAGGTTGAAAAATGATTATCTATACAAACGAAGGTAATCCTTTCGGATTGAAACTTTTAGTGTTGACAAAATTCGCTAAGAACGATGCGACAGTGAAGAAAATTAACCTCAATGGTAACATGTCTGAAATGAAATGTGTCTATAAATGGATTTTAATTGCTTTTCCAATCGTTGTGCAGATCTAGCAATAAAAGGCCTGAAACAATTGCCCATCCTCGAACTTGACTGTGGTTATTTTCAACCCAAGCCGCAGCTGTGCTTCTTTTTCCTGGTGAAGGAAAGGCAAGGGATGAAGTAAGTATCACATAATGTTTCATCAGGGAATTATTTTTAATGAGTAATACCCTTTGGCTATGTAAGTGGTTAGAATGGTCAGTAACACAGTTGGCCCCAGCCTTGGCTCATAACATGGGCGTTGGTCATCGTGCTGATCCAAATGCTCTTCCAGTTTTGAATGCTTTGGTTAAGAAACTAGACGACCGATTGAAGGTGTCACCATTCCTAGCCGGTGATAAGATAACCTCAGCTGATCTTAGTGTGTGGTGCCTCTTGGCTCCTGATGGCACTCTTAAGGGAGCACAAAACATCGAGAATCTTCTTGCTTGGTATAGGAAAATTACAGCCCTTCCGGAAATTAAAGCTGCCCTCGTCGAACAACCTCTCAAAGAGTTGAGTTTCAACTCACTGCAGCATTCCAACCGCTTTGGAGGACTTCACCATGTCGTTCTTTCTACGCCAGGGGATGACGCTTCAAAGCTCCTCGCTGAAACCAGCGGAAATATTGCAGAAACCGTAACCGAGGAGGAAAGAGTAGCCGCTAAGGCTGCTTTTAGATTTGATGAACCAATCCAACGCAAGGAACCACGTACTATGGTCCCAAAAAAAGGAGAACGGAATATTCTCATCACATCGGCTTTGCCTTATGTGAACAATGTTCCACATCTTGGAAACATCATTGGTTGTGTTCTGTCTGCCGATATCTATGCGAGGTATGCTCGCTCTTGTGGCTATAATACTCTTTATGTAAGTGGTACCGATGAATACGGTACAGCGACTGAGAACAAAGCAGCAGCCGAAGGTGTGACCCCGAAGGAGATCTGCGACATATATTTTGAGTTGCACAACTCAATATATCGCTGGTTCGGCATAGGGTTTGACTATTTTGGAAGAACTACCACAGCGGAACAGACGGAGTGAGTAACCCAAACAAGTACCTTGTCAGAGATTGTAAATGTTTACTTTTTTCTTCTTAAAGAGTTGTCCAAGAGGCTTTTAAAGACATTTACAAGGCAGGATACATCCTAACTGAAAGCGTGGAACATTTTTTGTGTCAGAAGTGTGATCGATTCCTGGCCGATCGGTGAGTTTTGGTTGAGTCTCCACATGCTTCGAATTAGCAGAGCAAGGCGTTGTGTGGAGAATACTATTATGTGCTCGAAGTTCATTTGTCTTGCAAGAACAATGTTTTGCAATCCAGGCAGAGCACAAAAAATTGTCAGTGCTTGTTGCTATTTGCACAATTTTCTCATAAGAACTAACCGACCTTCTTACGGTCCACCTCATTACTCTGATTATTATAACGACAGTGGCATGCTGGTAATGGGCGAATGGAGAAAAAAAGTGTCTACAGAGTTCCTTTCACAGTCCAGGCTCCAACCGTTTGCTGGAAGACCGAACGAGTTTGGAAAATACCTGCGAGATAAATTAAAGGATTTCGTCAACTCCCCCTCTGGCTCCATACCGTGACAAAACCAAGCTGCTTTCGTCCATGGTAAGCAATATAAGGTTTTGTTTTAAGCAGTTTGATAAAAAAAAATTACTTGCAGACCCACTTGAGTAGTAACATCACAGCAAATGTGTTCGCTTCGCTGAAAGAAGTGCATAAAATCGTAAGTTCTTTCCGAAAATAACAATTTTCCGAAGCTCATGATTAGGAAATGAAATTTTCAAATTTACTTTATTCTCACTTCCAGGTTCTAAAATCGGAAGTTACAAAATTTTAAAAAGAAAAGACATTAAAAATTCTATGAAAATGAACTTTTTTCGTTTTAATTAATGCAGTAGTTGGAAAAAGACGAGAAGAAAACATTTTATTTTGTCAATTTTTTGATTACCAACAGTTTTAAATAGAATAACTCAGCTCCTTTTCATCTCTTAATGAATACTTTGAGCCTGTCTTTAGACGTACCGTTCAACACAGAGATTCTTCAGAACATCAAAACATACCAACGCAGTGTGCAGTCTTAATTCCCTGATCTTCCATACCCAATTTTGAACCCATGGTTATCAACTCTTAAAACTACGCTTAATTTTGAATTCTGGTTTTAGTTTTCTCGAATCGAATTCAATAACAAGAAAGCTGTTATTACCTACGTCCCAATTCCAAAGCAGAAGGCTTTCCAAAAAATCCAAATCCGTTTGGTTCGTGAAATAGAGAAGAAATTCTCTGGCAAACGACGTGTTTGTTCATTGGAGAGCGAAAGATCTTTATGTAGTTGATCATGTAAATACAAAAACAAATCTATAGTTTTTTTCATGTCACTGCAACAGAATTAAGAACAATACATTAAAATTTCGTAAGAGCACTTTAAATTTAATAAGTAATTGGTTAGTTAGATATTATTTTCAGTCTGCAGTTGCACCAGGATATCTTTCGGAAAGCATAGCAACACCCTGTCTGTTTGGTTTCATTGTCAGTTGTCATCTTTGATGCTAGGACTCATAATATTATAGTTTTCGAATTCGGATGCAGCTTCGACCATAGGCAAGGATTCTAATACTTCTTGTTTTTGTTCCTGAATAGTATGCTGCTGCACTGCAGGTTCCTCTACCAATATTTCTGCCTCAATTGGTTCCACTGGGGACACTTCAGACGGGATTGGTTCTGCTATCATCGCTGATGGATTCTCAACTCTGTGCTCAATATCTGCCGCTGTCGGAGAACTTCTCATCATCTTCTCTTTTGTTCTTTGAATTTCAGATTGAGTCTTTTCTTCTGCTTTAAGTATTCTATCTAGTTTTGAATTAAGTTCACATCCTTCATCCTAATTGCTATCTTTCTCTTCATTCGAACTCGAATCATTGCCCCAGGTATCTTTTGTCCTACTCTTTTCAAAAGACAAAGACTTCTCTTCTCTTGTGTCGTCTTTTCCATCATCTTGTTCGTCGTCAACGTCTTCTTCGTTACTATCTGTCGAAGACACCTCCATATCAACAGCTTTTTGGAACTCCCTTGGCACACAAAGCTTTATCTTTGGAACAATGAGTGGCTTTGGTTCGGGTATTGCTTCAGGAACTCTATCAGGCGGTAGTGTGGATTTTATTTCAGCAATTTTCTGCACCGCGTCCTGTAGTCGTTCTCGCTCATCTAACGCTTTGAACGGATTCACGGCAGGCATTTGGTCGAAGTAGTTGTTGGTAATGCATGTTTCATCGATGACCATGTTGGTGCTATCATCTGAATGATAATAACAGTCCTCGGATGGTGGTCTTGCTGCTAAATTTTCACTAGTACGAACAACACCACCAACTGCAAAGGGAGGCAACTCCGAGTATCCATTTTGTTTAGAGAATTCAAACGAATTCACACTGCCAATTGAAGTTTTAAATTTGGGCGAATCTGCATCGCCTGGCACAGGAATGACGATTTCAACGTTGTTCGCTGTCGAACGACGTTTAAATTGCGATTTGGCTTTGATCATATTCAACACGGCTATGAGCATGACGTTCAATAACTGATTCAATCCATATCAAAGGCTTAACCTTCGGGGAAAAAAACAAGAAGATTATGCTTTCATTAAAAAAAATTGAAATAAGAAAAATAAAGGAAATTCTTACATGTGTATTTAAACGATAGGACATCAATTCAAACTCGCCATCGGGAGGAATAAAGGAAATAGTGCGATCATTCTCGAATCTAGATAATCGTACGCACTGATGGAATTTCACATCTTCCAGTTCCACTGACTTCGATTTGCCACGCCCTGTACTTTCGAATAAAACTTTATCATTCAAGCCAAGACGAAGTTCTGGCATCCCAGACAGATAAACCCTCATTTTGATTGCTCCGACAATCTCACTTCGCAGAACATTACCATTTGCATTCCCTAAAAGATTCACCGACTCAATTACATCCAGGAATACTTCGTTTTTGCGATACTTGATGCCCTCCGAACGCCACAAGACGGCATTTGTTACTGCCATTGGTATGCGAGGCTGTATTTCTAATTTATGGCCCTCTTGTGTTATGTATTCTTGAAGAATTTTACTGTCTGTTGTTTGGGGATAGCCAAAGTCTATCAATTCGTCCAACTCATAAATGACAACGAAATTGTCACGAATACTTTCTTCTTCAAGTTCTTTAAAATACTCAACGAAGACATGAGCAATCTTATGGAGGAATACAAAAATCAGGGCGATGTTGGCATTCTTTCTGGTTGTCGACACAATGTAAAGATTGTTGGTCTTGATGTAAGCAAATGTGCATTCGGCCATTTGGAGGATTGGCGTTATTAAGCCCTCTTCTTCGCGTTCCATGAGGAGCGGCATGAATTTATCAATGACCGACATATCAATGTCACCACGATAATTCCGCGAAATAAGCACCTACAAAATGATTTTCAACAATAGCAAGAGCAATAATTAATTTCACACATTTCTTCTTGTTTACCTTCCCTTTTACATCAAGAACGTATATAGCCGACGATGACATTTTTGTTTTGTAATAGACTAAATTTACTTTTATATAGAAATATTGGTCCATTCTAAACTTTGCTTTCAGTTTTCCCAAATGAATTCCATTATCGTTTTCAAGATGTTCGGAGAATTTCATTGCTGAAAGAAAAATAATTTTTGTTAGAATTAATTTGCTAATATAAAAGGTTTTTGCAGGTAATTACATCTTTGCGACGTCGAAATTTAGGACTTAACTAATCTTCTGATGACATTTTTGTTTATTTAAGTATTATTTAAAACGTAAAAATACGAAATTTTATATTTTTCACGCTTAATAAAGGAAATTGAAAAAATTGTCTTCTGACTCTGGACATTTGTCTAAAAACGAAAACAAAACAAGCCGCCATTTTGGCAATTGAGTCATTGTTATACTTTAATACTGTTATAATGAAGTGGGGTTTGTCATAGTATAACAATCTTCAAATCGGCACAACTTTTTTGTATGATTTTGTAAATAATATAATATCCAGTGTAATATAGAGATCAGTGGGGTGACCGGGTGACCCAATGAATGCGTTGACGTTCCATTTTTTTCTCTTTTTTTTCTTCGAACATGCTGCAAAAAATTATGCTTTACATAATTACAACTTTAACCAAAACCCTTAGAAGAAGAAATATATTTCTCTTCTTCAATGCCAAAACGAAACCACTTCAAATCGAAAAAATTGCTGTCAACCAGCTGTACGCTGACGCACGTACGCAACGGATTCTATGGGTTGCGGCCATGATACAACTAATAAGATATGGCATTGCGCATGGTGCCAAACAAAAAGTCAAACTATTGTCAAAGTCCCGGGTGTTCTTATGACGTAGCGCATAGGGTAGAGCGAAACAAAAAAGTTAAACGGGAAGGCGAAAACGAGAAGGCAGGTGTTCTTATGGTGTTCTTATGACGAGGGGCGCAGAACAAATCAAAAATGAAAATTGGAATGCGTTATCTCTAGTAGTTGTATCATGGGTTGCGGCCTTAACTTTTGTTTCGTTCTACTCTGTGCGCTCTACGTCATAAGAACACACGTAAGAACAAGGGGAGTTTGATAAAAGTTTGACGTTTTGTTTGGCACCATGCGCAATGCCATATATTTATTAGTTGTATCATGCTTTACTTGCTTTACTGAAATCTTCACAACCAGAAATTTAAATTTACTATAAATAATTAAATTAAAAGAACTCATTGAAGGTTTATAAAATGAATTCAGTTTCAGTAGATTCCTGTCGAATTTGTTTGCTCCCAGACGAAAGCTCTACAATGGAACCTATTTTCAAAGAATTTCCCGGAAAAAATATTATTGAAAAAATTGAGCTTTGTGGTGGTATCAAGGTAACTTTCGTAGAAATGTGTGGCAATGAATTTAATTTGAGTCGTTGGTAGGTAGAAGTCCGAGATAACTTACCAAGAAAAATATGCGAACAATGTTTGCTTTCCCTTAATGTCTCTTATGACTTCCGCAACCTCTGTCAGACCAGTGACTTGAAACTAAGAAAAGCTATCTATATCCCTGAAAAGGTAACAACATTTTGTTAATAATATTATAATAAAAAATGCAACTGTTTTCCCGTTAAATTAAATCAACTAAAGGTTGAAAGTAAGTCTGATAGACGATTTTTCCCAGGTGATTAGTAATAAGAAAGTTATAGTAGTAGTAGTAGTAAACTTTATTGAGATTTTTTTTTTGGATAGTCGAAAGCAAGAAAAACGGTCGTATAGAAAGTACATCGTTCGTAGACATTTCTTAAAACTTTTTTTCAGCTATATGATTGGTCGTACCTAAAAAGCAATACTGATTTTTTGAAATTAAAATCGTTAGAATAATGGTAGGTACCATTATTTTTTGAGCTTAAAAAAAAAAATTCAATTTCCCTCTGTACAATACTTAAAAAAACTCTATATACATACCAAGTTTGAAGCAGTTCAACTTTTTTCGTCTTTGCTATCATCGTGATGTCATGTTTGATTGTTATTTCAAAACTTTTTTTTCGACGAATGCATAACTTGCTCTATACAAGTACTTATAATCGCAAGTACAAAAACTTTTTGATTATAAATCTCGATATCATTGTATTTAAAATTAAATATTTCTTAACAACACTTGGGTTTTAAGTTAAAAATGTTTTTCCTGACAGTTTTTAAATATTGCAATTATATTTTTTAAATTGTAATTCATTTAATCCGTGAAAGATTTGTCTAACCGAGCGAAGCCGTGTGGGTCAGCTAGAAAGTTATAAGGGAACAGTTATCTATCACCTTTGCCAGACTCAGAACATGACCAGGGAGCCAGTACTTTATAATCCGATTTAAAACACAAATGCTACACTGATCGATGGCTACCAACTCAGAGAGAGAATTTATTTTGCCAATACAAATTTTAATTGAACTTGTACTTTTTGGGGCCAGTTATAGCGATACGAAAAATCAAACCGAAAAAATTTTCAATTGAAAAATTTAGTATGTTTTGGTTGGATTTAAAACTCAAATGCTGCACTGACCACTGGCATATAACTTTCAAAATTTAGTACATATATAGCATTCGCACATTTAATTAACACAAAATCAAATAAGTTTAACATAAAAGCAAATTAGTTTAACCAAAACGCAAATATATTTAACCCCTTAACAAATTAATTTAACCAAAAAACAAATAAGTTTAACCCAAACGCAAATATATTTAACCCTTTAGCAAATTACTTTAACCCAAAAGCAAATATATTTACCCTAAACGCAAATGCATTTAACCTTTTAACAAATATATTTAAACTAATAACAGAAGCTTTGAAATCATAGGATATCTTTTTCTGAATATAGCTTGTAATGCGGTTAGCTATAAGGCACTTTAATAAACTTTGATATTTTGTTTCTTAGCAAACTTTGTTTTTCATTGGGCAAAACTGAAAAAATTAACAAATATATTTATACCAATAGAAGATGGCTTTGAAAAGAAAATTTATTTCATTTAACATAATTATTGTACATCAAAACTTGTAATTTTCCTTTTAAAAAATATTTAAACACATATTTTTAGAAAATGACTTCTTCATTCGCTGCCTTTGGAATGAGGAGAACCATATCCCTTACATACTTTGCGCAATCCACCTGTGTAATTTGCTGCAAGCTCTGTTTAATACCAGCAACCAAGTTTTGGTCTCTGCTTAGCTCACTTAAAAATTGTCGTGCATGTCCTTTCATTTTCGAAAAAGATTTTTCTATAGGATTAAGCATTGGGGAGTAAGGTGGCAAAAATTTGAGTATGCAATTCGTAGCACGACTGTGTCGCACGTACTTGCTCTGTGGGTGCTATAGCACGATGATTACAAAAAAATTTCAAGCATAAGAACAACTTATTTTTGAAAAATTTGGTGAAAACTAAAAAATTTAAACCAAAACTGGAAAAACCGATATACGGGAGCATTACAAGCTATATTCAGAAAAAAATATCCTATGATTCCAAAGCTTTTGTTTTTAGTTTAAATATATTTGTTAAAAGGTTAAATGCATTTGCGTTTAGGGTTAATATATTTGTTTTTGGGTTAAAGTAATTTGCTAAAGGGTTAAATATATTTGCGTTTGGGTTAAACTTATTTGCTTTTGGGTTAAAGTAATTTGCTAAAGGGTTAAATATATTTGCGTTTGGGTTAAACTTATTTGCTTTTCGGTTTAACTTATTTGCTATTGTGTTAATTAAATGTGCGAATGCTATATTATAATCCTATTTAA
The DNA here is from genome assembly GCA_916050605.2 of Platycheirus albimanus. Classification (NCBI taxonomy): domain Eukaryota; kingdom Metazoa; phylum Arthropoda; class Insecta; order Diptera; family Syrphidae; genus Platycheirus; species Platycheirus albimanus. The sequence continues at coordinate 173,927,981 of OU696696.1, forward strand.
AACTGTAACCATCTTTAGTGCCTCTGGTTCTTGACTGGCCTGTATTCCCACTTGGCTAGCTCCTCGGTGGGTTCTTGAACCTTTAGATCTGTTTTTTGTCGTAATAATAAAAACTCAGTTATATTTAATTTAATTATCACAATTAACTTTATTTGATAGGACGTATAAACGCGTAGAGAACTGTTGAAGGAATAATAAACATTAACTGATCACAAACGATTGCAGAAGGCAAATCGAACAAAAAATGACCAGTGTGTATGTATCTACTTACAGCGCGTGAGGCCAGACGTTGCACTTTTTAAGGTCACATTTTTCTGGTCTCACGCTGCTATGGGATTTGGGTGAAGGAATAGAAGACGATTAATATACTTAAAATTAGGTATAAAGTGAAATGTGGGAAGTAATAAGAAAATCACTTCCCATCGTGTCAGCATATTTCAGCCTGTTGCGGCCACCTGTCAGCCCAATCCAACCTTAATAACAAAAAAATAAAGAAATTGGGTTAAGTTTTGTTACCAGTTATTGAATTATTATTTTATTTTGTCCATGATACACAATTCAAGAAAAATGCGCGATGAAATGGATGAGGTTGGTCCGCTGTCAGGAGTGGTGGGGGTTGGTATTCCAACATAAATTGACTGGCATCTGGACAACGCTCCCAAATTGCGCAGATATATGATGGAAATCACGTTTCTATTCCAAACGCCCATCCCAATTTTCCTCAGCGAATTTCATTTAGCAATGAAGCTCGCTTTTGGGTGAGAAAAACTGCCGTATTTGAAGTGGTGATAATCCTCAGGTATGGAGGTGCGATGATCCTCTGTCGTCGTACCTGCAAATAGAAAAAGGGGGTTAAGAAGTGGAATGTAATAGGAAATCTAGCCCGGGAGCATCTGCCTTATCTGGTACATTCCTAATAGGCGAATGGACCCGGGGTTGGTAAAATTAAATTAAACTCAACTTTCGGAAACAGGATCTCTAAGGCGCTCCACCCGGGTGTACACGGGATTATTAATGCTGCAACTACTTCAGTTTTCTTTTTCCTTGTCGTCCTTGTTCGATATTAGGTTGTATTTTGTAAATTATTTTAATTGATTTTAATTTTTTTGGCACAAGTTCTTCAAAACAACTCACTGACGTTAAAAGCATGGAGTAATTGAAAAAAACGAGGCAAGTGTTTGACGTTTGGGTCTCCGAATATTCCGAAATCCTTACAACGCGAAGTTTGGTGCTTATGCAGAGGGCCCAAACTGTGCGAAAATAGGGTTGTGCCTAGGGTTGTTGCGTAGGAATTTCTTAAGCACAAATGTTGCTGAAGAATAAATTTCCCTCTCAGCTGTCTTTTCAAATGTAGGTCGAGGTCGATGTACTTTGGGTTGATGCAGCTACAATCAGATACCGTGCTATAAACCGAAGAAAAGAACTGCAATTTTAAACCGCTGATCGACTTGGAGTAAAATTTTGCCGGTCATCAGAGAAAATTAGTCTTGAAGGAGAATTGGAGGTCGAAACTTCCAACCGTTTAAGATTGTAAAATGGTTAATCTCAGTCATTTAAAATTTTAAGGTGGTTTTTTTTAAGTTTTCAAATTCTGGCCCACTCTATAGTGCTAGTGGTAGTCAATAATTTCAAAGAATAAAAAAGAATTAAAAGCTGTGAAAATTTACTAGAAATAAAATTTTGAACTGAGTTATAAGTGGTGAATAATACGACGGTACGAGGAAGGAGACGTTTTTTCAAACATATTTGTGCAATCCAGAATTTAAAGGGGTGAGTTTGGTTTAAATGTTTTTTTGAAATATGAATCAAACGATAGGTATTTTGTGTAGGGTCCAGGGTGGGACTTTGGCGACCAACGGCGAGGACAAAGACCTTGGTCGCCGGCTTTTTAACTGTGGCTGTGCTTTGAAGGTGCCTATAATTTGAAGATCGAAGTAAGAGATTCAGGAATTAAGCCCGTGGGAGTCCCGGGTTCCCTAGTAAATTTTAATCTAATATTATACATTTCGAATGCGCATATATATACCGCACGAAAAAGTAAAAGGAAGGTTCGCCTGGACCACCCTTTCTACAATCCTCGTGGTGCCTTCAAAGGGACCAAGAAGACCAGCAGCAGACTTTTCGATATCTTTTTATGTATATATATATTTTTTTTTTATTGGCGTGATACTTTTTTTTTATTAATTTTTATATGTTATATAATTTATCGATTTTATATCATTATCGTTCTTTTTTCAAATTTGATGCTTCCTCTTGTAGTTCGTAAAAACTGGTATTATTTGCTTTTGAGTGAATGTCGTTTTTTTTTGTTTGTGAATTTTTAAGTTAAAGTGAATTTTGGTGCTGAGACAGGAAAGAAAACGTCCCAAAATTAGGACAGGGGCCACGCTCCCATAAAACCCCAATCTTTCGGTACACTTTGATACGGTACCGGTTTATACCCGCAAAGAGCTCTATGTAGGTAGGAATTAACCGTTTGATATACCGCCATAAGAAAAGAGAGAAAAAGATCGAAATTGAATTTGTGTTGTAAAACGAACGGTTGGGACTAGAGGGATTGGTTCCCGCCCAGTAAAGAGGCGTTATTCATCTCACTCATTTTTTTTTTTATTTAAACTCCTTGATTTTTTTTTTTAGTTTGTGTATGATCATAACTCGATTAGAAAAACCAAAAATAATTGCATTCACCGAGTAATTAAAGTCTCTTTTCTTTCTCAAGATTATTAATTTTGTTATATCAATTTTATGGTAATTTTTTTTTAGTGTATGAGTTTTTTTTTTGTTAAACTATATTAACGCTATCTATCCAATCGATGGATTTTCAAATCTTATATTAAAATCCCAAAAATCTCATTTACTTTTAATTCCAAAATTATAATTGTTATGTTTGAAGAGACGTTTAGAGTAATATACTTAATTTTTTTATTTCCATAGGTTAAATTTTCTTATAAGTTAGGAAGTTGATGATGTTAGGTTTAATTTGATTATAATAAAATTATTTGTAAGTCACGTCAATGTGGTCGAAAACATCGTTTATATTTTTTTTGTGTTCTGAGCTTCCATTAAGCTCAATGGCTTGCTAAGGCGTTTTCAGGGGGTGCGGTAAGGCGGATGCAGGTGGCGTAAGTATGGTTTAACCTCGATCCAATCCAATACCGACGACATAGGGGATTCATAAACATCGGACCGAATGAATCCTAGGTGGGGTGGGACAAGGCCATACCTGCAAGGACACCAGCAGGGCCCAAAGTGTGTGTGTAGGAGTGAATGGGTGTGAGTGGGTGTGTATGCGTTTGTGTGTGAGAGTGAGTGTGAGTAGGTATGCGTGTAAGTGAGAGGGTGTGTGAGAGAGTAGGTAGGTGCGGAAGAGTGAGTGGTGGTGAGTGGATGGTAGCGTGCATGTAAGTGAGTGTATGGGTGGATGGCTGGGGGTGGATGTGAGGGTGTATGAGTGGAGGTTTGTGGGTGTGTATGTAGGAGTGAGAATGTGAGAAAGTGTGCTCGTGTAAGTGAAGAAAAGTGCGCTCGCGCTAGTACGTGAGAGTAAGTGTGAGTGAGAAATTTAAGTGGTGGTTAAAGTTAAGATTTTGGCATGTTTTTTTTTTTTTGAAAGAAGCGAGGTCTAGCTACGGGTGTAAGATCCCCCCCCTAATCCGGCGAGCTAAGCCGTGCCTTGCCAGCATGCCATCGCCTCCGTAGCGGACATTCTAATCCCTTTCCTTCCATATCCTGCTTTCCTTTCCCGCGAACCCCTCATCCTACCTATGTCTATCCGGTTCCTCTACTCCCTGAATCCTAACCCCGACCAAACTCCAATTCCGCTCCTTTTGCCTCCTTTCAAATGGCGCCCATTCGTGTAGTGTGTTTTCAGTTTTGTTTCAGATGTGGAAGGGTTCCTGATTGGTGTTGCTGGCTGCACCCGGACGCAACGTATGTCGTGAACGAGATCGCTCGTAAGAATGCTTGGTCACTTGCGACGGTGCGACCGGATGTGATCAACAGCAACAAGCAGTAACCAAGTGAAGTGATAGTGGGTCTTCGTTGGCGATTCGGTATCCTGTAAGTCTTTACTTAGAAGGTATTTACGTACTAGGTAAATAGCGACAAGATTTCCCGAATTCAACAGCGAAGACATTGAGAGTGTATGATGGAAGGATTTCGTTGTTAAGCCTAGTACTCAGATCGCGCTAAAATTTATCTTCCATACAAATTTCCACCCAAGATAAATTTTAGCTTGGGTTTTTAGCTGAGTAGTACTCACTTCAAGCTAAATTCCAGGTGTCAGGCTAACGGCTAAGAAAAAAGTCTCCACAAAATTTAGCTTGCGAAAGAATGTAAAACACATTATTTCACAAGATAAATTCTGACAGTTGTCAGAAGGTCTTGCAAAGGTCGCACGAACTTGCTCTTGAACTTGTTTGATAATTGCTAAGTGGCTACATAATGTAGGTATATTAAATAAACTGCACTACTGGGTCGCATGAACTTGCTCTAATGTGTGACAGTGGTTTTGGGGCTTGAGATTTTGATAAAAACTAATTTTTTAAAATTCTTAAATAAATACTTCAACTAATTTGAACTGAATAATAGGTACGCCATTTTATTTCTTGGAAAAATTTGAATTTATGAGAATAAATTTATAAAAATCTGGAACGGATTTTGAGAAAAAAGTTTTTTGTAAAAAATTTCTGAAAACATTTTTCAAAAAAAAACCAAAACGCCAGTTCATAGGTATTCAGCAAATACATAAACATATTTATAATTTAAAAAAAAGTTTAATGAGCAGTTTTTAAAGTATTAATATTTTTTTTTAATTTAATTTTTTTTAAATACAGAGAACTATTTCAAAAAAAATATTGGTGTGCAGTATAAATTGAGCTACTTGTACCTATATATGTGTGACATTCCGAAAGTATCGGTTGAGCCGTTTTCGAGATAGTCGAAAGCAAAAAAAACGGTCCAATTGAAAGTACCGTTTTTTGACTTTTTTTTAAATTTTGTTCAGCCATATGTTTTCTAGAAAAATAAGCTTTAGCGTAACGTCTATGTAACGCAAAAATATGAAGTTAAAATAATGAAAAAGAAAATCCACTTATTATTATTATAAATTATGAAAATAATATTCATAATAATAAGTAAATAAATAATAATAGATAAATAAGAATGAAAACAAGAATGATAAAAATAAACTTATCATCCCCATTTATACATTTATGTTCCAACCAACAGACACCGAATCCCGTCACTCAAACGTCCTATGGACACCCGAGCCCCGAACCCAATGCCTACTGTGACCACAAATCAAAGAGGAAGCCGGAAGAAACAAGCACCCATACCCATCCTTGACTCCTATATCAAGGGAAAATGTCTCCATCAGCAACCGCCCGAGAATCGGTGTATTCAGCATCCCTGCAACAGACATACTTACTCTTTGCTAACACGGCACCTTGCTCTTCCCACTCCTCCTCCTATTCTTACCACTCTTCATTAACTTCATCTCCATCCTCATCACAGAAGCGAGAACCATCCACCAGCCTACCATAGGTACTGACTACAAAACCCCGTAGAACAGCCTAGAGGGTACCTGACAGCATGTCCCCGCCTATCCGCTACGAGTGCTAGGTGTTCTGCTCGTAGCCGGTTCACACAGTAGCCTACACCTATAAACCAAGGACCCTACTATTATCCCTGCTGACAATTCCTAAACTTGCTATGCGACCTTAATAACCAACGCTTTATCTCCACCGGAGGATCTACTCCAGTCCGCATGCTTGAGTTCCGAGAATGTCAACTGTATTCGCGTGAATGGGATGGAAGCAACCCTTCGTCGGCAACGCCCCCTTTCTCATCAGCTACTCGAGAAGAGCAGATGATGTGAACGGCATGCGACAACGTAAGGTCGTGGCCTAGATCGACCGTCGCGGTGGCCGGCAGTACCATAGCCATAGCTAGCTCAGCCAGGCCGTAGGCACTTGCTCCGGGATCTATCAGACCGGTGTTACCTCTTATTTTTCACTGCCGACCGTTGAACATAAGATGTGCATGTTCGAATATTCAATGTTGATACGCTTATTGGCCCTCATAACCATCGAAGCAAAGATATTTCCGAATTGAATTGAAAGAAAGTTGACTCAATTGCACCTCTTCATCAAAAAGAGTGAAATCGTAAATCGAAAGCAAAGATTTCGTGATTATTTTTATCACACTGACCCCGTGAACGTATTACGAAAGCTCCTTAATGCAAGCAACTCATAGAAGTTCGTGACTGCTGTGGCATTTAATTAACTTCCGCCCCTTTTGCTGCCACGATGAATCGCAAAAGGTGGCAGAAGAGGTGTCTAACTATATGGGGAGGGAGGATCTAAGATGTAAAGCAGACCCTCCTAGTCTCGCAACCCACCCAAAATGAGCACAAAAATCAACTCTCTTGTGTTCAACCGTTGGCTGACCCTGGACCTATTGAATCCCCATGACTCTTTAAAATTTATGGGCAGCCCCTTACATAATAAACAAGCAGATTAAAAACTGCTTGACTGAAACTCTAAACTATATATACCTAAAAGAAATCATCAAGAAAAAAAACTCAATACCAAAGTTGTACTACATTACAACCTCCAAAAGAAATCGAACACACACCCACTTTCTCCATCCGAAGATTTAGTGAGGGGTACCACCCTCCCTATAACTAACTTAATTCGTCATCCTGAAAATTCTGTAAGTCTTCAAATAAAATTTCAACAAAATGAATTAATCACCAAAAGTTTCAGAAAAACGTTATAAAACGGTATCTTATTTATTAAAATATCAAATAATCCTTATATCTACTAACTTATATATTTATCTCAAACGAATCTAACAACTTTATTACTAGAATTCAAAAAGGTCTAAAACTCTAATTGCGATCAAAAGAAAATAACTTATTCACGCACAAGTGAGGTTATTTCATAATAATTCTTACTCTAAATAAAATCTAACAAAATTTAGTACTTGCGCTTTCTCATATGCGCTACTGAATTTTAATCTATATTTAGTGGGTATTTACTTACAAGCTAATCGAAAAAGTTAAGGAATAATGAAACTGTGAAATATTCCTAGTAATATCAAGTAAAATCAAAAGTAATTTGTGGAGTCGTTCTCCAAAACGATACTCGGATCGTTGACTTTTCAAGTAACTAAGCTAACTATTGATAGCTAAAAATTTTCGTAGCTTAAACTTTCTTAACGCGGCGTCAAAATATTCGTTATTCGTTGCTACAATTGGATAATGTTTATTTTCTTAAACCGCGGCAAACATTCAAAAAGGTCCTGTATACGGACAGGATAACAATAAAACGCGGACAAAAGTACGACAAACGACAGACTGAAATATCAGAATTCCCACCCAAAACAAAATATGAATCAATGTAACCAAGATATAAAATGTACCATATACGTATGAATCCAGTTCGGCTTCATGCGTATAATCGATCGTAAAAGTTTAAGTCAATATAGTGAGTAATAAAATATTAAACTATAAATTTAAATATATCATAAGATGGTGACTGAGACCTCTACCAATGGGGTAGAATTAATCTCAAAAATTCACTTTACGACGTTTCGGAAGTGCACTCCAGAAATGTACCTGTAAAAGTTGTTAATGTAATATATATATTGTTCTCTACGTATCATTAGCACTATATCTTCTTATTGATGCTCTTTTGCTATTAGCTTCTTGGGCTATAGAGCGAATGTTGATTGGTCTTATCTTGTATCTTTTGATTGCTTAGGTGTCTTGGAAACAGAATCGGATCCGGAAACCGGTGTACCAAATGAACGTGATTGGCGCAAGTAAACCGATCAATACTAACAATTGACGAGACTGGATTTAAAACATTTGACAAAATAAAGTGATAATTTAAAGTGAGTGAATTAAAGTGAGTGAATATTTAAAATGAGCGATATGCTCCGGAAGTGATTCTAATTGGAATCAAAATATATCAACGCGGCGTTGAAGCGCGAACGACAGGTCGCTACCGACACTAAAAGTTAAACAAAAGGTTATAAAAACCGAGTTAAAGTTGTAATCCGAACAACTGCTTAGAAAGACGGATTGATACGGGTAATTAAAACGCGAACGTAGGCAATGGGTATTCAGTACGGACGTCCGACACTGTCCCTTGGTCATAGACACGGATTCTAATGTTACACTAAAGCAACTATTATGGATCTGTTCTTACGTCGCAGCCAAAAAAAAAGGAAACTGCATCGGTCAATACACAAGAAAGATTATAAACCGTTCTCACTTCACTCAAAAAAAAGTAAATTATTACACGGATAAAGTAACGTTTGTACCGACAACAAAAAAAAAAAGAATATTTCACTTTTCATGCACAACCATATAGAATATTATTCCAAAATATATCCTACAATATTAGATGTGATATATAATATAATTAGGAACACCCAAGGTTCGAAATATGAACTGGAGTGGAGGAGGCGTTAGGTCCTCGTACTCGATTCTTCAAAGGAAGTACAAAATTTTTCATAAACCACCGTCCGTGGTTGTCTGGTTCTGAACGACAGCGTCAACCGCTGCGTTAAGCGTGACTTAGATCAAATTAGATCTTTCGGAAAGGATTTCTTATTTGATGGAGTGGTATGAGCATAGGGCTCCCACTCGGTACGTTGACAAGGATAACACAAAGACACTAATAAACATAAATCTTTTGTTACCTGGTTCTTATTAAAAATGGTATAATGTTGATAACCGAAGATAACTAATGTAATTCAGGAACTATCTGCATCCGCACAAAAGTCTTGATGGAAAATCACAGCTCCTTCGAACGTGAGATGTGGCTTTCAGTATCCACAGGATGTTTGAAGTAACGTTGGGCATAGAAGCCATAGATGATTTACTGTTGGGCATAGGAGCCTTAGGAAGATACCGTTGGGCGTAGAAGCCTTGAGATTAAAGTACGTTGGGCGTAGAAGCCTTGAGATATAGTACGTTGGGCATAGAAGCCTTGATGAGTATACGTTGTCCACGTGCTAGGGTTTACGCACGTGTCGAGGACATGTGTCAGGAGAAAATATTTTATTATTTGGGGCTCCTGACGCTTTTTGGGGTGGTCGACGAGCCAGCGTTCGGATCAACGTCGATCCGACCCGTTAAGGAATGCTTTTCTTTCTTAGAGATGTAGGGCGAAGCGCCTAATTCCGTGCAGACGCACGTGTCGCGAGGGAAATGGTTTGGGCGTGGCCCCAAAAAAAAGGTATGGAAAGGACGACGCACTAAATTCTTTATTCCAAATCCACGACGCCGTATGCATCCATGGATATTTCTTTATTAAAATAATACGTGCACAGAATTTCGGAGTAGGTACCCGTAAGCATGCGGACTCGCACTTTATCACCGGAAAGATGGGCAAAAATTCAAAATCTGCGCCTCCGTGTGAAATATAAATGCATCTATATATCACCAAAGATCTGCAGCCTCGTCTGCTTTACCCTACTTTGGGGATGGTGGGTAGTAAAGCTCCATTAGGGAATAATCCATAGCATCCTATCGAACGATTATCAGTAGGTTGATAATAAAATGTCCAATTGCTTAAGCAATTGGAGAAAGGTATTGCTCCTCGCAATAAAATGTGGGCAAGCACAACTTGCTGCTTTTCTTTAAATAAAAAAAAATTACAAAGAACGAAAACGTTCTGCGCTGGGGTTGTTGCCTCTCCGCTGTCTATCTTCAAAAAGAAGTTAGCAGACGGATATGAGTTCCACAATAGCCGGCACCAATCAGATCGCTTTGTACTTCCAATGATATTTTGTTTTCCAGAATGCCGTTCCATTGATATCAGCGAGTTGCATGGGCTGAAGTAACGAGTGTCAAGGTTTCGTTTACACTACATTATTTCTGCCCAAGCGTGATTTACACGCGAAGTTGTGTGTCATGATAGACATCTGAACGTCTTGACATAACTTGAAGCTCTAGTTACACTAGTAGATGTGGGTTTGACAAGAAAAACGAAATAATGGTAACGAGATTCTGGGTTGTCAATTACACTTTGGGGAATGAAAATCACTCGGTAATTTGTCAACTCTGAGATATTATAACTTTGACAGTTCTGGTATACTGCTCCGAATACTAAAGGATGTTTTTCAGGTATTCCAAATGTCAAGATATCTGTTTGGTAGCAATGGGTATGTATCTGTCATAGCTTCGCTTCTTGACCTTAGCGTGTGACAGTTCTGCAGATAATGGTAAGTAAGGAATTTTACGTTTCCGTAAAGTGCAGCGCCATGGAAATGGTGTTAGATCATTTTGATGTTCTGCAAATGCAGTTTTGTTCCATGTGCTGGCACGCCCTTAAGGAACAATTTCTGCACAGACCAATAAGGACAATTCCAATAATTAGACGATAGAGTGACAGTCTAGTGTAGGCTCAGATGGACAAATACAAGAAAAATACATCGGCCGCATCGACTATTTTCCTCTCATAACCCATCTGACAGCTACCTGTCAGTGTGGTTTTCTTGAAGTGTTTGGCGACATGACTGTCGCTACTATCGCAAAATTACCTAGTGTGATCACTTTTGCAGTGCATTTGGTGTGAACACTACTCAGCACAAACTAGCGAGTAGTTATTTCCTGGGATCCAATTTTGCGTCGGATGACGTCACGGAAACCAAATCATTCTGGAAGTAGTTTTAGGTAGTGGAAATCATGTGGATTATAATATGAAGTGGAATCCATCTACCAAAATGGCTTCCTCTTTGTGGAATCCTTCTCTGGTGGAACCCATCGAATGCGTTCAGCAATGTGCGAGAAAAGTGAGGGTTTCGCACCTAGATGGCACCAGTGGCAAACGTTATTTTATTAAGTATAAATGACTGGCGAGAAAGTTTTCCCTACAAAACTTGTAATTTAGACCGAGTCTACTTGGTTTAATTTTCAAGAAAAAGGAATATTTCTCGCAAAAAAAAACTTTGAACTTAAGTTTTCTCACCTTCGTATCGTGAAGATACTGCGACTCTTTCATGTCTAGTCGGTCGAAGACAATAAAAAATATATATTACACGGTGTGTAATTTGACAACAATTACGCATCTCATAGATTTTGAAAAATGTAAGCAAAAAAAAACTTGATCTGGCGTTAAGCCAAGAGTCTCATGCACAGCTGGGAGCCGGGCATAAAAAAAAATTATTAGCAAACACCTATGTCTCTTGCATGTTACAAAGTATTTAGACATTGTGAAAGGAAGCATGCTATTATGCTCTTACTGAATCACTTATTTGGGGAAAGTCAGGTTAATTAAAAAAAAGTAAGTCCGAGATATATATATTTAATTGGGTATGTTATGGTTTTACCTCTTCAGGTCCTTGGTATGACACGTTGACTTGTGTCCACGCCTATCTTCTACTTCGTACAAGTTATTTCCAAAGACTTGGTTTACTCGAACCTTGATAAATTTAGGACACAACTTCGCACTCAAATGCTTGGTTGCATCGCTTAAGACATGATTACGTTTGTAGATTTCGTCACCTACTTTGAATGAGACGTTCCTACTCCTGAGATTATAAGTTTTCTCATAAGCTTCATGAGTTTTAAGTAATGCTTGCTTCAGATACGAGTGAATAATATTCATCTTGGCGACTTTAGGAAGCCAGTCTATCTCTGAACAGTTCAGCCCACCCAACTCTCTCAAAAGGCGATAATCTGCCCCGTGCTCTATCATACGTTGTCCGTATAGGGCTTCGTATGGGGACATCGTAAGAGTTGAATGTACCGTCGTGCGTAAAGCACTGCTGATCGAGGATAGGTACGCATCCCAATCTGTTTGTCGTGGGTTGACGTACGATCGTATGGCTGCCAAGATGGAACGATTGACTCGTTCACTAGCGTTTGACTGGGGAGCATACACTGCCGTTCGATAGTGTTTGACCCCGAATACATCAATGAGTTTTTGGAACTCCTTCCCAACAAATTGCGTGCCATTATCGGAGAGAATACTCTCCGGCACTCCATATACTAAGAAAATTTCGTCTTTTAAGAATTTGACCACGCTCGCGGCTGTTGCCTTGCGTAGTGGTTTGATAAATACAAATTTGGTCAGCTGATCCAACACGATGACAATATAGACATTGCCAGATCTCGATCTGGGGTACGGCCCTAGAAAGTCAACATATAAATGCTGGAACGGTCTATCTACTTCGAAACAGTTTCCCATTTCGGCTCTTAATGTCATGTTGGCTGCTTTACTGGTCTTGCATGCTTCACACCGGTCTACGTACAGTTTGACCTGAGTGTACATACCTGGCCAGTAAAACCTATCTTTCAACCTGTAAATGGTCTTCACCACCCCACCATGCGAAGCGCGCGGCGGATTGTGAGCCAGTGCGATTAACGATTCCGTCATCTCTGAGGGAACCCACAACTTCCAAGTTAGGTCGTCGGCCAAGGGAATACCAACCGCATGTTTTGTGCGTTTGTAAATATACCCTTCCGACACTTTGAGATCGGGTAACCTCTCCTGTTCCTTCCTGATATGACTGATGATATCAAGGTAACCTTCGGATTTAAAGGACGGATCCTCTAAATCGATGTGGAGTACCTCCGAGGTACCGATCTGCGGTAGACACGAAAGGAAAGCTGACACTGTCAACTCATCGTCTTCATATGCTCTGGACAGGGCATCTGGCACGACATTCAATGTTCCCTTTCGGTGCTACACCACAAAATCGAAGCCTTGGAGACGCATACTCCACCTCGCTAATCTTCCGGTTGGATCCTTCATAGTCATCAGCCACTTCAGGCTGGAATGGTCTGTAATAACACGAAAATGGTATCCCTCAACGTAGGACCTGAACTTCTGGATACCTTCAAAAGCTGCTAAGCATTCGCGCTCTGTCACCGAATAGTTTCTCTGTGCAGCGTTCAGTTTCCGGGAGAAGTAGTATATAGGCTGCTCCGCTCCGGATTCGTCCCTCTGACAGAGTACACATCCGATGCCAGTCGCGGATGCGTCGCAGAGAATGATGAATTCTTTGGAGAAGTCTGGATTGACTAGTACAGGCGCCGAAGTCAAAGCTTGTTTGATCAGCAGGAATGCTTCAATAGCTTCTGGACCGAGCTTGAAGACTTTTCCCTTTTTCAACGTCTCGGTCAAATGTGCGGCTAGGGTGCTGAAATCCTTTACAAATCGCCTATACCAACCTGCCATACCGAGAAATCGGCGGACTTGGCGAGTTGTGGTTGGTAAGGGAAAGCTAGTAATAGCTGCGATCTTATCCGGATCTGCTTTCAAGCAACCCTGACCGACCTTATATCCGAGATAGTGAAGCTCATCAAAACAAAACTTCGACTTCTCGACGTTAATCGTCAGTCCTGCCTTCGTCAAACACTTTCCGACTATCTCCAGAGTCTCCAGATGTTCGTCGAAATCCTTCGACACAACCAATAGATCATCCAAGTAAACGAATACTTGATCTCGTAATCCTGAGGGGATTACGCGACTCATCAGGTAACTCAAACTTTGTGCTGCATTACATAGACCGAATGGCATGACCTTAAATTGGTACAGTGGTCTGCCAGGTACCGTAAAAGCAGTCTTCTCCCTCGAACTTTGCTCCAGCGGTATCTGCCAAAACGCATCCTTCAGATCCACGCTAGAAATATAACGTGTCTCTGTCAGACGTGCTAGCAGCCCCTCTATATGCGCAATAGGACGCGCATCTTTCTTTGTCACGGAGTTCACCTTCCGAAAGTCCAAGCACAATCGGTTCTTACCAGGCTTGCGAACTAGCACTACTGGGGAACTCCATGCGCTGGAACTTTCCTCGATGACTCCCAACGAAAGCATACGGTCCAACTCCGCATACATAAGGGTTTGTATCGCTGGAGATACGGGATAGTACCTTTGCTTTATGGGTACGGCATCACCCGTATCTATATAATGTTGCACTAGATTTGTCTTCCCGAGTCCATTGACTGCGAAAGAAGGAAATCCACGAACAACTGCTTCTAGTCGTTTGGACTCTTCAACATTCAACTTAATTTGGTTGGTGGGTCTCTCGTCTGGCCCACCTGTCGTAATTCCAGAAAGACCCGCAATTACCTGAGGTGCTATTTGGAACTTCTGCCAAAAGTCGACGCCTAAATACAGACGTTGGCTCAACGTTGGCACAATATAAAGATCTATATCTTTTGTCACTCCTTTGTATTGGATTGGAGTAGTAATTACTCCCACAATGGATTGCTTGTGTCCATCGGCCGTGGACACGGTAGTCTCTACCTTCCTTACCGTAGCGTTTTTGTCTCTTAAATAGGGAAGTATGTCGGTGCCTAGGCAACTAATACTTGCCCCTGCATCAAGAAGACCTACAAAGTTATCACCGAATAACCTAACCGTCACATAAGGACGTGGGTCGTTAGATTCTCGGCCTATGGTTGAAGACGCTATGCTACGATAAGTAGTCCGCTTCCGATGGAAGCGCTCCCTTGTCCGTCGTATCCGTTTAGATAACTCAGGAAAAGTGACTATCTTCCTACGGACCTCATTATAATTGCGTAACCTTTCATATTCAAATTTGGATTGGGTTCTTTATCTACAATAGGGATTGTTCTACAATCATTCTTATTATTAATTGGTAATTCATTTTTATCAATGTTTGGTTTTAGTATAGAAATCTTTGGAGTTTCAAGAGTCGTTTTCGGCTCAGACGCTTGAACTCCGGGTGTGTCTAATCGGAGCGAACCCCCCCCGGTTGATGGGTTGTTCCTCCTCTCGTTTCCCGTTAAACATTTCGGACATGATGGGCTGTATTCGTCTGGTAAGCCACATCGGAAACAGAAAACTTTGTCGATGGGTTTCGCACAATCGCGAAAACTGTGGCCAAGTACTTGGCAATTCCAACATTTTTGTAACTTGCGGTCCCTCTGGATCGCTTCAAGATTGTTAGTGGGCAATGCCACGACTAGATCCTGACAAGGTTCTTCAACGATCTCGTTGACAAAACGCCTTGCAGGTGGACGTTGTGCATTTGGACAAAATTCGGACGGACGTTCTCGTATTGAGATTGAGCTTTTTCAATAGCTCGACAGTAGTAAGCTAGCTGTCTTAAGCTAGACGGACTGTAAGTGATGAGTAGTTCACCCATGCGCCTACGGACATTTGTTTTTATAATTTCTATTAACTCCTTTTCGGGTCTTGGACTTCTCATCCTGGAGTTTAAATACTGAATAGCATCATAAAAGTCATTGAAAGACTTGCCATTCATCATCTTTCGATCGGATAACTTGCGGAATAGCTCGGTATCGCTTTCCAAACTGCGGTACTGTTCTACCAAAGCAGTTTTCAATTCATCCCAGGTCGTATGTTTATTACTCTTCAAATATACCCAGTACCAGAATTCCACTGAACCTGATACAAAATGGTAAAAGTTCGCTGTGATTTCGTACCACGACACTCCGTAACTATTACGGATACACCCCAGGCGAAACAAAAAATCATCCACGGACATATTCTTCCCATCGAACTTCAATCCCCATTTGTGGAATGGATGAATACGGTTCGATGATGTGGCATTCGAGGGTGGTGGCCTGGGTGGCGACAGAGGTGACTCGTCGTCGAAATTAAAAGCGTTAACACGAGACATAAACTCGTCTAAATTGGAGCCTAGAGGCATTTGTGCTGGATTGACATCTGACATAGGTGGCACTCTAGCTGGCTCGTAATATGGTGTATATCTGTCTGCCAAATCGATTTCATCGACTGGTCTATACTCGGACTGGACATGTTTAGAAGTGGATGCTCCATTTGGAACATTATAATTTACGACACGTGTAGTGTCTGTGTTGGCTAAATTGACTTGTCTTGGGACTTGCTGCGTTGAAGAAGCGTTAGGTGGAATAAGTGGTCTCGTTGGAGGAGCAACTGGTTGTGGAGGGGCGACAGGTTGAGTTGCCTTGACCGTACGTTTTCGTAAGAGTTGAGCTACATGGTCAAGCAAACGCATGTGACTCTTCTCCAGTGCTTCTGCCATGAACTTCCTATCGTCGACCCGGTGTAGGTCAATAGTGGCAGAAACTACCTTTTGGATATACGCTGAGTGGTCAGCAGCATCTCTACGCAACTGCTCTTCAGCTCGTGCTACCTCATCGTCGTCTACCACGACACTTCTATCGATTGTGTTATCTCTCGGTGGACTCTCGTCTACGCTCTCATCGTCGGAGTGATCCTCCACAACATCGTTCTGAACGTTGCCGGGTTTTGTTTTCGATCCCCCAGGAGCCATCGCGTCGAAATCTCGGTACTTCGTTAGGTAAGTACTTTTGACTGTGCGCCTCGGTCTTGAACTGTTCATTCGCTTGCAACCGAAAGGAAATCGGATGAACCACGTCAAACGTGAGAATCAAGGATTCAATAAAAAAAGTAATTAATTTGTAGCCCGTGAAAAATTTTCGGACGGATACTACTCAAGTGATAACAAGGTAAAACAAAAATTTGTCAAATCAAAAGAGGAAAATTCAAAATTATCGTGGGCAATTGCCTCAAACGATCCATTATCAATCTAACTCAAAGTATATTGTAAGTCTGGTGATTACTAATTCTAGTAGTCCGTGAGAAGTCCTCGAACGGAAGCTACACAAGAAATATATTAGTAAAAATAAAGTAAGTCAGGTGTATAAGTATAAAAAATTTTCAAATATACCGTGAGCAAACCTCAAACGGTTATTTGGCAATCAAATAATTCAAACAAAAAAAGGTAAGTAGTAAAAAAAATTAGTAATCTAAAAAGTGCTTAATACTAACGGTAAGTATATAGGTACTTTAATCGTTTACCAAAAACAATACTTCAAAGATGTTTTCAGAAATCTTATATACGCAACTGAATACTTAAATGTAAGCTTATTAAAAGGAAAATTTAATATATGCTTAACTGTAATAGATAAATTTAACTTCAAAAATCAATGCTTATATTGTACATAAAACTAACTTTATATTGTATAAACTATTAATCTAAACTGTATTCAAAATTTGGCGGGCTCTATCCCAAAGCTAAGACTAAATTGGCGGGCACTATCCCAAACTATAAACTGTAATCTGAATGCGGGCACTATCCCAAACTTACACGACAATCAAGAAGTTACGTCCCAACTTGATTGACGGAAACTCAAAAAAAACTAAAAAATACTAAATGGTGGGCTCTATCCCAAGCTTACACATCAATTGAGAAGTTTACGTCTCAACTCAATTGACGGGACTCAAAAAAAAAATAATCAATACTTAATTGTGAATATATCTCAAAAATAACTATTTGTCTATATAAATGTATTTCATAAAAAGATTCGGGAGAGGGTAGCCCTCACTTCATCAGGATAAAGTGTGTGTGTGTTTTTCAGTTTCTCAACAAAACTGACTCAAAAAAAAAATTATTAGTGTGTTTAGACAAAATAAAACTTTACGGCGTTCTATTGTAATAGAAAAGACAATTCTTTCTAAACGATCAGTTGATCAGGTAGGTGAGGATGACATTACGCTACTGCTGACGTACATCGGGTAAGAAACTCCAATTACCGGTTAGCGCTTCATGTCTCTTCGCATACCGTCACTTCTTAACATCTATCAATAATATCTGCAAACTTCTAAAACAACAATCTGGGTAGCAATAATAAAAGAAAAGAAACAAGTTCATTTTAAGTTGAAACAAATTGGGTCGTGCTTGAGCGAATGTCCAGCTTCTGCAGCTGACGTGCGTCGGGCAATAAGCACCAACCACCGGTCAGAAGACCTGCTCATTCTACTCTCGTTCGACCGGGTTCTTAGACATCACTTCCAGGGTACTATCTACACCTCAGCAACAGACGATCAAGCGAAAAAAATCATAACTCAATCCGGACAGAGATCGAAGACATACCTAAGTGAATAAAGGCAGAGGGAAAGTAGATAGACCTAATGCAACAGCTGGCTCAGGATAAAGTCACCAAACCACTGGACAAAATAGTGCCTATACTGCTAACCCCGATGGTATTCCTCCATCTAAGAATCCTGAACAACAAAAAAAAAACTTTAACTCAAAAATCTGAAAAATTTCGAAAAATTCTGAAAAATCTTAACTTCTTTCTACGTCACTCTGAATCGACCTAACTCAATCAATTCTGAACTAAACTTCTCTGGCTAATTCGGGCCCCACGTTGGGCGCCATCTGTAACGTAAAAATATGAAGTTAAAATAATGAAAAGAAAATTTACTTATTATTATTATAAATTATGAAAATAATATTCATAATAATAAGTAAATAAATAATAGATAAATATGAAAACAAGAATGATAAAAATAAACTTATCATCCCCATTTATACATTTATGTTCCAACCAACAGACACCGAATCCCGTCACTCAAACGTCCTATGGACACCCGAGCCCCGAACCCAATGCCTACTGTGACCACAAATCAAAGAGGAAGCCGGAAGAAACAAGCACCCATACCCATCCTTGACTCCTATATCAAGGGAAAATGTCTCCATCAGCAACCGCCCGAGAATCGGTGTATTCAGCATCCCTGCAACAGACATACTTACTCTTTGCTAACACGGCACCTTGCTCTTCCCACTCCTCCTCCTATTCTTACCACTCTTCATTAACTTCATCTCCATCCTCATCACAGAAGCGAGAACCATCCACCAGCCTACCATAGGTACTGACTACAAAACCCCGTAGAACAGCCTAGAGGGTACCTGACAGCATGTCCCCGCCTATCCGCTACGAGTGCTAGGTGTTCTGCTCGTAGCCGGTTCACACAGTAGCCTACACCTATAAACCAAGGACCCTACTATTATCCCTGCTGACAATTCCTAAACTTGCTATGCGACCTTAATAACCAACGCTTTATCTCCACCGGAGGATCTACTCCAGTCCGCATGCTTGAGTTCCGAGAATGTCAACTGTATTCGCGTGAATGGGATGGAAGCAACCCTTCGTCGGCAACGCCCCCTTTCTCATCAGCTACTCGAGAAGAGCAGATGATGTGAACGGCATGCGACAACGTAAGGTCGTGGCCTAGATCGACCGTCGCGGTGGCCGGCAGTACCATAGCCATAGCTAGCTCAGCCAGGCCGTAGGCACTTGCTCCGGGATCTATCAGACCGGTGTTACCTCTTATTTTTCACTGCCGACCGTTGAACATAAGATGTGCATGTTCGAATATTCAATGTTGATACGCTTATTGGCCCTCATAACCATCGAAGCAAAGATATTTCCGAATTGAATTGAAAGAAAGTTGACTCAATTGCACCTCTTCATCAAAAAGAGTGAAATCGTAAATCGAAAGCAAAGATTTCGTGATTATTTTTATCACACTGACCCCGTGAACGTATTACGAAAGCTCCTTAATGCAAGCAACTCATAGAAGTTCGTGACTGCTGTGGCATTTAATTAACTTCCGCCCCTTTTGCTGCCACGATGAATCGCAAAAGGTGGCAGAAGAGGTGTCTAACTATATGGGGAGGGAGGATCTAAGATGTAAAGCAGACCCTCCTAGTCTCGCAACCCACCCAAAATGAGCACAAAAATCAACTCTCTTGTGTTCAACCGTTGGCTGACCCTGGACCTATTGAATCCCCATGACTCTTTAAAATTTATGGGCAGCCCCTTACATAATAAACAAGCAGATTAAAAACTGCTTGACTGAAACTCTAAACTATATATACCTAAAAGAAATCATCAAGAAAAAAAACTCAATACCAAAGTTGTACTACATTACAACCTCCAAAAGAAATCGAACACACACCCACTTTCTCCATCCGAAGATTTAGTGAGGGGTACCACCCTCCCTATAACTAACTTAATTCGTCATCCTGAAAATTCTGTAAGTCTTCAAATAAAATTTCAACAAAATGAATTAATCACCAAAAGTTTCAGAAAAACGTTATAAAACGGTATCTTATTTATTAAAATATCAAATAATCCTTATATCTACTAACTTATATATTTATCTCAAACGAATCTAACAACTTTATTACTAGAATTCAAAAAGGTCTAAAACTCTAATTGCGATCAAAAGAAAATAACTTATTCACGCACAAGTGAGGTTATTTCATAATAATTCTTACTCTAAATAAAATCTAACAAAATTTAGTACTTGCGCTTTCTCATATGCGCTACTGAATTTTAATCTATATTTAGTGGGTATTTACTTACAAGCTAATCGAAAAAGTTAAGGAATAATGAAACTGTGAAATATTCCTAGTAATATCAAGTAAAATCAAAAGTAATTTGTGGAGTCGTTCTCCAAAACGATACTCGGATCGTTGACTTTTCAAGTAACTAAGCTAACTATTGATAGCTAAAAATTTTCGTAGCTTAAACTTTCTTAACGCGGCGTCAAAATATTCGTTATTCGTTGCTACAATTGGATAATGTTTATTTTCTTAAACCGCGGCAAACATTCAAAAAGGTCCTGTATACGGACAGGATAACAATAAAACGCGGACAAAAGTACGACAAACGACAGACTGAAATATCAGAATTCCCACCCAAAACAAAATATGAATCAATGTAACCAAGATATAAAATGTACCATATACGTATGAATCCAGTTCGGCTTCATGCGTATAATCGATCGTAAAAGTTTAAGTCAATATAGTGAGTAATAAAATATTAAACTATAAATTTAAATATATTATAAGATGGTGACTGAGACCTCTACCAATGGGGTAGAATTAATCTCAAAAATTCACTTTACGACGTTTCGGAAGTGCACTCCAGAAATGTACCTGTAAAAGTTGTTAATGTAATATATATATTGTTCTCTACGTATCATTAGCACTATATCTTCTTATTGATGCTCTTTTGCTATTAGCTTCTTGGGCTATAGAGCGAATGTTGATTGGTCTTATCTTGTATCTTTTGATTGCTTAGGTGTCTTGGAAACAGAATCGGATCCGGAAACCGGTGTACCAAATGAACGTGATTGGCGCAAGTAAACCGATCAATACTAACAATTGACGAGACTGGATTTAAAACATTTGACAAAATAAAGTGATAATTTAAAGTGAGTGAATTAAAGTGAGTGAATATTTAAAATGAGCGATATGCTCCGGAAGTGATTCTAATTGGAATCAAAATATATCAACGCGGCGTTGAAGCGCGAACGACAGGTCGCTACCGACACTAAAAGTTAAACAAAAGGTTATAAAAACCGAGTTAAAGTTGTAATCCGAACAACTGCTTAGAAAGACGGATTGATACGGGTAATTAAAACGCGAACGTAGGCAATGGGTATTCAGTACGGACGTCCGACACTGTCCCTTGGTCATAGACACGGATTCTAATGTTACACTAAAGCAACTATTATGGATCTGTTCTTACGTCGCAGCCAAAAAAAAAAGGAAACTGCATCGGTCAATACACAAGAAAGATTATAAACCGTTCTCACTTCACTCAAAAAAAAGTAAATTATTACACGGATAAAGTAACGTTTGTACCGACAACAAAAAAAAAAAGAATATTTCACTTTTCATGCACAACCATATAGAATATTATTCCAAAATATATCCTACAATATTAGATGTGATATATAATATAATTAGGAACACCCAAGGTTCGAAATATGAACTGGAGTGGAGGAGGCGTTAGGTCCTCGTACTCGATTCTTCAAAGGAAGTACAAAATTTTTCATAAACCACCGTCCGTGGTTGTCTGGTTCTGAACGACAGCGTCAACCGCTGCGTTAAGCGTGACTTAGATCAAATTAGATCTTTCGGAAAGGATTTCTTATTTGATGGAGTGGTATGAGCATAGGGCTCCCACTCGGTACGTTGACAAGGATAACACAAAGACACTAATAAACATAAATCTTTTGTTACCTGGTTCTTATTAAAAATGGTATAATGTTGATAACCAAAGATAACTAATGTAATTCAGGAACTATCTGCATCCGCACAAAAGTCTTGATGGAAAATCACAGCTCCTTCGAACGTGAGATGTGGCTTTCAGTATCCACAGGATGTTTGAAGTAACGTTGGGCATAGAAGCCATAGATGATTTACTGTTGGGCATAGGAGCCTTAGGAAGATACCGTTGGGCGTAGAAGCCTTGAGATTAAAGTACGTTGGGCGTAGAAGCCTTGAGATATAGTACGTTGGGCATAGAAGCCTTGATGAGTATACGTTGTCCACGTGCTAGGGTTTACGCACGTGTCGAGGACATGTGTCAGGAGAAAATATTTTATTATTTGGGGCTCCTGACGCTTTTTGGGGTGGTCGACGAGCCAGCGTTCGGATCAACGTCGATCCGACCCGTTAAGGAATGCTTTTCTTTCTTAGAGATGTAGGGCGAAGCGCCTAATTCCGTGCAGACGCACGTGTCGCGAGGGAAATGGTTTGGGCGTGGCCCCAAAAAAAAGGTATGGAAAGGACGACGCACTAAATTCTTTATTCCAAATCCACGACGCCGTATGCATCCATGGATATTTCTTTATTAAAATAATACGTGCACAGAATTTCGGAGTAGGTACCCGTAAGCATGCGGACTCGCACTTTATCACCGGAAAGATGGGCAAAAATTCAAAATCTGCGCCTCCGTGTGAAATATAAATGCATCTATATATCACCAAAGATCTGCAGCCTCGTCTGCTTTACCCTACTTTGGGGATGGTGGGTAGTAAAGCTCCATTAGGGAATAATCCATAGCATCCTATCGAACGATTATCAGTAGGTTGATAATAAAATGTCCAATTGCTTAAGCAATTGGAGAAAGGTATTGCTCCTCGCAATAAAATGTGGGCAAGCACAACTTGCTGCTTTTCTTTAAATAAAAAAAAATTACAAAGAACGAAAACGTTCTGCGCTGGGGTTGTTGCCTCCGCTGTCTATCTTCAAAAAGAAGTTAGCAGACGGATATGAGTTCCACAATAGCCGGCACCAATCAGATCGCTTTGTACTTCCAATGATATTTTGTTTTCCAGAATGCCGTTCCATTGATATCAGCGAGTTGCATGGGCTGAAGTAACGAGTGTCAAGGTTTCGTTTACACTACATTATTTCTGCCCAAGCGTGATTTACACGCGAAGTTGTGTGTCATGATAGACATCTGAACGTCTTGACATAACTTGAAGCTCTAGTTACACTAGTAGATGTGGGTTTGACAAGAAAAACGAAATAATGGTAACGAGATTCTGGGTTGTCAATTACACTTTGGGGAATGAAAATCACTCGGTAATTTGTCAACTCTGAGATATTATAACTTTGACAGTTCTGGTCATACTGCTCCGAATACTAAAGGATGTTTTTCAGGTATTCCAAATGTCAAGATATCTGTTTGGTAGCAATGGGTATGTATCTGTCATAGCTTCGCTTCTTGACCTTAGCGTGTGACAGTTCTGCAGATAATGGTAAGTAAGGAATTTTACGTTTCCGTAAAGTGCAGCGCCATGGAAATGGTGTTAGATCATTTTGATGTTCTGCAAATGCAGTTTTGTTCCATGTGCTGGCACGCCCTTAAGGAACAATTTCTGCACAGACCAATAAGGACAATTCTAATAATTAGACGATAGAGTGACAGTCTAGTGTAGGCTCAGATGGACAAATACAAGAAAAATACATCGGCCGCATCGACTATTTTCCTCTCATAACCCATCTGACAGCTACCTGTCAGTGTGGTTTTCTTGAAGTGTTTGGCGACATGACTGTCGCTACTATCGCAAAATTACCTAGTGTGATCACTTTTGCAGTGCATTTGGTGTGAACACTACTCAGCACAAACTAGCGAGTAGTTATTTCCTGGGATCCAATTTTGCGTCGGATGACGTCACAGAAACCAAATCATTCTGGAAGTAGTTTTAGGTAGTGGAAATCATGTGGATTATAATATGAAGTGGAATCCATCTACCAAAATGGCTTCCTCTTTGTGGAATCCTTCTCTGGTGGAACCCATCGAATGCGTTCAGCAATGTGCGAGTAAAGTGAGGGTTTCGCACCTACCTGGCACCAGTGGCAAACGTTATTTTATTTAGTATAAATGACTGGCGAGAAAGTTTTCCCTACATCTATTAAGCAGGTACCGTTATTTTTTTTAGCTAAAAAACGTTCCATTTCCCCTCTGTACAATGCCTTAAAAACTCTATATAAACCAAGTTTGAAGCAATTCGGCGTACCCGTTTGAGCTGTAGGTGTCTATACATACAGACAGACAGACGGACGGACAGAATTTTTTGACCATCTTTTTTCGTCTTCGCTATCATCGTAATGTTATGTTTGATTGTTATCTCAAACAAATTTTTTTTTGTATGAATCCATAACTTGCCTTATAGTATCTTTAATCTCTCCAACTTCAAAATTTAGCGCGCCTTTTTAGCAAAGGTGTGTAGAGATAAATATTGTAGAGATAAAATTTAGTTTAGCGCGAACTGAGTACTAGGCTTTAGATGCGAAACCGAATCGTATGTCTTGGATGGGATCGCTCATAAGAACGCCCATCCAATCGCGAGGAGGGAAGTTAGTGTCTGACAACGAAATCAATGGAGTGTATGAGTTGTATCCCTGTCTTTATCCTCGTGTTAAGTGTTCGCACACACTTTGGAACAAATAGAAAAAAATGTTAGGTAATGGATTGAGGTTGAGCTATACATCACCGAGGCAATCTGCCCGAAACACTCCCGTATTTCAATGAAAAAAAAAAAAACAAATAAGAAAAATTTAAGTTAAGTTACATATACCATTTTGAGGTTGTCATCTTTAGTTTTTTTTTAAATATTTTGTAGGAGCTTGTTTTCTGTCTGAAATTTAGGGGGAAGACCTACTAATTCATAGAGTTTTCTTCGAATTTTCGTCCTATATTTTTATTATTTATTTATTATTCGTTAGTATTTATTTAGTTTAGTGTTGATTTCTATATAATTTTTTTCTACTATTTATTCTAGTTTAAGCAAAATCATAATTTTTTTTTATTTCCATAAATTTTTATCTTTTTATTTTTCTTTCATAGAGTGTTCTTCTAGTTTGTATCCTATATTTTTATTTATTTATTTTTTCATTAATATTTATTTAGTTTAGATTGGGTTCTTTATATATTTTTTTCTACTATCTATCATTGATTATCATTTATTCTTGTTTAAGCAAAATCATAGTTTTTGTTGTTTCCATACATTTTTAGCTATTTAGTTTCCTCTAATAATCATTCATTTTTCCTTGGTCAAACTATTTTTGTTAATTTATTTACTTGCATTTCATTTTCATACATTCAAAAAAAAAAAAAAAAAAAAAAAAAAAATCGTTATTAGTCCGTCGCAAACATTTTTGCGGATAACCATCATTAATAAGTCTGAGTTTTTAGCTTCGTTGTCTGTTTAAAGAAGAACAATATAAAAATAAGGGAAGAAAAAGTATTTATATTTGTTTGTGGGTTTTTGAATTCTATTTAAATTTGGTTGAAAATACCAGTTGAACATCGTGTCCAAAAGACAGATCCGAAAGACCAAATTTAATATTGTCTGATTTTGTTTGTTAATGAGCCTGCAAGACAAAGCAGACTTCAATAAGAACGTGTTCTTACTTATTAACCGCCGAGTCACTCGCTCCTTACGTACCGAACTTTTTGGCGAGGAATACGAGATGCCTCAAGTAGAACGTTCACCACAGAAGAAGGCGAGCGTGAAGCCCAAGGGTACAAGCGAAGAATCAAATCCACTGATGGGAACTCTAAAACCTTCTTCAAGTGGACTAAGTGGTCCGATAAGCGCGGTTGGGAGCGATCCGGGAGCCAACGTTATGTCAAATCAACCAAAAGGTGGAGCTGTGGTTACACCACCCTACGTTGGTGGGGTTCCCATTCCTCCCTACATGAATAACCCACCACCGAGTACACCTTCAGGATCGGGAGGCGTCATGCATACGACTTCCATACTCCCGAATATGTCGATTCCGCCACCGGCACCGGTAGGTCCAAATAGGCCCGTAAACCTGACAGGGACTAATCTAGCACCGGCAGGGGACAGCTCCAGTGATAATGGAAGTTCATCGGACGCATACCAGGCACCAACATATAGCACCATCACTCCAGGAGAGAATGTGTCACCAAACCTATTAGACCTAGGTACCGAAGAAGAACGGCACGATGATGTAGCTAGGCACACAAGCGACCTGGGTACGGATGATGAACCCAACCAACTTGATGCCGATAGGTATCCAATTTCCGACGAATTAAGAACGGTCATAAACATGGCAGTGGTGGACGCTTACTCATCCTATACCCAGTCGTTGAGTAGAGACATCACTGGAACTCTAAAAGATGAAATCAGGAGGCAACTGTTGGATTTCCTACAGGACATAAATCAGACGGTGCGTCCTACCCCTCCGTTGGAGGAAAGAATTAGAACTCCAGCTCGCCCTCCTCAGGTCAATACTCTGCCAAATCAGCCACCTCAAACGGAATTGCCTGCTCGATCTCAGTTGGACCCTAGGACTAAGCCATTTCAACCTATGAGAAACCAACAGGTCAGCGCCGCTCTAGCCCCCGGTAGGGAAGGTGTAAATGGACAAGCTAATGGGCGGCACCAGCCATACCCTCCTAGATATACCAATCATGATACCAGACCTTCTCCAGGCAGTTATCATCAAACAGCCTACCAGCATTCCCCAGCGTACCCTCCCCCGAGTACTAAAGTTCCAATCAAAATTGATAAGTGGGGAGTAAATTTCAACGGCAAAGCAAATACTTTAAGCGTGGAAGACTTCATATTTAGAGTAGAGACACTCCAAAGTCAATATGATTGTTCGTGGAATGAAGTGTTGAGAGACTTTCATCTACTGCTTTCGGGACCCGCTGGAGAATGGTACTGGCAGTACCACCGTTCCAATTATCGACCAGACTGGCCGATGCTCCGCGATGCAATAACGCTACAGTTTGCAAATTCGAAGTCGGACTTTGAGATAATGAGAGAGATTATGGAACGTAGACAGGGCGCTTGGGAGTCTAGTGAAGATTTTTTCGCTGCTATTAGCAGGATCCGCTCGCAGCTGAGGATGCAGATTCCGGAGGCTGAACTCGTGAGGATAATGAAGAAAAATTTGAACGAACGTGTCGGCAGGCTGGTGTACCCACAATCGATATTCTCGATGGATCAGTTGAGAACAGCATGCAAGGATGCCGAATATGCCTTTCCAAGTCACAGCCGAGATGGTCCGAAACACCAAAGACCACCACCAGCGCGATTTGTGGCCAATGAATTGGAAATGGAGCAGGGCCAGAACCCCTATGGCGACGAGTGTGTTGAAGCCTTTCAACATCAAGGGATGCGGCCGAAAACAATGCGCAGTCACGCGGATGGCAGGCCAGGTTCCTGTTGGAATTGCAGAGAACTAGGACACTCATTTATGGATTGTCCCTCTACAAAAAGAAATATCTTCTGTTACAGGTGCGGACAAGAAGGAGTCATCACTCCCAAGTGTCCACATTGTAACCCGGAAAACCGTGTTCGGAACGCGACATATTCGGGGGAGTCACGTTCGACCCAGACCCCGCAGCAAGGCCAATAACTGAGACCACAAATAGCAATAACAAGATAAGTATTTTAAGAAGAGAGAAAAGTGAGGTAGAACCGGTAAAAGAAAATAAGAACCAATCAGAGATAAAACCATTACATATTAGATTAAAAGAATATTATTTAGCCAGAGATAGAATTTTTAAAGAAAAGCCCGAAATTACAAAAAGAATACTTAGCACTAGAGAGAGGTACAAAACAAGAAAAGAAGTTAGGATGAACATTTCTTCAACCGTTATAGATACTAACACTGACCCCAGGCCTTATGCCAAAGTTCGCATAGCGACCATTGAAGTTTTAGGGTTGTTGGATAGTGGGGCCAGCGTAAGTATCCTTGGGAAGAATTGTTTACAATTTATAAAAGATTTAAATGTTCAAATCATGCCATACAAATCAGGAGTAAAAACGGCAGATGGGAAAAGCCAAGCGATCATCGGTAAAATTCAAACGATGGTGGAATATGGGGGCCAGAAGAAAATCATAACTTTTTTTTTGGTACCAAACCTAGACCAAAATCTGTATCTAGGGGTAGATTTCTGGAAGGCGTTCCAAATTGCACCAAACATTGTAAGTTCTCTATCGATTCCAGAGGGAGAAGTCGACCTGTTAGACGTACATGACCTAACACCAAATCAAATGTCCAGATTAGAAGCAGTGAAGCAGAAATTTTTGGATTTTGATCGTCATGGGCTTGGAAAGACGTCGCTCATGGAGCACGTCATCGATACCGGCGACGCAGTCCCGGTGAAGCAGCGACACTACCCTGTTTCCCCAGCGGTGCAGGCGATCTTGTACCAAGAACTGGATAGAATGCTGAAGCTCGGCGTTATTGAGGAGAGTGAGAGCCCTTGGTGCTCGCCTGTGGTTCTTATTAAGAAAGTAGGGGAAAACAATACCATCAAGTATCGTTTTTGCCTAGATTCGCGTAAGGTCAACGCGTTAAGCAAAAAGGATGCTAACCCTCTTCCCCATATCGACGGGCTCCTCAGTCGTCTACCAGATACCTACTTTATAAGTAGCGTTGATCTTAAGGAAGCATTTTGGCAGATACCGCTGGAGAAGGAGAGTCGAGAGAAAACTGCGTTTGCGGTACCGGGGAGACCCTTGTACCAGTTTACTGTCATGCCCTTTGGGTTGTGTAATGCAGCTCAAAGGCTATGTCGTCTAATGGACAAGGTGATCCTTGCACGACTGCGGGATCGCGTCTTCGTGTATTTAGACGACCTGCTCATAATAGCGCCAGACTTCGAAGCCCATATCGCTCTGCTAGACGAAGTACCCGAATGTCTGAGGAAAGCCAATCTAACAATCAACGTCAAAAAGTCTACGTTTTGCTTTAAAGAACTAAAGTATCTAGGTTTTATAGTTGGTGGGGGGAAATTAAAAACCGATCCTGCAAAGGTAGACGCGGTCCTCAACTTCCCAATACCGAAAAACGCTAGGCAGGTGAGGAGGCTACTTGGTTTGGCAGGGTGGTATAGAAGATTTATCAAAGATTTTTCTAGCTTGACTGCTCCTCTGACGGACACATTGAAGAAAGGAAATTCTAAGTTCGTGATGACCGAAGAAGCTAGCACAGCATTTGAGAACTTAAAAAGAGCACTGACTACCGCTCCTGTGCTAACGCACCCAGATTTTTCAAAAAAGTTCTATGTGCAATGCGATGCATCAGATTCTGGTATTGGCGCCGTGCTATTTCAGAAAAACGATGAAGGCGACGAATTCCCAATCTCCTACTTTTCACAAAAGTTGAATTCGTGCCAACGAAACTATAGTGTGACCGAGAAGGAGTGTATGGCAGCCGTAATGGCAGTCAAAAAGTTTAGACCCTATGTTGAGGGGATGGATTTCACCATCATCACCGACCACTCTAGCCTAAAATGGTTGATGACCATGAAAGACCTAAGCGGTAGGTTGGCTAGATGGTCGTTGGAATTACAATCATACGCCTTCAACATAGAGCACCGGAAAGGGTCCCTGAATGTGGTACCGGACACTCTTTCTCGGGTACACTTGGACAGCTTGATGATAATGGAAGAAGTAGTGCCAATGGTAGACTTAAATTGTGAAGAATTTTCTTTTGAAGAATACACAGACCTTATTAAAACAATTCAAGAACATAGTGAAGAGTTGCCTGATTTGAGAATCGAGGAGGCCTATGTGTACAAGCGTTCGCTGCCAGTCAGCGAAGATGGAACATTGCTTGAGCACAATTGGCGTCTCTGGATTCCATCCGGACTGACAGAAAGTTTGATTTCAAACGCTCACAATCCTCCTCAGTCTTCACATGGGGGATGTCGAAAACATTATACCGTCTTCGGCAGTACTTTTACTGGCCGAATATGACTGTGCAAGTCAGACAGTATGTAGCTAAATGTGATATTTGCAAGCAATCAAAATCTTCTAGTCAAGTCCAACGTCCACCAATTAGTAGTAATTTTCTTACAGATCGTCCTTTCCAAAAACTTTATGTGGATTTCATAGGCCCGTATCCTAGATCCAAAGCCGGAAATTCATTTGTGTTTGTAGTTTTAGATCATATGTCCAAATTTGTCTTTTTGAAACCACTAAAATCCGCCAATTCAATTAGTGTCATAACGTTTTTAAGAAACGAAATTTTCAACTGTTTTGGGGTTCCTCAAATTATCCATTCTGATAATGGGAAACAATTCTTGGCAAAAGAGTTTCAAATATTTTTGCAGAAATATGGAGTGAGACATTTTCGTACGGCGAACTATTCGCCGCAGTCCAATGCCTCAGAGAGGGTGAATAGGACATTGCTAGCCGCCATAAGATCTTATCTAAAAGAAGACCAACGCGACTGGGACATGCACTTAAGCGACATAGCATGCGCCCTAAGATCCTCAGTACACTCTGCTATAGGTGTGTCACCATACTTCGCCCTTTACGGATCAAATATGATGATACATGGTAGCGGTTATACGCTGGCACAGAAGCTGCAAGCACTAGAGGATGGCGAGATATACACTCTCCCAAGACAAAGTCGGTTGCAGCTGATACGCGATCAACTTAAAGAAAAAATCGAGATCGCCAATGAGAAAAGTGCAAAAACATATAATCTACGTACCAGAAACGTTAAGTATACGCCAGGCCAAGAAGTTTTCAAACGAAACTTTATCTTGAGTGACTCTTCGAAACGATTATCGGCAAAACTTTGCCCGAAATACATTAAGTGCCGAGTAGTCAAACCAGTAGGCAAAAGCATGTACGAAATAGAGAACCTAGCAGGCAAGAGACTGGGAGTCTTCCATGCAAAAGATTTGAAACAATAAAGATATGCATGATTCGATAAGAAGTTTGTCTTAGAACAAATAAAAGACCAGAAAATGAAAATTCGCATATACAGCAAAATCTCGAAAACATGAACGGTTCTAAAACATGAACAATTCGGAAAGATGAACGCTTTTCCCGTGTGACAATCAGTTTAAAAAAAAAACTTTCTAAATAAGTTTTTACTTCTCATCAACGACTTTTGTATGAACTTATGTTGTTTTAATTTTTTTTTTAAATAAAATGATTTGTTAACAAATAGATGCAATATTTGTATGTATAGCTTTATGTTTTTCCTAAACTAATGCTCGATGCTTGGAAAGATGAACAATTCGAAAAGATGAACGGGGTCTGTTTTATATCTGTTCATCTTTTCGAGATTCTACTGTATATTTTTCTAAAGCAAAAGATAATCCTGTAAATTTCCCCAGGTTTTACACCAAGTTTATTTTTAAAAGCTGGTGTTAATAAGGCATACCATGCACCGAAACTTCTGTTTCGTCTGGGGGAATCCTCACTCTCGTAGACCCCAATAATTTTAATAAGTCTAGTCAGCTCAGAAAACGATTTGATCAAACCGCCTGTCATATTTTTTTTTTCAATGTAACTGCTTTAAAGTCGTAATTCATTCAATTAAACAACCTGTGATAACTCTCGTCATTTCGTTTCGTCCCATAGAACTATTTATTAAAAACATCTGTGATAAGACCTAGTCCAAAGCTGCCCAACCTTTTTATCTCTTGGGCCAAATTGACGACAACAAAATCACTGGCGGGCCAGTATAGCTTGTTTTGTGCAAAAAGGAAAAAAATGTATTTGTCATTTATTAAAATAATAAATTAAATAGCATCTCTGATGGAAAAAGGAACATAAATGTAATGTATTGTATTTAATAAAAACGTAAAAATAAAATTCAGATTTGAAAAAAGCTTTTCACAAACATACGTCGATCCAAAACTTCACAATGGACACTGGAAGAATTTTTGTACGTACGGTTTTATTTTTGAGGAAGGTGTTTAAAAAAACTGCAGTATTTGTATTTAAAATCACGATCACCCTCAATAACTAAAGACTACAGGTCGGAAAAAGTGGGCATAGGTGAAAAAAGGTCAAAAGTTATTGAAACTTGGGGATTTCGTTCAGGGGTGGTTAACAAGCATTTTGCTAAGTTTTTGACCTCGAAGGCCCTGTGCTAAAAGAGGGGAAGGAAAACTGCAAATTTTTCGACGTTGCTCCGGTTTTCTCTCAATAACTTTTTTTCCTTACGTCCTATGGCAAAACCATCGTCTACTTTTGTAGAGCATAACATTTCCTACTATTTTGTTCTTACCAACATCTTTGTATGTCAATTTGTTAACGAGATATGGCCCTTAAAAAAATAGGTCATTTTTCATTTAATGATTATTCGGTTATATACGAAGAAATATAGTGGAATTCTGCATTTCTTGACATTGCTGTTTTTCGAAACATCATGTTTTCCTTACGTATATACAAACAACAATATTTGAACTATTGCAGTTGTAGGAAATTTAACGTTCTACAAAAAACTCACCAACATTTTTTCCTTAGAACATAAGGGAAAAAAATTATTGAGGAAAAACCGGAGCAATTTCAAACATTTTGCAGTCCCACCCTCCTCTTCTTTTTTCATTTTTTGGCAAACAAAATTGACATACAACAATTTTTTTACCCTCCAAATGGAATGTTTTTCCTGCAAGAAGTAAAGAAAAAAAGTTATTAATTAAAAACGGGAGCAAGGTCGAAAAATTTACAACAATTTTTGTACCAACAAGATTGTAGTAAATTTAACGCAAACTACAAAAAAGTCTTTGAAGCTTTTGCCGTAAAACGAAAGAAAAAACAGCTATTGAGGGAAAACCGGAGCAAGGTCGAGAATTTTGCATTTTCCACTCCTCCTCTTTTTCCACAAGGCCGTCGTAGTCCAAAACCTTTTCAAATGTTAACTAACTATTCCTAAGCAACATCCCAATTTTTCATAAACTTCCGACCTCTTTCTACCCGGCCACTGTACTAAGAACAAAATAATAAATTAAAATAAAATTACGTCGGGATGACAATAATAATGTGTATGGCCTGACGCCTGCTGGGCAAGCGGGGATGGGTTGGATGTGTTGAAAGTTGGTGATTTTAACGAGGAACCATAATTACAAAAAAATCATAATTATTTGGGTATTTCGGAAAAAATAAGGCCGAATTCTTCATCTTTTGGCATTTTTTGGCGAATTTTGAAAAATTACCTGTTTTTTGAAGTGCCATATCACGGTATACAAATTGATATACAAAAATGATTATATTAACAAAATTGTAGGAAATGTTATGTTCTACAAAAAACCACTGTTTTTGCCATAGCACGTAAGGAAAAAAAGTTATTGAGGGAAAACCGGAGCAACGTCGAAAAATTTCCAGTTTTCCCTCCCTCCCTCTTTTAGCACAGGGCCCTCGAGGTCAAAAACTTAGAAAAATGTTAGTTTACTATCCTTGAACAAAACCTCCAAGTTTCATTAACGTTTGACCTTTTTCCACCTAAAAGTACCTGTCGACTGGACTATAAAGTGACAGCTAGAATGTGCGCACTCATCATTTAAAATATTTGTTGGTAGTTGGTAGCAGAGAGGAAATCTTTCGTATGTATCACCCGTGACCCATCCCAAAACACATTTGATGTTTTTTTTATTATAATTTTTTAAAATCGGGTTGTAGTCGAAATTCTGGGTGCATAAAAATTCTGCCTTACAAAAAAATCCTGCTTCCAAAATTCTGATTTTCATAATTCTGGTTTACAAAATTCTGCTTTTCAAAATTCTGTTTTTAAAGTGAAACTTTTATTACATCGTCTCAAACTTTTTCGTCTGTGTGTTGCATGTCGCGTGACGGTCGGCCGCGGAGTAGGGATAAAGTGAAAGGCGCTCGTTAGTTTCACTTTTACGGTGGTTTCATAAAACCACACATGTTTTTTCATAATTCTGTTCAACGCGCGCGCGCTATTTAACATTTTCAAAATGATTATTTTATTATTTGCAGAATTTAACTGCGACGGTTTTCATAAAAACTTCTTGTTGGCAACATCTTCTTCAACATGCAACGGGAATTAATGAGATAATTCGTAATATAGATCTCTCTCTTTTTTTAATAAATTATACAAAAATTATTTGAAGTTTTTGTTTCTTAGTATAAATTAACAGAATTTTTGAAAAACAGAATTTTGAAAAGCAGAGTTTTGTTTTCCAGATTAAAAAAAAACAGAATTATAAGAAACAGAATTTAAGAAACAGAATTTTGACCGGATCCCTTTCAAATAAAATAAATGTGAAAACCTAACACACAAAACGACAATAACAATTATCTTTGAGTGCTGAGGGTGTATGCAAATTTGTACGCACATTTTCGCAGCACCTAGAGAAGTTATCAGTGGGTGTGTGTTATATCGCGCTGAGCTGAGGTAGATACAAAATTCAAAATTCGAAATTCAAAATTCAAACTAAAGTTCTTCACATGTATACAACAAGTAAGAGAAGATTTTTGTTTGTGTTTTTTCTGTTCATTGTTGTGTCTTCTGTGGCTTATTTCGAATTAAAGGAAAAATCATACGGTTGAGACAAACACGTTGGGGGTGTGTTTTGAACGAATAATTCATTTCCTTTTTTTTCATATCATAGGCGGGCCATTTACAATTGGTTCGCGGGCCACATTTGGGCCCGCGGGCCTGGGGTTGGGCAGCGCTGACCTAGTCAAACACCTGTGTTAAATTTCTTTTCTCCAAGGTATCCAAAAAGGACGCAAGTTAAGCGTCATTGTAAATAAAAGAATTTCGTTGGTCTTAAACCAACCCGAGAAACGAAACCAAAATTCGACCGCGGGGAAATTATTAAAAAGAAAAACACAATCACAGTCGACGCCGTTGTATAGTGAAAATCGATACCTTATCATAGAGAAAGAATAGACGTGCATGAATACTATGGCTCGTAAATTTTTTTTTATTTTGATAGCATATGGAAGTCGAAACATTAATAGGCTTGAGAGGATCTTAAGTTTAATTTACGCTAGAATATCCCTAGAGTTAGTCTAAAATTCATAAGACTAGATAAATTGGCAATAAAAGACTTAAACCTAAATAAGAACTAAACTACTGAATAATCCAAACAAATTTAGCTCACCCACTCTTTCCGTTTAATACAATGCCAATGACCATACCCAGCATCCGAAAAACACCTTATACGAAGTGCTGGCGGCAAGGCAAATCACGAATTTTATCCATAATCAATATCACAGTATGCCCGGCTATTTTAACGTGGGTTCTTCCCCATCCTTAGCATATTATATATATATATATCCTTCCAGGTATCCGTGGCCACCGCCTCTTATCGTTGTTTAGAAACAATACAAGATTCGGTGTTTTGTTGCGGCCACCTGTCAGCCCAATCCAACCTTAATAACAAAAAAATAAAGAAATTGGGTTAAGTTTTGTTACCAGTTATTGAATTATTATTTTATTTTGTCCATGATACACAATTCAAGAAAAATGCGCGATGAAATGGATGAGGTTGGTCCGCTGTCAGGAGTGGTGGGGGTTGGTATTCCAACATAAATTGACTGGCATCTGGACAACGCTCTCAAATTGCGCAGATATATGATGGAAATCACGTTTCTATTCCAAACGCCCATCCCAATTTTCCTCAGCGAATTTCATTTAGCAATGAAGCTCGCTTTTGGGTGAGAAAAACTGCCGTATTTGAAGTGGTGATAATCCTCAGGTATGGAGGTGCGATGATCCTCTGTCGTCGTACCTGCAAATAGAAAAAGGGGGTTAAGAAGTGGAATGTAATAGGAAATCCAGCCCGGGAGCATCTGCCTTATCTGGTACATTCCTGATAGGCGAATGGACCCGGGGTTGGTAAAATTAAATTAAACTCAACTTTCGGAAACAGGATCTCTAAGGCGCTCAACCCGGGTGTACACGGGATTATTAATGCTGCAACTACTTCAGTTTTCTTTTTCCTTGTCGTCCTTGTTCGATATTAGGTTGTATTTTGTAAATTATTTTAATTGATTTTAATTTTTTTGGCACAAGTTCTTCAAAACAACTCACTGACGTTAAAAGCATGGAGTAATTGAAAAAAAACGAGGCAAGTGTTTGACGTTTGGGTCTCCGAATATTCCGAAATCCTTACAACGCGAAGTTTGGTGCTTATGCAGAGGGCCCAAACTGTGCGAAAATAGGGTTGTGTCTAGGGTTGTTGCGTAGGAATTTCTTAAGCACAAATGTTGCTGAAGAATAAATTTCCCTCTCAGCTGTCTTTTCAAATGTAGGTCGAGGTCGATGTACTTTGGGTTGATGCAGCTACAATCAGATAGCGTGCTATAAACCGAAGAAAAGAACTGCAATTTTAAACCGCTGATCGGCTTGGAGTAAAATTTGGCGGTCACCAGAGAAAATTAGTCTTGAAGGAGAATTGGAGGTCGAAACTTCCAACCGTTTAAGATTGTAAAATCGTTAATCTCAGTCATTTAAAATTTTAAGGTGGTTTTTTTTAAGTTTTCAAATTCTGGCCAAGCTGTGAAAATTTACTAGAAATAAAATTTTGAACTGAGTTATAAGTGGTGAATAATACGACGGTACGAGGAAGGAGACGTTTTTTCAAACATATTTGTGCAATCCAGAATTTAAAGGGGTGAGTTTGGTTTAAATGTTTTTTTGAAATATGAATCAAACGATAGGTATTTTGTGTAGGGTCCAGGGTGGGACTTTGGCGACCAACGGCGAGAACAAAGACCTTGGTCTTACTTACTTACTTATGTTGGCGCCACTGGAGCGTGGTACTCCAAGGCCTTGCTGCATTTGAGAACTTAAAAAGAGCACTGACTACCGCTCCTGTGCTAACGCACCCAGATTTTTCAAAAAAGTTCTATGTGCAATGCGATGCATCAGATTCTGGTATTGGCGCCGTGCTATTTCAGAAAAACGATGAAGGCGACGAATTCCCAATCTCCTACTTTTCACAAAAGTTGAATTCGTGCCAACGAAACTATAGTGTGACCGAGAAGGAGTGTATGGCAGCCGTAATGGCAGTCAAAAAGTTTAGACCCTATGTTGAGGGGATGGATTTCACCATCATCACCGACCACTCTAGCCTAAAATGGTTGATGACCATGAAAGACCTAAGCGGTAGGTTGGCCAGATGGTCGTTGGAATTACAATCATACGCCTTCAACATAGAGCACCGGAAAGGGTCCCTGAATGTGGTACCGGACACTCTTTCTCGGGTACACTTGGACAGCTTGATGATAATGGAAGAAGTAGTGCCAATGGTAGACTTAAATTGTGAAGAATTTTCTTTTGAAGAATACACAGACCTTATTAAAACAATTCAAGAACATAGTGAAGAGTTGCCTGATTTGAGAATCGAGGAGGCCTATGTGTACAAGCGTTCGCTGCCAGTCAGCGAAGATGGAACATTGCTTGAGCACAATTGGCGTCTCTGGATTCCATCCGGACTGACAGAAAGTTTGATTTCAAACGCTCACAATCCTCCTCAGTCTTCACATGGGGGATGTCGAAAACATTATACCGTCTTCGGCAGTACTTTTACTGGCCGAATATGACTGTGCAAGTCAGACAGTATGTAGCTAAATGTGATATTTGCAAGCAATCAAAATCTTCTAGTCAAGTCCAACGTCCACCAATTAGTAGTAATTTTCTTACAGATCGTCCTTTCCAAAAACTTTATGTGGATTTCATAGGCCCGTATCCTAGATCCAAAGCCGGAAATTCATTTGTGTTTGTAGTTTTAGATCATATGTCCAAATTTGTCTTTTTGAAACCACTAAAATCCGCCAATTCAATTAGTGTCATAACGTTTTTAAGAAACGAAATTTTCAACTGTTTTGGGGTTCCTCAAATTATCCATTCTGATAATGGGAAACAATTCTTGGCAAAAGAGTTTCAAATATTTTTGCAGAAATATGGAGTGAGACATTTTCGTACGGCGAACTATTCGCCGCAGTCCAATGCCTCAGAGAGGGTGAATAGGACATTGCTAGCCGCCATAAGATCTTATCTAAAAGAAGACCAACGCGACTGGGACATGCACTTAAGCGACATAGCATGCGCCCTAAGATCCTCAGTACACTCTGCTATAGGTGTGTCACCATACTTCGCCCTTTACGGATCAAATATGATGATACATGGTAGCGGTTATACGCTGGCACAGAAGCTGCAAGCACTAGAGGATGGCGAGATATACACTCTCCCAAGACAAAGTCGGTTGCAGCTGATACGCGATCAACTTAAAGAAAAAATCGAGATCGCCAATGAGAAAAGTGCAAAAACATATAATCTACGTACCAGAAACGTTAAGTATACGCCAGGCCAAGAAGTTTTCAAACGAAACTTTATCTTGAGTGACTCTTCGAAACGATTATCGGCAAAACTTTGCCCGAAATACATTAAGTGCCGAGTAGTCAAACCAGTAGGCAAAAGCATGTACGAAATAGAGAACCTAGCAGGCAAGAGACTGGGAGTCTTCCATGCAAAAGATTTGAAACAATAAAGATATGCATGATTCGATAAGAAGTTTGTCTTAGAACAAATAAAAGACCAGAAAATGAAAATTCGCATATACAGCAAAATCTCGAAAACATGAACGGTTCTAAAACATGAACAATTCGGAAAGATGAACGCTTTTCCCGTGTGACAATCAGTTTAAAAAAAAAACTTTCTAAATAAGTTTTTACTTCTCATCAACGACTTTTGTATGAACTTATGTTGTTTTAATTTTTTTTTAAATAAAATGATTTGTTAACAAATAGATGCAATATTTGTATGTATAGCTTTATGTTTTTCCTAAACTAATGCTCGATGCTTGGAAAGATGAACAATTCGAAAAGATGAACGGGGTCTGTTTTATATCTGTTCATCTTTTCGAGATTCTACTGTATATTTTTCTAAAGCAAAAGATAATCCTGTAAATTTCCCCAGGTTTTACACCAAGTTTATTTTTAAAAGCTGGTGTTAATAAGGCATACCATGCACCGAAACTTCTGTTTCGTCTGGGGGAATCCTCACTCTCGTAGACCCCAATAATTTTAATAAGTCTAGTCAGCTCAGAAAACGATTTGATCAAACCGCCTGTCATATTTTTTTTTCAATGTAACTGCTTTAAAGTCGTAATTCATTCAATTAAACAACCTGTGATTACTCTCGTCATTTCGTTTCGTCCCATAGAACTATTTATTAAAAACATCTGTGATAAGACCTAGTCAAACACCTGTGTTAAATTTCTTTTCTCCAAGGTATCCAAAAAGGACGCAAGTTAAGCGTCATTGTAAATAAAAGAATTTCGTTGGTCTTAAACCAACCCGAGAAACGAAACCAAAATTCGACCGCGGGGAAATTATTAAAAAGAAAAACACAATCACAGTCGACGCCGTTGTATAGTGAAAATCGATACCTTATCATAGAGAAAGAATAGACGTGCATGAATACTATGGCTCGTAAATTTTTTTTTATTTTGATAGCATATGGAAGTCGAAACATTAATAGGCTTGAGAGGATCTTAAGTTTAATTTACGCTAGAATATCCCTAGAGTTAGTCTAAAATTCATAAGACTAGATAAATTGGCAATAAAAGACTTAAACCTAAATAAGAACTAAACTACTGAATAATCCAAACAAATTTAGCTCACCCACTCTTTCCGTTTAATACAATGCCAATGACCATACCCAGCATCCGAAAAACACCTTATACGAAGTGCTGGCGGCAAGGCAAATCACGAATTTTATCCATAATCAATATCACAGTATGCCCGGCTATTTTAACGTGGGTTCTTCCCCATCCTTAGCATATTCATATCCTTCCAGGTATCCGTGGCCACCGCCTCTTATCGTTGTTTAGAAACAATACAAGATTCGGTGTTTTGTTGCGGCCACCTGTCAGCCCAATCCAACCTTAATAACAAAAAAATAAAGAAATTGGGTTAAGTTTTGTTACCAGTTATTGAATTATTATTTTATTTTGTCCATGATACACAATTCAAGAAAAATGCGCGATGAAATGGATGAGGTTGGTCCGCTGTCAGGAGTGGTGGGGGTTGGTATTCCAACATAAATTGACTGGCATCTGGACAACGCTCTCAAATTGCGCAGATATATGATGGAAATCACGTTTCTATTCCAAACGCCCATCCCAATTTTCCTCAGCGAATTTCATTTAGCAATGAAGCTCGCTTTTGGGTGAGAAAAACTGCCGTATTTGAAGTGGTGATAATCCTCAGGTATGGAGGTGCGATGATCCTCTGTCGTCGTACCTGCAAATAGAAAAAGGGGGTTAAGAAGTGGAATGTAATAGGAAATCCAGCCCGGGAGCATCTGCCTTATCTGGTACATTCCTGATAGGCGAATGGACCCGGGGTTGGTAAAATTAAATTAAACTCAACTTTCGGAAACAGGGTCTCTAAGGCGCTCAACCCGGGTGTACACGGGATTATTAATGCTGCAACTACTTCAGTTTTCTTTTTCCTTGTCGTCCTTGTTCGATATTAGGTTGTATTTTGTAAATTATTTTAATTGATTTTAATTTTTTTGGCACAAGTTCTTCAAAACAACTCACTGACGTTAAAAGCATGGAGTAATTGAAAAAAAACGAGGCAAGTGTTTGACGTTTGGGTCTCCGAATATTCCGAAATCCTTACAACGCGAAGTTTGGTGCTTATGCAGAGGGCCCAAACTGTGCGAAAATAGGGTTGTGTCTAGGGTTGTTGCGTAGGAATTTCTTAAGCA
Organism: Platycheirus albimanus; assembly: GCA_916050605.2. Classification (NCBI taxonomy): domain Eukaryota; kingdom Metazoa; phylum Arthropoda; class Insecta; order Diptera; family Syrphidae; genus Platycheirus; species Platycheirus albimanus. The sequence continues at coordinate 173,968,583 of OU696696.1, forward strand.
CAAATGTTGCTGAAGAATAAATTTCCCTCTCAGCTGTCTTTTCAAATGTAGGTCGAGGTCGATGTACTTTGGGTTGATGCAGCTACAATCAGATAGCGTGCTATAAACCGAAGAAAAGAACTGCAATTTTAAACCGCTGATCGGCTTGGAGTAAAATTTGGCGGTCACCAGAGAAAATTAGTCTTGAAGGAGAATTGGAGGTCGAAACTTCCAACCGTTTAAGATTGTAAAATCGTTAATCTCAGTCATTTAAAATTTTAAGGTGGTTTTTTTTAAGTTTTCAAATTCTGGCCAAGCTGTGAAAATTTACTAGAAATAAAATTTTGAACTGAGTTATAAGTGGTGAATAATACGACGGTACGAGGAAGGAGACGTTTTTTCAAACATATTTGTGCAATCCAGAATTTAAAGGGGTGAGTTTGGTTTAAATGTTTTTTTGAAATATGAATCAAACGATAGGTATTTTGTGTAGGGTCCAGGGTGGGACTTTGGCGACCAACGGCGAGAACAAAGACCTTGGTCTTACTTACTTACTTATGTTGGCGCCACTGGAGCGTGGTACTCCAAGGCCTTGCTGAGAATGCCCCTCCAGCCGGCTCGATCTCTAGCCTGCTGTCTCCAATTTCGTACTCCAAGTTGACGGATGTCTCCCTCTACCTGGTCACTCCATCGAAGATGAGGTCTACCTTGGCTTCTGACTCCCTCGGGTTTGGCGTTGAAGACTTTACGAGCTGGAGCGTCGATGTCCATTCGCTCTACATGGCCCAGCCATCTTAGTCTTTGGATTCGAATTTTTCTGGCTAGGCTTATGTCGCTGTACAGCTCGTACAGTTCATTGTTATATCTTCTTCTCCAAACGTTGTTTTCGCGATTTACGCAGACAGGACCATAGATCCTACGCAGAACTTTTCTCTCGAAGACTCCAAGTGAATTTTCATCCGATTGGGATAGGGTCCATGCTTCTGCACCATATAGCAGGACCGGGATGATGAGTGTTTTATACAGTGTCACCTTGGTTCTTCTCGATAGGGCTTTACTCCTCAATTGCTTACTCAGCCCAAAGAAACAGCGATTAGCAAGAGTTAGTCTGCGTTTGATTTCAGCGCTGATGTTGTTGCCTGTGTTTACAGCAGTGCCCAGGTAGACAAATTCACTGACTACCTCGAAGTTATACCTATCAATGGTTACGTTCTGACCAAGTCGGTGGTGGGAATGGACTTTTGTTGATGAAAGCATATACTTCGTCTTGTCCTCGTTTATTTTCAGCCCCATTCTGCTTGCTGCTGACTCCATAGTAGTGAAAGCACCGGTTACTGCTCGCTTTGTTCTTCCTATCACGTCTATGTCGTCAGCAAACCCAAGTAATTGTGTCGATCTATTGAAAATGGTGCCTGATGTACTGGCATGGGTGCTCCGTATTACATTTTCAAGCACAATATTAAAACAGCTGCATGACAGTGCGTCACCTTGTCTTAGCCCTCTGGTGGTTTCGAAGGTTTCAGTAGAGTCTCTACCAACTTGGACGGAACAGCGAGCATTCTCCAACGTCATCCTGATAAGGCGTATCAGTTTAGCAGGGATTCTAAAGTTAGACATGGCACGATACAGTTCGACTCTATTAACACTGTCGTAGGCGGCTTTAAAATCGACGAACAGGTGGTGGGTGTCGATGTTATACTCTTGGGTTTTCTCCAGGATCTGGCGTAATGTGAATATTTGGTGGGTGGTAGATTTTCCAGGTCTGAAGCCGCATTGGGAAGGACCTATCAGGTCGTCAGCAAACGGCTTGAGACGTTCACATAAAACCCTGGACAGGATCTTATGGGCGATGTTTAAAAGGCTTATGTCTCTATAGTTGGCGCAGAGGAGGCGGTCTCCTTTTTTGTGAATCGGGCAGATGGTACTGAGATTCCACTCATCGGGCATACTTTCCTCCGACCATATTTTGCAGATGAGTTGGTGTATGCTCCTGACCAGGTCATCTCCAGCGTGTTTAAAAAGCTCCGCTTGAAGGCCATCACATCCAGCTGCCTTATTCATCTTTAGTCTGGTGATGGCTACTTTGATTTCATTTTGGTCGGGCGGGTGTAGTTCGTGGTCGTCATCTAGATTAACTGGAACAAGTTGATCTTGGGCGGGATCTTGGCTGTCATCGCCATTTAGCAACCGGTTAAAGTAGTCTCTCCAGATGGCTAACATTGCCTGCGTTTTCACTATGGTATTTCCATCCTGATCTTTGCAGGGCCCAGGGCGGCTTGTGAAACCGGATGTAGACTGTTTCACCTTTTTATAGAAGTTTCGTACCTCTTTTCTGCAAAAACATCTCTGCATCTCTTCGACTTCGCGTTGCTGGTGTTCTTTTTTCTTTCTCCTGAGTAGACGTTTCTCAACTTTCCTTCGCTCAACATAGAGATTTCTGGATGCTCTAGTATCTCTCTGGAGCCACGACTTGTATGCCTCCGTTTTGGCTTTGTTTGCCTGAGCACATTCGGAGTCGAACCAGGGGTTTCTGGGGGGTGGATGTGAGAAGCCCAATACCTCTGACGCAGCACTTCTTATGGCTTGTTGACATAGCTGCCATTGGTCTTCCGGGTTCATGTCATCAGTCGAAGGATTTCTCGCAAGCTCAAGGGATACGCGGTCGGCATAGGCAGCGGCGGTCTCTTCCGATTGAAGACGTCCAACATTGAATTTCCTAGGTGTAGTCGGTGTTCGCCTAAGAACTTCCATGGAGATCCGTACCCTAAGTTTTGCACCGACTAGGTAGTGGTCCGAATCGATGTTTGCTCCTCGGAAAGTACGGACATTCATAATGCTGGAGGAGTGTCTTCCATCAATCACAACATGGTCGATTTGGTTGCAGGTTCGACCATCTGGGGATCGCCATGTGCCCTTGTGGATGTCGGGACGTGGGAATCGCGTGCTGCTCAGCACCATGTTTTTTCCCGCTGCAAAATCGATGAGCCTGAGTCCGTTGTCGGAGGTGGTGTCGTGCAGGCTGTGTTTTCCGATCGTCATACCAAAGATGTCCTCTCTCCCAATTTTGGCATTGAAGTCTCCCAAAAGAATTTTAATGTCATGTTTTGGGCACTGCTCATATGTTTTGGCGAGGAGCTCGTAGAAACATTCTTTGGTAGCGTCGTCTTTCTCTTCTGTAGGGGCATGGGCGCTAATTAGGCTTATGTGGTGGAATTTGGCCTTAATGCGGATCGTTGTCACTCTCTCGCTGACTTCGCGAAGGCTCAAGACCTTTTGCCTAAGTCTTCCTCTGACAGCGAATCCGCACCCAAACAAGCGCGATCTCCCATCAAGGTGGCATTTCCCATAATAGAAATTACAGTCCTCCGTAATTCTCAGGCCCGGTCCATCCCATCGCATCTCCTGCAGGGCTGTTATATCAGCGTTGAGACTGGCGAGGGTCTCGGCTAGCTGCTCGGCTTTACGCGGCCTGTTTAGCGTACGCACATTCCATGTGCATATGCGTAAATCGTTGTCCGTTTTTCGTTTGCGGGGGGGGGGGGGGGTCGTCAACATTTTTGGTTCTTTCATCCGAGGAATTTTCTGCGGTTTTCATCACAATCGAGTTTCCCTTTCATGACCGGCTTGTGAGGCCTATGCATGACATAGATCTTTGTGGTGGTTGGATCTTCAGAGCGTATCTCTTTCTTCCTGCTCCTAGTTCCTGAGAAGATAACTCAGGTATCTACAACCTATGGATCCGATGGATCCAACGTTCGTCGTTAGTTCACCTTTCGGCTATCCAGCAGGCACCACTTGGAGGTGACGATACGATTTTGCCCACCAAAAAAAAAAAGACCTTGGTCGCCGGCTTTTTAACTGTGGCTGTGCTTTGAAGGTGCCTATAATTTGAAGATCGAAGTAAGAGATTCAGGAATTAAGCCCGTGGGAGTCGCGGGTTCCCTAGTAAATTTTAATCTAATATACATTTCGAACGCGCATATATATACCGCACGAAAAAGTAAAAGGAAGGTTCGCCTGGACCACCCTTTCTACAATCCTCGTGGTGCCTTCAAAGGGACCAAGAAGACCAGCAGCAGACTTTTCGATATCTTTTTATGTATATATATATTTTTTTTTTATTGGCGTGATACTTTTTTTTTATTAATTTTTATATGTTATATAATTTATCGATTTTATATCATTATCGTTCTTTTTTCAAATTTGATGCTTCCTCTTGTAGTTCGTAAAAACTGGTATTAATTGCTTTTGAGTGAATGTCGTTTTTTTTTGTTTGTGAATTTTTAAGTTAAAGTGAATTTTGGTGCTGAGACAGGAAAGAAAACGTCCCAAAATTAGGACAGGGGCCACGCTCCCATAAAACCCCAATCTTTCGGTACACTTTGATACGGTACCGGTTTATACCCGCAAAGAGCTCTATGTAGGTAGGAATTAACCGTTTGATATACCGCCATAAGAAAAAAGAGAAAAAGATCGAAATTGAATTTGTGTTGTAAAACGAACGGTTGGGACTAGAGGGATTGGTTCCCGCCCAGTAAAGAGGCGTTATTCATCTCACTCATTTTTTTATTTAAACTCCTTGATTTTTTTTTAGTTTGTGTATGATCATACCTCGATTAGAAAAACCAAAAATAATTGCATTCACCGAGTAATTAAAGTCTCTTTTCTTTCTCAAGATTATTAATTTTGTTATATCAATTTTATGGTAATTTTTTTTAGTGTATGAGTTTTTTTTTGTTAAACTATATTAACGCTATCTATCCAATCGATGGATTTTCAAATCTTATATTAAAATCCCAAAAATCTCATTTACTTTTAATTCCAAAATTATAATTGTTATGTTTGAAGAGACGTTTAGAGTAATATACTTAATTTTTTTATTTCCATAGGTTAAATTTTCTTATAAGTTAGGAAGTTGATGATGTTAGGTTTAATTTGATTATAATAAAATTATTTGTAAGTCACGTCAATGTGGTCGAAAACATCGTTTATATTTTTTTTTTGTTCTGAGCTTCCATTAAGCTCAATGGCTTGCTAAGGCGTTTTCAGGGGGTGCGGTAAGGCGGATGCCGGTGGCGTAAGTATGGTTTAACCTCGATCCAATCCAATACCGACGACTTAGGGGATTCATAAACATCGGACCGAATGAATCCTAGGTGGGGTGGGACAAGGCCATACCTGCAAGGACACCAGCAGGGCCCAAAGTGTGTGTGTAGGAGTGAATGGGTGTGAGTGGGTGTGTATGCGTTTGTGTGTGAGAGTGAGTGTGAGTAGGTATGCGTGTAAGTGAGAGGGTGTGTGAGAGAGTAGGTAGGTGCGGAAGAGTGAGTGGTGGTGAGTGGATGGTAGCGTGCATGTAAGTGAGTGTATGGGTGGATGGCTGGGGGTGGATGTGAGGGTGTATGAGTGGAGGGTTGTGGGTGTGTATGTAGGAGTGAGAATGTGAGAAAGTGTGCTCGTGTAAGCGAAGAAAAGGTGCGCGCGCGCTAGTACGTGAGAGTAAGTGTGAGTGAGAAATTTAAGTGGTGGTTAAAGTTAAGATTTTGGCATGTTTTATGTTTTTTTTGAAAGAAGCGAGGTCTAGCTACGGGGGTAAGATCCCCCCCCCCCTAATCCGGCGAGCTAAGCCGTGCCTTGCCAGCATGCCATCGCCTCCGTAGCGGACATTCTAATCCCTTTCCTTCCATATCCTGCTTTCCTTTCCCGCGAACCCCTCATCCTACCTATGTCTATCCGGTTCCTCTACTCCCTGAATCCTAACCCCGACCCAACTCCAATTCCGCTCCCTTTGCTTCCTTTCAAGCCGTGTGCAAATGATTGCAGGTATTTAATTTTTAAGTACTTTTGCTGAACATACTCCCCCCTTTGAAGGATGTAATCACTCAAAATAAATAAATAAAACAAAATTAAAATAATCAAAACTCTGTATCTACTTCAAACCTAGGTGCGTGTCTTCTAGGAAGGGGTTGAGGTTTTCTTGCCTTAAAATAGTAGAATATGATGAATCCAATTATAACAATGAAGAGAAATAAGTTTATACTATAATGATGGCAGTCATGAAAATTCATATCATTTACTTGAGATGAATCCCTATCTAATTCCTTAAATACTTCATTTATTTTTTTGCTCAATTCTTGTTCTTCAATATAATTTGTATCATTTCCAGACGATGCGATTAAACTCGTGTTTTTATATGGCACCTTTATTTTAATTGCTTCGGAGTTTTTTATGGAAGGAACAAACGAATTTTTTACCGTACTGTTTCTAAGAACTCGTCCATTTATATTTATATGGGGTAGTTTCACTGTACATGGTTCTAAAAGTTCCATCAACCCACTTCCACTTAATGTCAAGCTCTTTGTGACTCCATCGCATATAAGTAAACCAGTTATGGTTTCCTTAAGAGCAAATATCCAACTATTCGAATTCTTGAAGAATGGATTTTTTAAAAGAACATTGATTGAGGGCACTCTTTAAATGATTAAGTAATGAAATTTCACAAATATTCGCACTTCCCTGATGGATAATTGTTGGGAGTTGTTGGTTACAAAGATAATTTCTGGTCGAAAGAAAATTACAGGACATTAATTGATTACCCGTTAATTCAAAATACCTATCTCTAGTTGGAGTGACTACTAGAAAAGGGGATGAAAGTTCTAATAAGAAACTTGAATCATTTTGAAAAATTGGAAATGGAATCAGATTAAAAAGTTCTAATTCTTGGTTATCTACTAACGGAATCATCATTTCAAATACTATTGAGTCGTTTAGACTTCGTCCCTTGATGGATGACAGCTTGAAAATATCAAGAACAGATGCTGTCGGAATGTTAATATTAGATGGAAGATTGTTCCTTATTATTTTCAGTTGTTTCATGAATTGGGACACAGAGATGAAATGTGGATTCATTTTGGCATTATTGAGACTAAGTAGAACATCAAGCAAAGTGTCTTGCATCCTCTCTAGATTTGTTATTGATAATATCAAATATGAAGTTAACGCTGAAAAACTTTGACTAGCATCAATTATCTCTTGATGCTTCTCGATGCTGTTTAAAGATTTTTGAAAAATGTTTTTCAGTCCTTGATATTGCTCATTGTTACGTTTCAGCAAGTTTACTGTTGAGTCTGCAATTGAGCTCTGTTTTTTGAAGAGATGCAAAAGATGTTGCTCGTTTTGGTCAACCATAGAGATTTGATGCTCTATTTCTTAAGCAGCATCTTGATCCAAATAGACTATGCGCAACGTTTCCAATAAAGTCAAAGGGAGATCTAGAAACCCTTATTCGTTTGGTGTAAGACGTGTGATAATTATGAATTAGATCATTGTTGGATTCAATTGCGAATATTCTATGCTTAAATGAGTCAATGGTGGGTGAACAATAAGGATTAGTTTTTAATTCGTCTAAACAAATTTTATCCATTCTATTTATGTAAGTTTTGACTTCTCCTAATTCTAGCCAATAAGAAGACAGATTGTAGAAGATATTATATATGTTCCAAAAACTATTTATCGTGCTAGCGCTGCTTATGTCCTCAAAATAAATGCCTGTAGAGTTGTCAAGCTTTGTTATTGATACCGAATTGCTACTTAAAGAGGCAACTAAAGGAAGTATGAATAACGTGAAACACAGTAATGACAACAGGGGAGCATTGATGGACTTTCTGCTTCTTACCTTCATAGAATGTTGATTTTCTGAATGAATTTCTGAATCCCTCTCCTGTAGCTTATTGTTGTCAGTAGGTAAAGGACATATTATACTTTGGATTGCTCTTTGATAAGTTCCTGTTGCCGTCCTAATATTTGCCACTCTCACCAATCCGTCACTTCCTTTGAAAACTTCAGCTACACGTCCCAGCTTCCATTTCATTGGAGGCTGGTTTGCATCTTTGAGAATAACCATTGTTTCAGGTTCTAGATTGTGGCATTTTACCTTCCATTTCATCTTCTGTTGCAGAAGGTGAAGGTATTCGTTTGACCACCTTTGCCAGAAATGTTGTTGGATATGTTGAATCTGATGAAATTTGTCTAATCTTGGGATATTAATTTCTTTCACGTCAGGTTCCGGAAGTGAGGTCAATGGTGCCCCGATAAGGAAATGACCGGGAGTCAATGATTCCAGGTCATTTGGATCTGAAGAAGTAGGTGTGAGAGGACGCGAATTAAGGATAGATTCTATTTGAACCACGATGGTTGATAGCTCTTCGTAAGTTAAAGAAGCCTCACCTAAATATTTTATTTATTTTTGTTCCCACAGCCCTCCACAGTGAGGGAGTGAGGTGGAATGTGTTTCCAGTTGATTCCCATTTTTAAACAATTCGAATTGATTGATGATTCCGTTTCAGATGATTCAAGGAACGCCTTAAAATCTTGTAGCTGGTTTCTAGCACCGAAAAAATTTGTCGCATTGTCACAAAAAAAAGTGTGACATATACCTCTTCTACCTACACATGTTTTTAAACAGTTTATAAGTGATTCGGTTGAAAGATTGCTTATGACTTCAATATGAACAGCCTTTGTAGAAAAGCATACAAATACTGCTAGATAGGATTTTGTTGGTATTTTTCTTCGAATTTTATAATGTGTCCGAATCGGTCCACAAAAGTCGACCCCGGAATAATAAAATGGCCTTGAAGGCACGATTCTTTCTTTAGGTAAATTTCCCATTAATTGGTCAATAGATCTTGGCTTAGCACGGAAACATTTAATACACTTAAACAGAACCTTGCGTGTTTCTCTTCCTACGCTCAAGATCCAAAACTGTTGTCTAGAAATAGAAACAAGAGTTCTATGGGATGCATGAAGATGTTCTTTACGAAGGTGCTCTAAAAGTAGTGTTGTAATTACATTATTTTTTGGAAGCAATATTTGATTTTTTGCTTCCGAACGAATTTGTGCGTGTGCGTGTGTGAGTCAAACGATATGCACAGCATTCCCGCCGGGCTCCCGAAAATTGATTATTAATTGAAAAAAAAAGTGATAACAATATTAAAGTCTAACGAATATTAATCAAAGAGTATTTCTTAGTACGGAACAGTGATCAAAATAAAAATTATTATGAATTTCGATTGCAAAGAATGCAAAAAAACTACTCGCAATTCAGCAACAATTCAGTGTAGCGGGTCATGCGGTCGTGTCTTTCATGCGAGCTGTGTCGGCGACAAATTCACTTTAAATGTAGTTGAATCAAAAAGCATGATCTGTGTTATATGCAGTGATTGTAAAAATGCACTAATATCATTAAATGAAAGTTTGAAAGTGGTAAAAGAAAGTGTAAGGGAGATGAATGATGAGTTGAAAAATCAAAGTGTCAAATTAGATGAAATAAAAGAATCGATTAAAATTGTAAACAAATGTGAGCAACATGTTGCAAGTGAAAATAAAACATTAGTGAGACCATCCTATGGACAAAATGTTGAAACCATCGTCAAAGAGGATATATACATATATATTAATATCTTATATATATATATATATATATATATATACATATCCTCTTTGCCATCGTACGCTGATAAATTAAAAGAAATAAAAAATCATGATCCAATTGTTGTTTTAAAGCCAAAAAAGGGTAATCAAGATGCAATTGCAAACACCACAAGAAATGCAATGATGGATAAAATTCAAGGTACATAAAGTAAGGTAATATATTCCGCATCTGTCAAAAAAGTAAACAAACAAAATGGCGTCTTCATGTGACCCAAGGCACTGTCACCAGTACACATTATATTGATTTTACCAAATTTAATTGTTTTAAAAGAAAATAATGAACTGAATTGAGCTTATAAATGCTTCTATGCATAGTTGTATGCAGTGGTAAGTATATAAAGTATGTATAAAGTTTCTCAATTCAGTTTTTTTTTGTTTCAGGAGCTGAAAACTGATAACACTTCTGGCTATCGGTGTCAAAGGTGGCGTTGAAAATAAAAGCCTGCATAGTTCCAACAAGGACATATACCATGTTATTGTGGTGCCAAAGGTGGCTGAAATCTTTTATTATTCAAGTATTGAATAACCATTAATTGTTCCACAGCCGGTGGATGGTATTCTTGCGGCCGAGTCAGCCATACGCATAGCAAAGATAGAGAAGCAGGCAATATAATAATGATAGAAAAATTTCGCCCACTGGCTAGAAGTGTGAAAAATGTGATCTTACGAATAACTTCTGGTTAAATCTTACCGATGGATCCTTGTGAACGTAAGTTTTTCCATGAATCCAGCAGAAATGACCGAGAGACCACTGTATTTCCGTTAAAGAACACAAAAACTAAATTTTTAAGAGTTAAACATCGTTCTATTTCTAGGCAAAACATACGAGAAACATTTGGAGATGAATCGGAATTCAACTATAACATGGTTGGAGCGATGCATGCTGAAATGGATGGCCATTACCTAGACAAGAGAACAGATAGTTTTAATCGTTACAAAGAGTATTTCAATGTAAGAGCTTTGTTGTTCACCAATTAAAATTTGTAAGATTAATTCAAAATTCATTACACATAGGACACTTCCAATTATGGATATCCCGTGCGAGTGGTCTTCCTTATCGGACGCAGTGAGTTCGAACAACATTTAGGCAACGAAAGCAAAGTCCGTCTCAAACAAAAAGCAGACCAATACGATGATCTAATTCAAGAGCACTTCATCGATACTTACAACAATCTCACAGTGACACAGTGAAATCGGTAATGATGCTCAAATGGGCAAATAAAGGTACCATCACACAGCATTATGTGAAAGGTGATTCGATGCGGTAGTCGTCAAGGAGTTCTTTCTTTTATTTATTATAAATCCTGGTAGGGACCATATCAAATATTTTGTATGAAAGTGCCTAAGGTTTCGTATGGACTATTTTTAAAAGACATACTTTTATTGCTAGTCGACAATATCTAAGAAGAAATTAAGGTTTAATATATTTTTTCCTAAATTGAATAAAAAAATCATCATATAATTTTATAAAATCGTTTTATTGATTTTTTTCTTTCTTTTTCTGGAATTTTCTTCTTGAACAGTGTTAAGCTGTTTGATACGGAAATACATCCTGGATCGAAAAAAGATTTGTTTAACTTTTATGTCCAAAGGAATATGATTAGATACACTAATGAAATTTTTTATGTAATGGCGTGAATAAACGATAGCATCCTTGTTGAATTCCTTAAAGATTGACTCCAACTTTATCATTTCTGCCATCATTTTGTCTGTTGGTTTTTGAAGAAATCCTTCAGTGAGTTGATTCGTCCAAGAAAATGAAGATTCCTGCTGATGGCTTTGCACAACAAGATCCGGCTTTTTAATCCTATGACAAATATACCCCGCCAAATGTTCGAGTCCATCGTATTGTAGAGATTCCAAATCATCTACGGGGGGTTCATCACTTCAAAATCACTTTCCTTAAAATGCTTAGAGCAAATTCTAGCCGTATTAGTATTTAATTTATCCTTTCTATGGCACAAGAACACCCACTGTTTGCACATTTTCTGTTTTTAGGAACGCGTGGAAAGAAATGTCAGCATTATTATTTTTTTTATTATTTACGCAACACCCGAACATAGCACACCGCATATTTATAATTTTTATAAAAGTTTTAATGGATTAGGAAGAAAATAATCCGCACACAATTATGTAAGTTAAGAATTAGGATACAATAAATGTATGAGGGTCACATGCAACAGCCATTTTGAAAAGTTTTGACAGATGTCAAAATAAAATGAGCGGGAATATATTACCCTTACTTTATATAACCTTGGATAAAATTGATCGAAAAGGCATTCAAGTGCCACAAGGTAAGAATCAGAATAACGGGGCAGTGGTGCGTTCGTTTTCTCCACATTGTTGTTATGTCAAAAATAAGTGTTGAAGTGTCATGTTAGAGATTGTTACGATTGTAACAATTTCATTTAAGAACGACTTCTGTTGTTCTGTCAAATGAAATTTAATAATAAAAAAAGCAAAAGATCTCATATCTCACTTGAGTTCGACCAAAATCACATGGAGCTCACGTTTTTCGAGATGTTTTCATTTATTAATTTTGTGAAATATGTAGGGAAAACTTTTCGCAGATTGGCACGCAAATAGATTTCCTACCAATGCCATCTACCAGCGAAATCATTCATAGACTCACTCCACTCTGAACACAGTCATTTTACCCCACTCCTAGAAGGATTCCACAAATAGAATCCACCCAGACAAAAATGTCATTTCCAGAATGGCCTTCCAATGCCTTTCCAATTTCTGTCTGCTTTCCATTTTGTACATGTTCCATTATTTTCTGGAAATACAAAGAAATGACGAGTAAGCGGCTACTCGTTATTCCGGTATTCAAGCTACGTTCACACGGAACGTAAATGCAGGACAGCCGCATTGTTGAAAATGTTAGGAAAAGGTAGATTGTCAGTATATGTGACGTAACACGGTAGTGGAATATTGGTAAACGAATGTCAGATAGTCTGAGTGGAAATCGAAGGATGAGAAGGTAGAGAATATTAGAGTATTTGTCACAATCCGTAGTTCACACTACTTGACAAATGGTTCAGAATTAGCTACACGCCTGAAGTTCGTTACGAACGCTATTCGCTCTCATAGACAACGTCTGGATAAGTATTATTCAATAAAAGTCAAACCGAATCAGAACTAATGACCCAACAAAGACATTAACTCATTTGTTCTTGACCCACTCTGTAAACATGGGGCGGGTCAGATTCTTCGTAGAAGTAGTTCTAACTACTAAACAGATTGAATTCTGTTTTGTATTCAGCAAGTAGGCAATAATCTGTGAACGTACGGATAGAATCCGTCAAAACCTAATTTCGTTATCTTCACTGTTTCTACAATATGATAATTTGCAGAACATTGAAGAATCGCTATATGTCTTTTGTGTAACAAACACAGGATTTATTATGCCAAACCTTGCAAAGAAACCGTCGACCGAGAAGCATAAGTCATTCTGTAGTCTAAACGACAACATTTTATGCAACACCTTGACAGAATCATTTTTAGCCACACTAGTAATAGTGTGAGAAGATTGTCATTTATCAACCGCTGTAGGTTTACACGAAGGCAGAATCAATATTTCTTTCTCTCGTTACACCTGACATTTAATTTACATGAAAATTCTCACATACCAGAACAACCGGACGTACATAATGCCCAGCGCAAAGTTACACTTTTCAACGTAGCACAGTGAGCACTACCCATAAGGATTCGCTACTCTCCTCCTTCTAACTCGTTACTTGTATTGGAACGAGTAATAGAAAAAAAGGAAGTAGCAAAATCAATATGGCGTGCGGCTACTTGGAAAGTGGGGAAATATAAGCGAGAAGGTTGTCTGTGGATTTCATTTCGAAGCCAGACGTCTACCGTATAACATCTCCTCCGCAGAACGAGTTTCCTTTTAAGCAGCCGATCCGCGCCCCATTTTGATTTGGACTTAATTTTTTTTTGGTTTCTCTACGAGAATCCATCCAATTGCTTTAAGCAATTGGAAAAATTTATCGTTTATCATTGGATTATTTTACCAATAAGGTAAGTATATCAATTTGATATTCATTGGAGCAAGATAATGGAATTTTATCTTGCTACAATGAAGGAGATTTGATGGCGTCGTTTGGCAGACATTAAAAAAAAAAAAAATCTCGTTATCCTCTATTATAGGATCAGAAATCCAACTCCTGGAGGAAGGAGAGTTACTTAAACCTGTTCCGAAAACGCGCAGGCGAGGCTGCACATCATTTATTGGAGGTTCCTGAAAATTTTATACCGAAACTACCTACATTGGAGATTCCTGCGTTGCAGCAGACATGCGGTTAACCTTTTTTTTATTGTTTTGTGTGCACACTGCTCCTGAGATATATATAGATACCAATTAAAATCTATGTGGCTGTGCAGATAAACGCCCAGCGCTACGAATCTTTGTGCTATCTTATTTACTTTGTTGGAGACGAGCACTGACGCTAGGTATCCTTAGCGTAACGTCGGTGGCGACACGCTGTGTCCTATATATGTATATGAATAACCCCTCTGTGGATTCTTTTGGACACACTCGTGGTTCAGACGTTGATCCGATTGACGGCTCGTCTGCCAAAACAACCACGTCCTATACAAATCCACATTTTTGGTGCCACTAGTGGAGAAGATTTCTCTTGGTACCGAGACCCGAATTACGTCGATGCATTTACGATCTCTCGGCGCATCACAGTAGACTCTCTCTACTGTTTCAGCAGTGTAATCTTGGAATACACATCCATCATACTCCAGGTACCCAGCCACGACAGGCTGAAGGCCACGTCGAGGGACGGACCGTTGAAATTTGTCAACGTGGGAAAATATACTACAGCAGGACGTCTGGCGTGTGCGTTGCTACAGATGCCGGTCCCCCATCACAAAGATATTCTGTTTGGACACTACCTACAGAGCACCGAGGGATGAAGCAGAACATAAGTTACCACCTCAACATTATGAAGCAGTTGTTCCGGAATTTATAAATGTATCCGTATCTTAAGAATATTATATGAGCATCATATCTCCAGGTAATCTTTAGAATTTAATTTGTGTTTAATCCATTGGGAGCATAAAGCTCAACCGAATTGTGACGAAGTTTTTACCAGTGCATGTATGATTATTTTATACATCACGTTGACGCCGGCGTAGAGCGTCGAGAACCACGGACCGTGGTAATTTACATTTGTAGTCACACACTAAGGAGAAATACTTGATGGGAAGCTGCCACACCTCCTCCACCTTATAAATATAATAAAGAATTTATCCGTATCCTTAATTTTAAGTTTATCTATATGGTAGTGAATTGAAATATATTGAATATATCGTAAACAGTGAACCGACACCTTTCCATACGTGAATCGAAAATTTAAAATCTCTTTGATCGGGAATTAGTTAATCCATTAAAAAGTTCAGATCGATTTTCTTTAATAAGATAAAAGCCCTAGTAGAGCCCGCGCTCTTAGTACGTCACTTTAATTACTCAAATCATAAAGCAATCGGTGATTGTTACTCCCGAAAGATCTTCGTTCAAGGTTATAGAGTAAAGTTCTTTTGAATTTTTTTTGTTTTCACTCGGGACTCAAGGCATAGTTTAGCGTCGGTAGCGACCATATACAATCGCGTTTATTGAACGTCGCGTTTAAATATAATTACCGTGTCGGTCTTTAACTTCACTTACCCTTACACTCACTCACTTGATTATTTTAATTTATTTTATTTTTTTTTGTTTTCTTTTGTCCTGTCTTAAATCATCACGTCAGATATAACCTATCGCGATATTTTTTTTTTTTATTATCTTTGCGCGAATTTTTTTTTTGTATCTTTAAACCACACCGTAGTGCCAAGATACGATAGCACGAATTTAAAGCATTGCTATAACATACAAGGTATCATCAATGATCGGATACCGCAAGTATTAAAGCACAAAATAACTACCTATAAAGGGTGGTTGGTCTCAAGTACAAAGTCAATGGTAGAGTAGCATTTAATTAGAAGATATTTAGCTAACCTTCTTTCTACAGGTTCTGGAGTGCACTTCCGAAACATCAGAAAGCGGATATTTACATATCGCTACCCCATTGGTAGTGGATATTTTTATATTGATTTACCTATATTGATTTTAAAAACTATATTTTGATTATATTATAATATAACACTCGAACGTTTGCATGAATACGAACGGTATTCATACATATGTGGTATTTGATTGACATTTGACTTTTTTTTGTTGCTGTGGGGCGAATTGTCCTAAGCAGATCCTGCTTTTGTTTGTGGTAAACACCTTGTTAATCAAGAGTATTGATTTCCGTCTTATTATGTAACTTCGGTAGAATAGTTAAACATACTTGATTCGGTGATAGTATGTCGAGATCTTTATATATATCGGGAAGATTTTAAGGCCTTTCCCGTTTTTGTTCAATGCAACATCGACAAATTTAGACAGCGTTAAAATCCTACCGCCGCGTTAATACTTTCATAGATTTTTCATGATGGTTATTCATTCAAAGTCCGCGTCTTTCACTTAGTATTACATTTAGTGCTAAATATTTTTTTTTTTTTATCACTCCTTAGCTTTTGCTAACTTTATTTTTTTTTATAAGAATCATATATCGGCATACATATTTAAAAGTTTATAAATTCAGTTTGCCAGTATAAAGTAAAGAACAATAATTTTGTCAAAGCTAACTTTTAATGAAGCTTAATTTACTTACTTGATTCAATCATAAATTATGAAATTTTGCTTTGTAGACATTTTGAATAAGATCAAGAATAAGTATTATTCAATAAGTTTTCCTTCTATTTAATTCAAATAAGACATTCTAGTTAAGTTAACTATATTGTTAGATATTAAGAATTTATTAAATAAATAATTCCAATTCCGTTTATAACGTTTAACGCTTTTACTTTCTTTTGAATTTCTTTGGATTTTTCATGAAGACTTATAGGACAGTTATGATGAGGAATTAAGACATTCTTAGGGAGGGTGGTGACCCTCGCTTTTCTTTGGTGGGAACAGCGTGGTACATTTCAGGATGAGAGTGGAGTTTAGAGGTAAAGTTTAGGAAGATAGTGTCCCGTTCAGACCCTATGTCTTTAGTATAGAGAGTAGATAAGTAAGCAAGCTTTTGCTTGCTTCTTTCCGTTTAGGGGTTGCCCATTAAAATTCATTGAGTCTTGGGGACTCAAAGGCCTATGGTCAACCAAGGTCGATGTCAAAAGAGGTGATTTTTGACATTGAGTTGGGAGGGTTATGAGGCCAGGGGGATCAATAACCATCCTAGATCCTCCCTCCCCTATAAGTTAGACACCTCTGAGTCCGTGCTCGGCACACCATCGTGGCAGCCGAACGCGTAGACAATATTAATCAGCCATAGCTACCACGATAACCTATGGTTAGCTTTCCATTGCGCAATATACGGTTTATGTCCTGTGGGTTGATGTAATAGTACATCCCAATTCTTTCTTGTCGTCTACGTTCACTCATGGTATTATGAGGTGCACATTCGAATCATCTATTTTATCAATCAATTCAATTCAGTCTATTCTTCGACGGTTATGAGGGCCAATAAGCTTTTAAAAATTATTATTCGAACTCGACCACCAGAGTTCATCGGTCGGCAGTGTAAGAAAAAAAGAGGTAACACCGGTCGTATAGATCCCGGAGCAAGTACCCATGGCCAGGCTGAGCTAGCTGTGGCTAGGGTACTGCCGGCCACCGCGACGGTCGATCTCGGCCATAACCTTGCGTTGTCGCATGCCGTTCTAATTGACCATTCTTCTCGGACAGTCAACCAGAAAGGGGGCGTTGCCGACAAAAGGTTACTTTCATCCCAATTCACGTAAATCAGATAGCCATAGTTAGACATTTAGATGCGAACCGGAGTTAGATCTCTGGATATGAAGATGAATTAGTTTGAGGTAGCATTCGTGGTCTAGGTATAGTTATGGGAGTATAGATAAGGTTTATGGTTTCCAGGTGTAGGCTACATTGAGATACAGCTGCAAGCGGAACATCTAGCACTTGTAGCGGATAGGCGTGGACATGGCATCAGGTACCCACTAGGCTGTTCTGCGGGGCTTTGTTGTCAGTACCTAGGGTAGGCTGATGGATGGTTCACGCTTCTGTGATCGGGATGGATTAGAAATTTAAGGAATGTGAAGGGAGTAGAAGGAGCAGGAGGCAATGTTAATGACATGTAAGTATTCCAATTCTCGGTTTACTAGGTGCACCGATACTCGGATGTGGGACCTTGGAGTGGCTGTTCCTTGATATAGGAGTCCAGGATTTCTGGGTTGCTTGTCTCTTTCTACTTCCTCCCTGGTAGGTACAGTTGTTGGTAGGCATTGGTTTCTTTTTTTTTGTTATCCATAGGAAGTCGAAGAGGGAAGGTCAATGCCTGTTAGCAGTTGGACTGGAATGGGGGAATATTTGAATATTTGAAAATAAGATGATCAGTTCTTCTTTTCCGATATTTTTATTTCATAAATACATTAATTCTTAATTTCAAATTATTATTTACGTTACAGATGGCGCCCAACGTGGGGCATAAGATTTTATGTTTCACGGGCCCCGTTTGTGCGTTGAATGAGAGATGTAGAGGTTTCTTTATTTTTTCTTTAAATTTCATATTATTTACGTTACAAATAGTTTTCAACAAGAAAGTTGTCTTGATCTCAAACAATTATTAGCTTATAAACCACATTTTACTTTAATTAACAAAATGTTCAAAAAGATAAAGTGCCTTTATTTATATCTGTCCTCAAGTTTTGATTTTGTAACTTATGCAACACAAATATTCGAAGCACGCCTCCTTTCTGCTATCACACTGAAGAAAGTCCTTGATGCCATCAAGGATCTCCTTAATGAAGGAACTTTCGAATGCACTGATTCTGGAATTCAAGTAAGTTCATGACTGCCTTTAATTGTGTTTTTAATAAAATGTTTTCCACCATTTCAGCTGCAAGCGATGGACAACTCCCACGTCTCCTTAGTGTCTCTTAGTCATCGCTCAGATGGTTTTGACAAATATCGCTGTGACCGAAACATCTCAATGGGAATGAATCTCGGCAGCATGGCTAAAATCCTTTAATGTGGAAACAATGAGGACAACGTAACGGTTAAGGCTTAGGACAACGCCGACACAGTCACTTTTATGTGCGAATCACAGAATCAAGAAAAAGTTTTCGACTATGAGATGAATATGATGAATCTAGATCAGGAGCAGTTAGGAATTCCAGAAACTGAATACAGTTGTGTGGTGCGAATGCCTTCAATGGAATTTGCTCGCATTTGCAGAGATTTGGCGCAATTCGGTGAATCTGTGGTCATCTGCTGCACCAAAGAAGGTGTCAAATTCTCAGCTTCAGGCGATGTTGGATCGGCTAACGTCAAGTTGGCACCAACATCAAATGTTGACAAGGAAGAAGATGCCGTCACAATTGAAATGCAGGAACCAGTAACGCTTACATTTGCTTGCTGCTACCTGAACGCATTCACAAAGGCGACTCCTTTGTCAAACCAAGTGTAGCTGTCGATGTCAGCAGATGTTCCCCTTGTAGTTGAATATCGTATTCCTGATTTGGGACACATCCGCTACTACCTGGCGCCAAAGATCGAAGACGATGAGAGCTTAGTCGAGGGGACGCTATCTTCTGTTATCTAGATTTACAAATTTTTTTCTTTTATGAATCCTCTTTATTTTTGATATCTTAACTGTATGTAATGTAAATCCGTAAGAAATAAAAAAAGAAAAAACAATACTTTGTAGTGAGTTAAAGAACACAAACGAAGTCATCTTTTATTTAATTTAACACTATTCTTGAATCGATCTATAGCAGGCTTCCAAGTCATTAGACCAGGTGAGCAGCTCGATGATTCCCTCCGTTATGAGGCGGCACATATCGCCATTGGCTGTAGATTGCTTCTGTGATATGGTAGCGTTAAGATAGA
This sequence comes from Platycheirus albimanus, assembly GCA_916050605.2. NCBI lineage: Eukaryota > Metazoa > Arthropoda > Insecta > Diptera > Syrphidae > Platycheirus > Platycheirus albimanus. Next base: position 173,988,009 of record OU696696.1, read on the forward strand.
ATGTTGCTATTGCTATTTGAAGATTGGCGCTGCCCGACTTAATTCCTTTGACAATTTCAATTGTTATTGGCTCCAGACATGACTACTTGCTGACGGCCACTATGGTGATTCATCTATACAAACTAGTACTACGAATAGGAAGTTATTACTGTTGCAATCAGTGGGTACTAGGCGCAGCTGCTATCTTCAGTTTGTATTGTATTTAGTTGAAAGAAAGGAAGTGTTGGGGCACTCGCACTAGAGGGCGACACAGTTAAACGTAATCTCCAATTCCGCTTAGGAGCTCTATTTCTGTCTTATCACAGAACAGGTCGAGGTATTGATGTTACAATCAAAGCAAGCTGTCCAATGATAATAGCTGCTGCTGTGGCTTGTTCAATCTTACCACTATCCTTCTTCTCCTTCTGCCTCTTCGTCATTTCAACTTTCTGCGCTTTGGCCAGTTCCTCGTAGAAACTTTCCTGACCCCATTGCAAGGGATCATACATTTCTGGCGGATAGTTCGTTCCGAATTCATTGATGTCGCAGAACGAAATGAGTTTCTCATAAATGCTAGGATTTCGAAAGTCTTTCCGCTCTTGGATTATCCGATTCATGTCCATGTTACTTGTTTCCATCTTATAGTACAGATGTTGTATCTTATCAACCAATTCTACGGTTGGTTTGCCTTTAGGCTCCGGAGGCAATGAGAAACCATAGTGAGCGTATTTATCGTCTTTGGATTCCTTTTTTTGGAGATTTTCCAACGCTGAACTCTTCGGTATCAGTATCCATTTTTTTCACTTCATTGGCTGGAGCTTATCATTAGTGTCTTTTGGCAAGTTAGCTTCGGCAACGTTTTCCTCTTCGCTTTCGGTCTCGTCATCGTCTGAGACGATTGAGGGGTTGCAACTGGAGTTGGTGGTTTGGGAGGAGGAATTACCTGAAAGTTCGTAGCAATGATATGAAAATAAAGCTGGAAAATAATTGTTATTATTATTTACTTACAACTTGAGATGAGGTTGAATTTTGTGAATCCGAACTCCCATCGTCCTGGTTGTCGTCCTCGTGCTCAGTATCTTTTGTGGATCACACTTCTTGTCAAATGTAAAATTTCTTTTTTTTTCTTTTTTTTTCTCGCTTTTGACAGATCAACATTCTCAACTCATGTCTTGGAGATGAGTTGGATATTGTTACAGAATGTAACTTTATTGTGCATAAACGAACGACGCGGATGTTACACTTTGTCACAATTTTGGAATTTACGAACGTCAAAAGTAAAACATTGTTGACAATTGTTACACAAATCCATTAAACGAACGTACTAAAGGTGATCGCCAAATTTTGAAGGGTTTTTGACAGCACTTATGTTTGTTTATCACTTTGTCTTCACGACACCCTTACGTTCTGAGTCGGTAGCGACCACAAATATTAAGCGTATCCACGCCGCGTATATGCTCAAACGCTTTAGCATTCTTTAGCTTCGTTCTAGCTTAATTAATAAATACTTGTAAACACAACTTTAGTCGGTGAGTTGAATAACGTCTACTAATAGACGTGAGAATTACTTACTTATACTTACTTTTCGTGCGAGTTTTGATTGTGCTTGTTTTATCTGAGATTATACGAACTTCACAACGCTAACTTGCCTAAGATTTCGAGGCAACATTCGCAATTAACGACCTCACACACTACATACTTTTGAATAAGGATCAAAAGAAAGGTTCTTTTTATATATCAAAGAGTAGAATCTAAAGTAGCTTTTGAATTTTTAACTAAACATTTACAGGTTGTTCCGGAGTGCACTTCAACAACAGTGTATTTGGATTTAGTAATCTGAGACTACCCTATTGGTAGCAGATAACAACACTTTGAGACTTTGCTTTTATTTAAAACTATATTGCTTGATACACTATATTTGATATATATATATTTACAATCGATTATGTGAATCGAATACGAACTGTATTTGTTCATATATGGTACCTTTTTACCTTTTTATATTTTGATTGTGTTGAGTGGGTGTTGAGCTAAGACGATCGGTAGCGGATTCGTACTGTCCGCTTATTCTCGTTGCGTTGATAAAGGTAGTCTACAGAATTAGTTGTTTTCGTGTTTTAAATGTACTATTTCGTAATATCTAACGATAGTATTTCGTCTGTCCGGTTAAAAATTGAATTTTCTTTCTTTGATTTGTCGGGATTAAACCAATAATAGTAATCCGACGCCGCGGTAAAGATTTCCTTTGGATGATATCGAACTTCATCACATTGTTTCTACCGTGTCTTCTGAAATAGATACTTTTCTCCATTTCCTTTTATTTTGACTAAGTTATTGATATTTGTATTTTTACAAATTACTTTTAAACAAAAATTATTTCGAATCACAGATTCATGAAAGTTTTCTAATGTTCAAGAATCCTAACCCTGTTCAGGGGGTGTAATAACATTGTTATTAAATTATTAAAATAACCTTTTTGATAAAATTTTATAAGTATATAACTATTAAGGTCAGCTTTTATAATTAAAAATCATTTGATCTTGTCAATGAAATCGTATGAGCTTTAATAAGTAGATTACATATTCTCTAATAAGTTTTGCAGTTAAGGAAATAATTTGTTAGCGTATAAGTTATAGACTAATAAACATAGATAACTTTTATAACGTTTCCAGAATAATTTGCCTTTGAATTTGATCTTATTTTGGAATTTCTAGGTACAACATACTGTTTATTTTGAGAAATTTTTTTTTGTCTTCGACCGACTAGACGTAAAAGAGTCGCAGTGTCTTTACGATACGACCAGCAAGAAGAACAGAGGTGTTGATTCCTAATTGCGAGAAGTTATCCTCTTTCTTGGAAATTAGACTAAGCAGGCTTAGTCGAAATTCCAAGTTTTGTAGGGAAAACTTTCTCGCCAGTCACTGGCAAAGTGAATGCCACAGGTGCCATCTATCGGCGAGTAGAGTAGCTACTCGCAACGTACTAAACGTACCTAAAGGAATTCACCATTATCTGATTCCACAAAAAGGAATCCAAATTCAAAATGGACTCCACGTCCAAATCAGATTCCACCACTTCCCCTGGTTTAAAGCAGATTTCCAATGTGTTCATATTCCCATGAAACCAATGGAAGCGAAATCAGGCAGCATGAAACGAATACTCGCTAGTTTCAAATTATGCAGGACACACGCCTAAATAACGAGTGCAGAGATCACACTAACTTGAAATATCAAAAATGTAGACAGTAATATGGATACAAATGTTGAGCCATAAGAAAGTGACAGATAGCTGTCACTAGGCAAATCGAGTGAATTAGTCGATGCGGCCGATCAATTTTACTCCCTTTGGTATTCCGTACCTATCCTTCAGTGACAGGCCCATTACCCAGGAAAATTACATTACCTTTCGCCAACCGATCCAGAAAGAGATACAAAGGTGACGCAAGACATATTGTACCCGAAACCGTCAGTAAAACGAGAATGAAGTTAGTCTTACATTTTGTTATAACTGCATTGGTACCAAAATCATTTTTTTTGTTTGAATACTACTGAAACGTCATTCACCTAGTTGAGAAGTGACGTACTGTCAAATACTTACGTTGCAATGCCAAAATATAAGGTTATACATTTGTTCTCTCTTACATGCGGAATCCGGTTTCATATGTTCTGCATTTGATGTGTATCTCACCGCAGCGACTTATAGTTTTTTTTTGCCATTCTGAAATAAAATACCGCGAAGTACTTCTTTTCTTGGCTTTAAATATATTACAGCACTGTCAAAACATAAATGACTGTGATATGACAGACACGTCATCAAATTTACTACACCCAACCAGTGTTAATAGCAAATTAATTCCCTTGACATATTATCATCTGTTAGGCAAATTTATACCGTCTAGAGTAGCCACAACCTCATTTCAATTCATTTTTCTCAAATACTTCACATGACATATGAAAACACCATGTGTAAATCATGTTTGTTAAAAGCAGCGCAGTGTGAACCGATCATTCACATTCGCTACTTCTGCCCATCTAACTCGTTACTTCGATTGGAACGGCTACCTGGAAAGAGGAAATGAAATTGGAAGAACGGCGTTGGCTGGATGGAGTAGGGGAAACCTGAAATAGAAAATCGGTTGTGGATGTCATTTAGAAGCCAGACATCGATTAGAGTACAACGCCATTTCAGAACGTTTAAGTTTTTTTTTTTGAGCAGCAGAACCGCGCCCCAATATAGTTTTTTTTATCGAAGCGATAGAAAAATCCTCCAATTGCTAATGCAATTGTAAGATCAGTTCCTGAAAAGATTATACCCACTTAATCCAAGGTAAGAATATAATAGTTCAATATTCATCGAAGCAGAATTTTTTTTGCTTCGACGAACATTGAGTAGGTAACGCCACATGGCCAAGACATTAAAGCATGTTTTTTTTTTTGGTCTTTAGGAATTCTTATCCTGCGGAAGCACCTTTATTACCATTGATGTAATCATCCAGGGCGGGCGGCGCTGCTCAGCTTTTATTTTCATACAAAAAAAAACTGAGATTTCATCTCCAGATTCATTTTTTTTGCCTCGTGTATGCATTGTACACGCCACATTTTTGTGCCACCATAATATATACATATATGCTTAAATATATACAACGGCCCAGCGGCACTAAATGGATAAATGTGGTCACTTGATTTTCATTGTTAAGACCGCATAGATCCTCCATTTCCTGCGCATAAGCAGACGCTACATTTAAGCGTCCTATAGTTTTTGTTGGACGAATAGTGCGAATTACACACGTGCGTCCGGTCGATGTTGATCTGTACATCAGCTCATCGACGGCCACGCCAACGCCCAGTGAGACACCACATTACTTACCCATCTTGTGAACTTATCCAGTGTCGTGTGGACACACATCCAGGTTGCCTACCAAGAGGTTTCAAGAATCGATACAGCATAATCGGGTACCCAGTCTCGATAAGGCTGTAGGCCCCAACGGGATAGGAAGGAGTTTTTGTTGCTGCAGCATATTGGACGCCTGGCGTGTGATTTTCCACAGATGCCGGTCCACACCTTTACTTCAGCGTGCTCCTGAGTTCCGGAACAACACTTTATTCACTTGAAAGCAGTGCAGCTGTAATCATCAGATCCAGATTTATGTATTTTATCTAAGAACAAAGTCAACTATATCTTATTCTATAAAACCAGGTAAAATCATTTGAATTTTTATTATTGTTGGTGAAGTGGATGAGAGCATAGTAGCTCCAACCCCATAGCTAATCTTGCAAGGAGATTAGATTTACCGCCCACATTGTCACAGACGCAAGCGGTTAACGCCTACATCCACGGACGGTGGTACCACAGGCGGTATATAACACACATTAGTGGCAGGACCTAACGCCTCCTCCATTAATTCTCTGATGAGATTTCAATACGATTTTTACTTAGATTTATTCTGTGTAGATATAGATTAGTGAGCAGTGGAGATTTATGAAAGTTTAACTACCTTTTTTTTTTTATTGATATTGTGTATCCTGGTGCCCAAAGAATTTCGAAGTTATCTTGTTCCCCTGTAATGTTTCGGTAATTGAATCAAGATCGGTATCTTAACGTTGGTCTATCTTATTCGCGATCGCAGTCGAGCAAAGCCATTGAAGCCCGTGCTTCATTTTTGATAACTCGGGAATTTTCGTTATATATAGTGTGCTACAATTGGAAATAACGTAAACTTGTTCGAGGCATTGTCCTATATAGATGAACTAGGACATCTGGACCCTGAATCCATTTGTTTGCTTTTTTTTATTATCACTCTTTTTCGGTTAACACTTTTTATTTTGTTTATCACTTTGTCTTCACGACACCCTTACGTTCTGAGTGGGTAGCGACCACAAATATTAAGCGTATCCACGCCGCGTATATGCTCAAACGCTTTAGCATTCTTTAGCTTCGTTCTAGCTTAATTAATAAATACTTGTAAACACAACTTTAGTCGGTGAGTTGAATAACGTCTACTAATAGACGTGAGAATTACTTACTTATACTTACTTTTCGTGCGAGTTTTGATTGTGCTTGTTTTATCTGAGATTATACGAACTTCACAACGCTAACTTGCCTAAGATTTCGAGGCAACATTCGCAATTAACGACCTCACACACTACATACTTTTGAATAAGGATCAAAAGAAAGGTTCTTTTTATATATCAAAGAGTAGAATCTAAAGTAGCTTTTGAATTTTTAACTAAACATTTACAGGTTGTTCCGGAGTGCACTTCAACAACAGTGTATTTGGATTTAGTAATCTGAGACTACCCTATTGGTAGCAGATAACAACACTTTGAGACTTTGCTTTTATTTAAAACTATATTGCTTGATACACTATATTTGATATATATATATTTACAATCGATTATGTGAATCGAATACGAACTGTATTTGTTCATATATGGTACCTTTTTACCTTTTTATATTTTGATTGTGTTGAGTGGGTGTTGAGCTAAGACGATCGGTAGCGGATTCGTACTGTCCGCTTATTCTCGTTGCGTTGATAAAGGTAGTCTACAGAATTAGTTGTTTTCGTGTTTTAAATGTACTATTTCGTAATATCTAACGATAGTATTTCGTCTGTCCGGTTAAAAATTGAATTTTCTTTCTTTGATTTGTCGGGATTAAACCAATAATAGTAATCCGACGCCGCGGTAAAGATTTCCTTTGGATGATATCGAACTTCATCACATTGTTTCTACCGTGTCTTCTGAAATAGATACTTTTCTCCATTTCCTTTTATTTTGACTAAGTTATTGATATTTGTATTTTTACAAATTACTTTTAAACAAAAATTATTTCGAATCACAGATTCATGAAAGTTTTCTAATGTTCAAGAATCCTAACCCTGTTCAGGGGGTGTAATAACATTGTTATTAAATTATTAAAATAACCTTTTTGATAAAATTTTATAAGTATATAACTATTAAGGTCAGCTTTTATAATTAAAAATCATTTGATCTTGTCAATGAAATCGTATGAGCTTTAATAAGTAGATTACATATTCTCTAATAAGTTTTGCAGTTAAGGAAATAATTTGTTAGCGTATAAGTTATAGACTAATAAACATAGATAACTTTTATAACGTTTCCAGAATAATTTGCCTTTGAATTTGATCTTATTTTGGAATTTCTAGGTACAACATACTGTTTATTTTGAGAAATTTTTTTTTGTCTTCGACCGACTAGACGTAAAAGAGTCGCAGTGTCTTTACGATACGACCAGCAAGAAGAACAGAGGTGTTGATTCCTAATTGCGAGAAGTTATCCTCTTTCTTGGAAATTAGACTAAGCAGGCTTAGTCGAAATTCCAAGTTTTGTAGGGAAAACTTTCTCGCCAGTCACTGGCAAAGTGAATGCCACAGGTGCCATCTATCGGCGAGTAGAGTAGCTACTCGCAACGTACTAAACGTACCTAAAGGAATTCACCATTATCTGATTCCACAAAAAGGAATCCAAATTCAAAATGGACTCCACGTCCAAATCAGATTCCACCACTTCCCCTGGTTTAAAGCAGATTTCCAATGTGTTCATATTCCCATGAAACCAATGGAAGCGAAATCAGGCAGCATGAAACGAATACTCGCTAGTTTCAAATTATGCAGGACACACGCCTAAATAACGAGTGCAGAGATCACACTAACTTGAAATATCAAAAATGTAGACAGTAATATGGATACAAATGTTGAGCCATAAGAAAGTGACAGATAGCTGTCACTAGGCAAATCGAGTGAATTAGTCGATGCGGCCGATCAATTTTACTCCCTTTGGTATTCCGTACCTATCCTTCAGTGACAGGCCCATTACCCAGGAAAATTACATTACCTTTCGCCAACCGATCCAGAAAGAGATACAAAGGTGACGCAAGACATATTGTACCCGAAACCGTCAGTAAAACGAGAATGAAGTTAGTCTTACATTTTGTTATAACTGCATTGGTACCAAAATCATTTTTTTTGTTTGAATACTACTGAAACGTCATTCACCTAGTTGAGAAGTGACGTACTGTCAAATACTTACGTTGCAATGCCAAAATATAAGGTTATACATTTGTTCTCTCTTACATGCGGAATCCGGTTTCATATGTTCTGCATTTGATGTGTATCTCACCGCAGCGACTTATAGTTTTTTTTTGCCATTCTGAAATAAAATACCGCGAAGTACTTCTTTTCTTGGCTTTAAATATATTACAGCACTGTCAAAACATAAATGACTGTGATATGACAGACACGTCATCAAATTTACTACACCCAACCAGTGTTAATAGCAAATTAATTCCCTTGACATATTATCATCTGTTAGGCAAATTTATACCGTCTAGAGTAGCCACAACCTCATTTCAATTCATTTTTCTCAAATACTTCACATGACATATGAAAACACCATGTGTAAATCATGTTTGTTAAAAGCAGCGCAGTGTGAACCGATCATTCACATTCGCTACTTCTGCCCATCTAACTCGTTACTTCGATTGGAACGGCTACCTGGAAAGAGGAAATGAAATTGGAAGAACGGCGTTGGCTGGATGGAGTAGGGGAAACCTGAAATAGAAAATCGGTTGTGGATGTCATTTAGAAGCCAGACATCGATTAGAGTACAACGCCATTTCAGAACGTTTAAGTTTTTTTTTTTGAGCAGCAGAACCGCGCCCCAATATAGTTTTTTTATCGAAGCGATAGAAAAATCCTCCAATTGCTAATGCAATTGTAAGATCAGTTCCTGAAAAGATTATACCCACTTAATCCAAGGTAAGAATATAATAGTTCAATATTCATCGAAGCAGAATTTTTTTTGCTTCGACGAACATTGAGTAGGTAACGCCACATGGCCAAGACATTAAAGCATGTTTTTTTTTTTGGTCTTTAGGAATTCTTATCCTGCGGAAGCACCTTTATTACCATTGATGTAATCATCCAGGGCGGGCGGCGCTGCTCAGCTTTTATTTTCATACAAAAAAAAACTGAGATTTCATCTCCAGATTCATTTTTTTTGCCTCGTGTATGCATTGTACACGCCACATTTTTGTGCCACCATAATATATACATATATGCTTAAATATATACAACGGCCCAGCGGCACTAAATGGATAAATGTGGTCACTTGATTTTCATTGTTAAGACCGCATAGATCCTCCATTTCCTGCGCATAAGCAGACGCTACATTTAAGCGTCCTATAGTTTTTGTTGGACGAATAGTGCGAATTACACACGTGCGTCCGGTCGATGTTGATCTGTACATCAGCTCATCGACGGCCACGCCAACGCCCAGTGAGACACCACATTACTTACCCATCTTGTGAACTTATCCAGTGTCGTGTGGACACACATCCAGGTTGCCTACCAAGAGGTTTCAAGAATCGATACAGCATAATCGGGTACCCAGTCTCGATAAGGCTGTAGGCCCCAACGGGATAGGAAGGAGTTTTTGTTGCTGCAGCATATTGGACGCCTGGCGTGTGATTTTCCACAGATGCCGGTCCACACCTTTACTTCAGCGTGCTCCTGAGTTCCGGAACAACACTTTATTCACTTGAAAGCAGTGCAGCTGTAATCATCAGATCCAGATTTATGTATTTTATCTAAGAACAAAGTCAACTATATCTTATTCTATAAAACCAGGTAAAATCATTTGAATTTTTATTATTGTTGGTGAAGTGGATGAGAGCATAGTAGCTCCAACCCCATAGCTAATCTTGCAAGGAGATTAGATTTACCGCCCACATTGTCACAGACGCAAGCGGTTAACGCCTACATCCACGGACGGTGGTACCACAGGCGGTATATAACACACATTAGTGGCAGGACCTAACGCCTCCTCCATTAATTCTCTGATGAGATTTCAATACGATTTTTACTTAGATTTATTCTGTGTAGATATAGATTAGTGAGCAGTGGAGATTTATGAAAGTTTAACTACCTTTTTTTTTTTATTGATATTGTGTATCCTGGTGCCCAAAGAATTTCGAAGTTATCTTGTTCCCCTGTAATGTTTCGGTAATTGAATCAAGATCGGTATCTTAACGTTGGTCTATCTTATTCGCGATCGCAGTCGAGCAAAGCCATTGAAGCCCGTGCTTCATTTTTGATAACTCGGGAATTTTCGTTATATATAGTGTGCTACAATTGGAAATAACGTAAACTTGTTCGAGGCATTGTCCTATAAAGATGAACTAGGACATCTGGACCCTGAATCCATTTGTTTGCTTTTTTTTATTATCACTCTTTTTCGGTTAACACTTTTTATTTTGTTTATCACTTTGTCTTCACGACACCCTTACGTTCTGAGTGGGTAGCGACCACAAATATTAAGCGTATCCACGCCGCGTATATGCTCAAACGCTTTAGCATTCTTTAGCTTCGTTCTAGCTTAATTAATAAATACTTGTAAACACAACTTTAGTCGGTGAGTTGAATAACGTCTACTAATAGACGTGAGAATTACTTACTTATACTTACTTTTCGTGCGAGTTTTGATTGTGCTTGTTTTATCTGAGATTATACGAACTTCACAACGCTAACTTGCCTAAGATTTCGAGGCAACATTCGCAATTAACGACCTCACACACTACATACTTTTGAATAAGGATCAAAAGAAAGGTTCTTTTTATATATCAAAGAGTAGAATCTAAAGTAGCTTTTGAATTTTTAACTAAACATTTACAGGTTGTTCCGGAGTGCACTTCAACAACAGTGTATTTGGATTTAGTAATCTGAGACTACCCTATTGGTAGCAGATAACAACACTTTGAGACTTTGCTTTTATTTAAAACTATATTGCTTGATACACTATATTTGATATATATATATTTACAATCGATTATGTGAATCGAATACGAACTGTATTTGTTCATATATGGTACCTTTTTACCTTTTTATATTTTGATTGTGTTGAGTGGGTGTTGAGCTAAGACGATCGGTAGCGGATTCGTACTGTCCGCTTATTCTCGTTGCGTTGATAAAGGTAGTCTACAGAATTAGTTGTTTTCGTGTTTTAAATGTACTATTTCGTAATATCTAACGATAGTATTTCGTCTGTCCGGTTAAAAATTGAATTTTCTTTCTTTGATTTGTCGGGATTAAACCAATAATAGTAATCCGACGCCGCGGTAAAGATTTCCTTTGGATGATATCGAACTTCATCACATTGTTTCTACCGTGTCTTCTGAAATAGATACTTTTCTCCATTTCCTTTTATTTTGACTAAGTTATTGATATTTGTATTTTTACAAATTACTTTTAAACAAAAATTATTTCGAATCACAGATTCATGAAAGTTTTCTAATGTTCAAGAATCCTAACCCTGTTCAGGAGGTGTAATAACATTGTTATTCAATTATTAAAATAACCTTTTTGATAAAATTTTATAAGTATATAACTATTAAGGTCAGCTTTTATAATTAAAAATCATTTGATCTTGTCAATGAAATCGTATGAGCTTTAATAAGTAGATTACATATTCTCTAATAAGTTTTGCAGTTAAGGAAATAATTTGTTAGCGTATAAGTTATAGACTAATAAACATAGATAACTTTTATAACGTTTCCAGAATAATTTGCCTTTGAATTTGATCTTATTTTGGAATTTCTAGGTACAACATACTGTTTATTTTGAGATGATTGAGTAGGTTAAGCATAGGGAGGGTGGTAACTCTCATTCTATTTCGGCGGAACAAGTGGTGTACTCCTAGGGAGTGTTTAAGATGCGACATAATATGGTTTAGTTTTGGAACCATGATTAGGTTTTAGTTTCTTGTTGGGATGAAGATGTAAGCAGGCAGTCTTTTGCTTGCTTATTTGATCAGGGGCTGTCCAACAATAGTGTTGAGTCAAACTCAAAGGGGACTCACAGGTCCGTGGTCAGCCAAGGTCGTAGGTGAGAGAGATGGTTTTCACCTACGGATTGGGTGGGTTGAGAGACCAGGAGGTTCGACTACCAGCTTTGTTCCTCCCTTCCCTTATTGTTAGTCACCTCTTCCACATTCTGCAATACCTCGTGGCGGCAGAATGATAGGAAGGTGATGAAGTAGCCACGCAGCCACAGTCACCTATGGCTTGCTATCACGCGCGTACTTACGAGATACGTTTTGAGGGTTAGTTAGTAATTCAATTTTGATTCTTCTCTTCGGACCTATGATCACTCGAGTGGAATATTGAGAGGTGCGACCATGAATCTTCTCTACGTTTCGATTAATTCTTCTGAGTCTTGTTGACATTGTTTATGAGGGCCCTTAAGCATTCTAATATTACTTATTCGAACTCGCACATCATAAGTTCACCGGTCTGCAGTGAAAAAAAGAGGTAACACCGGTCAAGTAGATCCCGGAGCAAGTGCCCACGGCCTGGCTGAGCTGGTAATGGCTATGGTACTGCCGGCCACCGCGACGGTCGATCTCGACCACGGTTCTACGTTGTCGCATGCCGTTCTTACCGACTGTTCTTTACGAACAGTTGATGAGAAAGGGGGCATTGCCGGCATAGGATCGCTTCCGTCCCTTCAATTCAGAACGTAGGTAGCCATAGCTAGTGTAATAGATGCGATCTGAAGCGAACCCTTCGGGAAGATGATTGTCAACCATGTTAGAAGCATTTTACTACTAGTTATGATCGAGGGATTTGAGTAGAATCCATGGTTTCAGGTGTAGGCTACAATATAATACAGCTATGAGAAGAACACCGATTGCTTGTAGCGGATAGGCGCGGACATGCTGCCTGGTACCCTCTAGGCTGTTCCGCGGTGCTTTGTGGTCAGCACCTATGGTGCGCAGGTAGATGGTCCGTGCTTCTGTGATGGGGATGGAAATGAAATTGGAAAGACGGGGAGGGGAGTTGGTGAAACAAGAAGCCGTGACGTGAGTGTGTAAGTATGCATAATATCAAGGTACAAGGTACATTCGTGGCACAGATAGAAGCTGAAGGAGTCGTTGATCCTTGATATAAGAGTCAAGGATAATTGGGGCTCTTGTTTTCTCCTGCTTCCTCTCTGGTTTGTGTTGTTGATAGACATAGGATTTGGACCTTGGATGTCCACAGGGTGTTTAGGGTTCGGATTCGAATGGTTGTTGACAGTACAGGGGGTTTGTAAATTCACCTTGTACATTCAGCTTTCTTAATTTCAAATTAATTTCATTAAAGTTTATGTTACAGATGGTGCCCAACGTGGGGCCCGAATCAATCGATGAAGACAAGATTAGAATTGATGCGAGTTAGGTCGATTCTGAGTATCATGTTCTGAAGTTAGGAATTTTTGAGATTTTTCGGAATTTTTCAGTTTTTGAGTTAAAGTCATTTGTTTATGGAGCAGGACTCTTAGATAGAGGAATTCCATCGAGTCCAATGGTGTAGGTACTATTTTGTCCAGTGGTTTAGTGAATTCTTTCCTGAGTCAGTCTGTTGCATTAGGTCTACCCACTTTTCTCTACCTCTTATCACCTAGGTTTTGTCTTCGATCTCTGTCCGGGATGAGCAGTTGTTTTGCTCAGTTGTCAGTTGCTGAGGTGTCGACAAGTCCAAATGATGAAGTCTGAGATTCCGGTAGTAGGAGAGTAGTCTGAGCAGGTCTTCTGACCGGTGGTTGGTGCTTTTTGCCCGACGCACGTCAGCTGCAGAAGCTGGTCATTCGCTCGAATACGACCCAATTTGGTCCAATTACAAATCAACTTACCTTTTTGTTTTATTTTACTACCCTGGTTGTTTAGAAGTTTTCAGTTATTTTCGATAGATGTTAGGAAGTGACGGTACGCGATGAGACATGAAGCGTTAACCGGTAGTTGGTGTTTAATGCCCGATGTACGTCTGTAGTAGCGCAATGTCACCCTCGCATACTTGAACAACTTTTCGTTTAGAAGGAATTGTTTATTTTCTGGCAATAGAACGTCGTAAAGTATTAAGTCTACATACACTAACATTTTATTTTTGTTGAACTTGAATCGGTTGAGTTGCAGAACCGATATAAGCACACCTTGTTCCTACGAAGAGGAGGGTTACCACCTCCTGAATTCTTTTATGAAATACAGATTTATATAGATTTTGATAATTTTTGAGTTACGTACACATTTTAGTATTAATTTTTTTTTGAGTTTCCGTCAATTGAGTCGAGACGTAAACTTCTCAATTGATGTGTAGTTTTGGGATAGTGCCCGCCTTTTAGTTTTTTTGAGATTTTATGAGTACAGTATTTAGTTTTTTTTGAGTTTTCCGTCAATCAAGTTGAGACGTAACTTCTTGATTGTCGTGTAAGTTTGGGATAGTGCCCGCCATTTAGTTTTTTTTTTTGGGATAGTGCCCGCATTTAGAATTTACAGTTTATATTTTATAGTTTATTGGGATAGTGCCCACCTTTATTGAATATATCTGATTCAAGAAGATTAAGCCATAAGTACCAACTAAGATTTTGAGCACTAGTTAAGTATCAATATATATTGTTTTTTTTTATTATTTCTTTATTTTTGAATTCTTTTTCCGTAATGATTGAACATTTTTTGTGAGGATATAATTAGGTATTTACTTGAACTTTTCGTTGAGAATTCGTTGAGAAACTGATAGAGTTTTGAATTAATGCTGTCATTAGACGAAAATTATTTTAACTTATACTTACCTATAATATTAAGCACCTTTAGATTTAAGTTCTCTTTGATAACCTTTTTTTTTGGATTAACTTACTGAGATATTATAGCCGTTAGAGGTTTTGCTCACGGTATACTTAAGATATCTCACCTTTACACTTTTGACTTACCTTTTTTTTTACTACCAATTTTTGACTTACCTTATTTATTGTTGTATCACTCGAGTAGTAACCGTTCGAGGAATTTCTCACGGACTACAATATAAATTACCTTACTCTTTTAAATCTTTGATTTACACGTTTGACACGGTACATCCGACTTCTTCTCGGTTGCTACTGAATGAAAGGCTCAAGACCGAGACGAGCAGTCAAGAGTACTTACCTTACGAAGTACAGAGATTTCGACACAATGGCTCCTGGGGGATCGAAACCAAAACCCGGCCACGTTCAAAACGATGTCGTGGAGGATCACTCCGAGGACGAAGACAGCGTAGCTGAGAATCAAGAGGAAAACAATACAATCGATAGAAGCGTCGTAGTAGACGACGATGAGGTAGCAAGAGCCGAAGAGCAATTGCGTAGAGATGCTGCTGACCACTCAGCGTACATCCAGAAAGTAGTTTCCGCTACTATTGACCTACACAGGGTCAGCGATAGGCAGTTTATGACAGAAGAGCTAGAGAGGAGTCATATGCGATTGCTTGACCAAGTAGCTCTACTATTGCAAAAACGTACTGTCAAGGCAACTCAGCCTGTCGCGCCTCCTAAGCCAGTTGCTCCCCCAGCAAGACCACTTGTTCCACCTAATGCTACCTCAACGCAGCAAGTCGCACGGCAAGTTAACGTAGCCAACCCAGACACTACACGTGTCTTTAACCAAAATGTCCAGTCCGCGTATAGACCAATCGATGAAATCGATCTGGCAGACCGATACACACCGCGTTATGAGCCAACTAGAGTGCCACCTTTGTCGGATGTCAATCCAGCCCAAATGCCTCTAGGCTCCAACTTAGACGAGTTTATGTCTCGAGTAAATGCCTTCAATTTCGACGACGAGTCCGCTGTGTCGCCACCTAGGCCGCCACCCTCGAATGCTACTTCGATGAACCGTGTTCATCCATTCCACAAATGGGGATTAAAATTCGATGGGAGGAATATGTCGGTCGACGACTTCTTGTTCCGCCTAGGGTGTATTCGAAATAGATATGGAGTATCGTGGTATGAGATCACCGCCAATTTTTACCACTTCGTGTCAGGTTCAGTTGAATCATGGTACTGGGTGTACCTAAAGGGCAACAAGCAGACGACGTGGGACGAATTGAAAACTGCTTTGGTAGAACAGTACCGCAGTTTAGAAAGCGATACCGAGCTGTTCAGAAAACTGTCTGACCGCAAGATGATGAATGGCGAGTCTTTCAATGACTTTTATGATGCCATTCAATATTTAAACTCCAGGATGAGAGTTCCTAGACCAGAAAAGGAACTCATAGAGATCATAAAAACCAATGTCCGTAGGCGCATGGGTGAACTACTCATTACCTACAGTCCGTCTAGCTTAAGACAGCTAGCCTATTATTGTCGAGCTATCGAAAAAGCTCAAGCTCAATATGAGAGCACACGTCCGAATTTCGTGCCAAGTGCACAACGTCCACCTGCAAGGCGATTTGTCAATGAAATCGAAGGAGAACCTTGTCAGGATCTAGTTGTGGCATTGCCTAATGCCAGTGTCGAAGGGATCCAGAAGGACCGTAAGCCACAGAAGTGTTGGAATTGCCAAGTTATCGGTCACAATTTTCGTGATTGCGCAAAACCGATAGATAAAATCTTTTGCTTCCGTTGTGGTCTTCCAGACGAATATAGTCCGTCCTGTCCAAAGTGTTTAGCGGGAAACGAGAGGAGGAGGAACCCATTAACCGGGGGGGTTCGCTCCGATTAGATGTATCCGGAGTTCAAGTGTCCAAGCCGACAAAGCCTCTTGAACTTCCCAAAATCACAATTTTAAAACCACACAAGAAGAATAATAATGAATTACTAAACTTAGACAACAATGATTGTAGAACAATCCCTATTTTAGTTAAAGAACCCAAAACCAATACAAATTTGAATTTTAAGGATAACGTACCAGAACCGTTATATCGGAAACCATTTCACGAACGATTACGTAATTATATTGAGGTACGTAAGCGAATTGTTACTTACCCAAAGTCATCCAAACGGATACAACGGTTAAGGGAGCGCTTCCATCGGAAGCGGACTACTTATCGTAACATCGCTTCAGCAACCATAGGCCGAGAATCAAATGATCCACGTCCATATGTGACGGTCAGTTTATTCGGCGAAAATTTCTTAGGTTTGCTTGATTCAGGGGCCAGCATTAGCTGCTTAGGCACCGACATACTCCCCTATTTGAAGCAGAAAGATGTTACGATAAGGAAGGTAGAGACTACCGTGTCCACGGCCGGTGGACACAAGCAATCCATTGTAGGAGTAGTCACTACTTTGATCCAGTATAAGGGAGTAACAAAAGATATTGATCTTTATATTGTGCCGTCTTTAAGCCAACGTCTATATTTAGGCGTTGACTTTTGGCAAAAATTCCGAATTGCGCCTCATATAATTGTGGGTCTTTCGGGAATTACGACCGGTGGGCCAGATGAGAGACCCACCAACCAGATTAAGTTGAATGATGAAGAGTCTAAACGACTAGAAACTGTTGTACGTAGATTTCCTTCTTTCGCAGTCCATGGACTCGGGAAGACAAATCTAGTGCAGCATTATATAGACACGGGTGATGCCGTACCGATTAAGCAAAGGTACTATCCCGTTTATCCGGCGATACAAACTCTTATGTACGCGGAATTGGACCGCATGCTTTCGTTGGGAGTCATCGAGGAAAGTTCCAGCGCATGGAGTTCCCCAGTTGTGCTTGTGCGCAAACCTGGTAAGAACCGATTGTGTCTGGACTTTCGGAAGGTGAACTCCGTGACAAAGAAAGATGCTCGTCCAATTGCGCATATAGAGGGGCTGCTAGCACGTCTGACAGAGACACGTTATATTTCTAGCGTGGATCTGAAGGATGCGTTTTGGCAGATACCGCTGGAGCAAAGTTCGAGGGAAAAGACCGCTTTCACGGTACCTGGCCGACCACTGTACCAATTTAAGGTCATGCCTTTCGGTCTATGTAATGCGGCACAAAGTTTGAGCTACCTGATGAGTCGCGTTATTCCATCGGGATTACGAGATCAAGTATTTGTATACTTGGACGATCTATTGATTGTGTCAAGGGATTTCGACGAACACTTAGAGACTCTGGAGATAGTCGGAAAGTGCTTGACGAAGGCAGGTCTGATAATAAATGTCAAGAAGTCGAAGTTTTGTTTTGATGAGCTTCACTATCTCGGTTATAAGGTCGGTCAGGGTTGTTTGAAAGCTGATCCTGACAAGATTTCAGCTATTACTAGCTTCCTGTTGCCAACCACAACTCGCCAAGTCCGCCGATTTCTCGGTATGGCAGGTTGGTATCGGCGATTTGTCAAAGATTTCAGCACCCTAGCCGCACCCTTGACCGAGACACTGAAAAAAGGAAAAGCCTTCAAGCTCGGTCCAGAAGCTATTGAACCATTTCTGCAAATCAAACAAGCTTTGACTACAGCACCTGTTCTAGTTAATCCAGACTTCTCCAAAGAATTCATCATTCTATGCGACGCATCCGCGACTGGCATCGGAGGTGTACTCTGTCAGCGGGACGAATCCGGGGCGGAGCAGCCTATATACTACTTCTCCCGGAAACTGAATGCTGCACAGAGAAACTATTCGGTGACAGAGCGCGAGTGCTTAGCAGCTTTCGAAGGTATCCAAAAGTTCAGATCTTACGTCGAGGGATACCATTTTCGCGTTATTACGGACCATTCCAGCCTGAAATGGCTGATGACCATGAAAGTTCCAACCGGAAGATTAGCGAGGTGGAGTATGCGACTCCAAGGCTTCGATTTTGTGGTAGAGCATAGAAAGGGTACATTGAATGTCGTGCCAGACGCTCTATCAAGAGCTTATGAAGACGATGAGTTGACAGTGTCAGCTTTCCTTTCATGTCTACCGCAGATCGGAACCTCGGAGGTACTCCACATCGATCTTGAGGATCCATCCTTTAAATCCGAAGGTTATCTAGATATCATCAGTCATATCAGGAAGGAACAGGAGCGGTTACCGGACCTCAAAGTGTCGGAAGGGTACATATACAAACGCACTAAACATGCGGTTGGTAATCCCTTGTCCGACGATCTAACTTGGAAGTTGTGGGTTCCATCAGAGATGACGGAATCTCTGATCTCATTGGCTCACAATCCGCCGCGCGCTTCGCATGGTGGGGTGGTGAAGACAATTTATCGATTACGGGATAGATTCTACTGGCCAGGTATGTTCACTCAGGTAAAACTTTACGTAGACGGGTGTGAAGCATGCAAGACCAGTAAAGCAGCTAATATGACTTTAAGAGCTGAGATGGGAAACAGTTTCGAGGTAGATAGGCCGTTTCAGCATTTATATGTTGATTTCCTCGGGCCATACCCTAGGTCAAGATCCGGAAATGTTTACATCGTTATCGTATTAGACCAGTTAACTAAATTCGTTTTCATCAAACCACTACGCAAGGCAACAGCCGCGAGCTTGGTCAAATTTTTGAAAGATGACGTTTTCTTGATTTATGGAGTACCAGAGAGTATACTCTCTGATAAGTGTACACAATTTGTTGGGAAGGAGTTCCAAAAACTCGTTGATGTGTTCGGGGTCAAACACTACCGAACGGCAGTGTATGCTCCCCAGTCGAATGCTAGTGAACGCGTAAACCGTTCTATTTTGGCGGCCATACGGTCGTATGTCAATCCTCGTCAGACGGATTGGGATGCCCATCTGTCTTCGATCAGTAGTGCCTTACGCACGACGGTGCATTCAACTCTTGATGTCCCCATACGAAGCCTTATTCGGATAACGTATGATAGAACACGGGGCAGATTATCCTCTTCTAAGAGAGTTGGGTGGACTGAACTGTTCGGAGATAGATTGGCTTCCCAAGGTGGCCAAGATGAACATCGTTCAGTCTTATCTCAAACAAGCGTTGATTAAAACACACGAAGCATACAAGAAAACTTACAATCTTCGGAGTAGGAACATATCTTTTAAAGTAGGTGATGAAATTTACAGAAGAAACCCTGTCCTAAGCGACGCAACTAAGCATCTGAGTGCGAAGTTGTGCCCGAAATTCATTAAAGTTCGTGTGAGCCGAGTGATTGGTAATAACCTATACGAAGTGGAAGATAGGCGGGGACATAAATCAACATGTCACACGAAAGATTTAAAGAAATAATTCCTTTATTTCTATCAAAGGCCACCTGATATATAACCACATCGCAGACTTACACTATTATAACCTGACTTTCCTTTAATTAGTTCCTTTTTAAATTCTCTTTGACAAATCTTATAATAATTCATATTCAACATAATCGAGTGTATCGAGTACTCAATGAAGCATAGAACAAGTAGAGCAAATTTTTTTTTGCCCGGCTCTCAGCTGTGCATGAGACTTGGTTTGAATCACAATTTTTCTTTTCTATATTTCAGACAACCATTAGAGCGCTCCATTGACGTCAGAGTACATATAGTGTACCCGAAAAATTTTTTTTGTCTTCGACCGACTAGACGTAAAAGAGTCGCAGTGTCTTTACGATACGACCAGCAAGAAGAACAGAGGTGTTGATTCCTAATTGCGAGAAGTTATCCTTTTTCTTGGAAATTAGACTAAGCAGGCTTAGTCGAAATTCCAAGTTTTGTAGGGAAAACTTTCTCGCCAGTCACTGGCAAAGTGAATGCCACAGGTGCCATCTATCGGCGAGTAGAGTAGCTACTCGCAACGTACTAAACGTACCTAAAAGAATTCACCATTATCTGATTCCACAAAAAGGAATCCAAATTCAAAATGGACTCCACGTCCAAATCAGATTCCACCACTTCCCCTGGTTTAAAGCAGATTTCCAATGTGTTCATATTCCCATGAAACCAATGGAAGCGAAATCAGGCAGCATGAGATGAATACTCGCTAGTTTCAAGTTATGCAGGACACACGCCTAAATAACGAGTGCAGAGATCACACTAACTTGAAATATCAAAAATGTAGACAGTAATATGGATACAAATGTTGAGCCATAAGAAAGTGACAGATAGCTGTCACTAGGCAAATCGAGTGAATTAGTCGATGCGGCCGATCAATTTTACTCCCTTTGGTATTCCGTACCTATCCTTCAGTGACAGGCCCATTTCCCAGGAAAATTACATTACCTTTCGCCAACCGATCCAGAAAGAGATACAAAGGTGACGCAAGACATATTGTACCCGAAACCGTCAGTAAAACGAGAATGAAGTTAGTCTTACATTTTGTTATAACTGCATTGGTACCAAAATCATTTTTTTTGTTTGAATACTACTGAAACGTCATTCACCTAGTTGAGAAGTGACGTACTGTCAAATACTTACGTTGCAATGCCAAAATATAAGGTTATACATTTGTTCTCTCTTACATGCGGAATCCGGTTTCATATGTTCTGCATTTGATGTGTATCTCACCGCAGCGACTTAGAGTTTTTTTTTGCCATTCTGAAATAAAATACCGCGAAGTACTTCTTTTCTTGGCTATAAATATATTACAGCACTGTCAAAACATAAATGACTGTGATATGACAGACACGTCATCAAATTTACTACACCCAACCAGTGTTAATAGCAAATTAATTCCCTTGACATATTATCATCTGTTAGGCAAATTTATACCGTCTAGAGTAGCCACAATCTCTTTTCAATTCATTTTTCTCAAATACTTCACATGACATATGAAAACACCATGTGTAAATCATGTTTGTTAAAAGCAGCGCAGTGTGAACCGATCATTCACATTCGCTACTTCTGCCCATCTAACTCGTTACTTCGATTGGAACGGCTACCTGGAAAGAGGAAATGAAATTGGAAGAAGGGCGTTGGCTGGATGGAGTAGGGGAAACCTGAAATAGAAAATCGGTTGTGGATGTCATTTAGAAGCCAGACATCGATTAGAGTACAACGCCATTTCAGAACGTTTAAGTTTTTTTTTTTGAGCAGCAGAACCGCGCCCCAATATAGTTTTTTTATCGAAGCGATAGAAAAATCCTCCAATTGCTAATGCAATTGTAAGATCAGTTCCTGAAAAGATTATACCCACTTAATCCAAGGTAAGAATATAATAGTTCAATATTCATCGAAGCAGAATTTTTTTTGCTTCGACGAACATTGAGTAGGTAACGCCACATGGCCAAGACATTAAAGCATGTTTTTTTTTTGGTCTTTAGGAATTCTTATCCTGCGGAAGCACCTTTATTACCATTGATGTAATCATCCAGGGCGGGCGGCGCTGCTCAGCTTTTATTTTCATACAAAAAAAAACTGAGATTTCATCTCCAGATTCATTTTTTTTGCCTCGTGTATGCATTGTACACGCCACATTTTTGTGCCACCATAATATATACATATATGCTTAAATATATACAACGGCCCAGCGGCACTAAATGGATAAATGTGGTCACTTGATTTTCATTGTTAAGACCGCATAGATCCTCCATTTCCTGCGCATAAGCAGACGCTACATTTAAGCGTCCTATAGTTTTTGTTGGACGAATATTGCGAATTACACGTGCGTCCGGTCGATGTTGATCTGTACATCAGCTCATCGACGGCCACGCCAACGCCCAGTGAGACACCACATTACTTACCCATCTTGTGAACTTATCCAGTGTCGTGTGGACACACATCCAGGTTGCCTACCAAGAGGTTTCAAGAATCGATACAGCATAATCGAGTACCCAGTCTCGATAAGGCTGTAGGCCCCAACGGTATAGGAAGGAGTTTTTGTTGCTGCAGCATATTGGACGCCTGGCGTGTGATTTTCCACAGATGCCGGTCCACACCTTTACTTCAGCGTGCTCCTGAGTTCCGGAACAACACTTTATTCACTTGAAAGCAGTGCAGCTGTAATCATCAGATCCAGATTTATGTATTTTATCTAAGAACAAAGTCAACTATATCTTATTCTATAAAACCAGGTAAAATCATTTGAATTTTTATTATTGTTGGGGAAGTGGATGAGAGCATAGTAGCTCCAACCCCATAGCTAATCTTGCAAGGAGATTAGATTTACCGCCCACATTGTCACAGACGCAAGCGGTTAACGCCTACATCCACGGACGGTGGTACCACAGGCGGTATATAACACACATTAGTGGCAGGACCTTACGCCTCCTCCATTAATTCTCTGATGAGATTTCAATACGATTTTTACTTAGATTTATTCTGTGTAGATATAGATTAGTGATCAGTGGAGATTTATGAAAGTTTAACTACCTTTTTTTTTTTATTGATATTGTGTATCCTGGTGCGCAAAGAATTTCGAAGTTATCTTGTTCCCCTGTAATGTTTCGGTAATTGAATCAAGATCGGTATCTTAACGTTGGTCTATCTTATTCGCGATCGCAGTCGAGCAAAGCCATTGAAGCCCGTGCTTCATTTTTGATAACTCGGGAATTTTCGTTATATATAGTGTGCTACAATTGGAAATAACGTAAACTTGTTCGAGGCATTGTCCTATATAGATGAACTAGGACATCTGGACCCTGAATCCATTTGTTTGCTTTTTTTTATTATCACTCTTTTTCGGTTAACACTTTTTATTTTGTTTATCACTTTGTCTTCACGACACCCTTACGTTCTGAGTGGGTAGCGACCACAAATATTAAGCGTATCCACGCCGCGTATATGCTCAAACGCTTTAGCATTCTTTAGCTTCGTTCTAGCTTAATTAATAAATACTTGTAAACACAACTTTAGTCGGTGAGTTGAATAACGTCTACTAATAGACGTGAGAATTACTTACTTATACTTACTTTTCGTGCGAGTTTTGATTGTGCTTGTTTTATCTGAGATTATACGAACTTCACAACGCTAACTTGCCTAAGATTTCGAGGCAACATTCGCAATTAACGACCTCACACACTACATACTTTTGAATAAGGATCAAAAGAAAGGTTCTTTTTATATATCAAAGAGTAGAATCTAAAGTAGCTTTTGAATTTTTAACTAAACATTTACAGGTTGTTCCGGAGTGCACTTCAACAACAGTGTATTTGGATTTAGTAATCTGAGACTACCCTATTGGTAGCAGATAACAACACTTTGAGACTTTGCTTTTATTTAAAACTATATTGCTTGATACACTATATTTGATATATATATATATTTACAATCGATTATGTGAATCGAATACGAACTGTATTTGTTCATATATGGTACCTTTTTACCTTTTTATATTTTGATTGTGTTGAGTGGGTGTTGAGCTAAGACGATCGGTAGCGGATTCGTACTGTCCGCTTATTCTCGTTGCGTTGATAAAGGTAGTCTACAGAATTAGTTGTTTTCGTGTTTTAAATGTACTATTTCGTAATATCTAACGATAGTATTTCGTCTGTCCGGTTAAAAATTGAATTTTCTTTCTTTGATTTGTCGGGATTAAACCAATAATAGTAATCCGACGCCGCGGTAAAGATTTCCTTTGGATGATATCGAACTTCATCACATTGTTTCTACCGTGTCTTCTGAAATAGATACTTTTCTCCATTTCCTTTTATTTTGACTAAGTTATTGATATTTGTATTTTTACAAATTACTTTTAAACAAAAATTATTTCGAATCACAGATTCATGAAAGTTTTCTAATGTTCAAGAATCCTAACCCTGTTCAGGGGGTGTAATAACATTGTTATTCAATTATTAAAATAACCTTTTTGATAAAATTTTATAAGTATATAACTATTAAGGTCAGCTTTTATAATTAAAAATCATTTGATCTTGTCAATGAAATCGTATGAGCTTTAATAAGTAGATTACATATTCTCTAATAAGTTTTGCAGTTAAGGAAATAATTTGTTAGCGTATAAGTTATAGACTAATAAACATAGATAACTTTTATAACGTTTCCAGAATAATTTGCCTTTGAATTTGATCTTATTTTGGAATTTCTAGGTACAACATACTGTTTATTTTGAGATGATTGAGTAGGTTAAGCATAGGGAGGGTGGTAACTCTCATTCTATTTCGGCGGAACAAGTGGTGTACTCCTAGGGAGTGTTTAAGATGCGACATAATATGGTTTAGTTTTGGAACCATGATTAGGTTTTAGTTTCTTGTTGGGATGAAGATGTAAGCAGGCAGTCTTTTGCTTGCTTATTTGATCAGGGGCTGTCCAACAATAGTGTTGAGTCAAACTCAAAGGGGACTCACAGGTCCGTGGTCAGCCAAGGTCGTAGGTGAGAGAGATGGTTTTCACCTACGGATTGGGTGGGTTGAGAGACCAGGAGGTTCGACTACCAGCTTTGTTCCTCCCTTCCCTTATTGTTAGTCACCTCTTCCACATTCTGCAATACCTCGTGGCGGCAGAATGATAGGAAGGTGATGAAGTAGCCACGCAGCCACAGTCACCTATGGCTTGATATCACGCGCGTACTTACGAGATACGTTTTGAGGGTTAGTTAGTAATTCAATTTTGATTCTTCTCTTCGGACCTATGATCACTCGAGTGGAATATTGAGAGGTGCGACCATGAATCTTCTCTACGTTTCGATTAATTCTTCTGAGTCTTGTTGACATTGTTTATGAGGGCCCTTAAGCATTCTAATATTACTTATTCGAACTCGCACATCATAAGTTCACCGGTCTGCAGTGAAAAAAAGAGGTAACACCGGTCAAGTAGATCCCGGAGCAAGTGCCCACGGCCTGGCTGAGCTGGTAATGGCTATGGTACTGCCGGCCACCGCGACGGTCGATCTCGACCACGGTTCTACGTTGTCGCATGCCGTTCTTACCGACTGTTCTTTACGAACAGTTGATGAGAAAGGGGGCATTGCCGGCATAGGATCGCTTCCGTCCCTTCAATTCAGAACGTAGGTAGCCATAGCTAGTGTAATAGATGCGATCTGAAGCGAACCCTTCGGGAAGATGATTGTCAACCATGTTAGAAGCATTTTACTACTAGTTATGATCGAGGGATTTGAGTAGAATCCATGGTTTCAGGTGTAGGCTACAATATAATACAGCTATGAGAAGAACACCGATTGCTTGTAGCGGATAGGCGCGGACATGCTGCCTGGTACCCTCTAGGCTGTTCCGCGGTGCTTTGTGGTCAGCACCTATGGTGCGCAGGTAGATGGTCCGTGCTTCTGTGATGGGGATGGAAATGAAATTGGAAAGACGGGGAGGGGAGTTGGTGAAACAAGAAGCCGTGACGTGAGTGTGTAAGTATGCATAATATCAAGGTACAAGGTACATTCGTGGCACAGATAGAAGCTGAAGGAGTCGTTGATCCTTGATATAAGAGTCAAGGATAATTGGGGCTCTTGTTTTCTCCTGCTTCCTCTCTGGTTTGTGTTGTTGATAGACATAGGATTTGGACCTTGGATGTCCACAGGGTGTTTAGGGTTCGGATTCGAATGGTTGTTGACAGTACAGGGGGTTTGTAAATTCACCTTGTACATTCAGCTTTCTTAATTTCAAATTAATTTCATTAAAGTTTATGTTACAGATGGTGCCCAACGTGGGGCCCGAATCAATCGATGAAGACAAGATTAGAATTGATGCGAGTTAGGTCGATTCTGAGTATCATGTTCTGAAGTTAGGAATTTTTGAGATTTTTCGGAATTTTTCAGTTTTTGAGTTAAAGTCATTTGTTTATGGAGCAGGACTCTTAGATAGAGGAATTCCATCGAGTCCAATGGTGTAGGTACTATTTTGTCCAGTGGTTTAGTGAATTCTTTCCTGAGTCAGTCTGTTGCATTAGGTCTACCCACTTTTCTCTACCTCTTATCACCTAGGTTTTGTCTTCGATCTCTGTCCGGGATGAGCAGTTGTTTTGCTCAGTTGTCAGTTGCTGAGGTGTCGACAAGTCCAAATGATGAAGTCTGAGATTCCGGTAGTAGGAGAGTAGTCTGAGCAGGTCTTCTGACCGGTGGTTGGTGCTTTTTGCCCGACGCACGTCAGCTGCAGAAGCTGGTCATTCGCTCGAATACGACCCAATTTGGTCCAATTACAAATCAACTTACCTTTTTGTTTTATTTTACTACCCTGGTTGTTTAGAAGTTTTCAGTTATTTTCGATAGATGTTAGGAAGTGACGGTACGCGATGAGACATGAAGCGTTAACCGGTAGTTGGTGTTTAATGCCCGATGTACGTCTGTAGTAGCGCAATGTCACCCTCGCATACTTGAACAACTTTTCGTTTAGAAGGAATTGTTTATTTTCTGGCAATAGAACGTCGTAAAGTATTAAGTCTACATACACTAACATTTTATTTTTGTTGAACTTGAATCGGTTGAGTTGCAGAACCGATATAAGCACACCTTGTTCCTACGAAGAGGAGGGTTACCACCTCCTGAATTCTTTTATGAAATACAGATTTATATAGATTTTGATAATTTTTGAGTTACGTACACATTTTAGTATTAATTTTTTTTTGAGTTTCCGTCAATTGAGTCGAGACGTAAACTTCTCAATTGATGTGTAGTTTTGGGATAGTGCCCGCCTTTTAGTTTTTTTGAGATTTTATGAGTACAGTATTTAGTTTTTTTTGAGTTTTCCGTCAATCAAGTTGAGACGTAACTTCTTGATTGTCGTGTAAGTTTGGGATAGTGCCCGCCATTTAGTTTTTTTTTTTGGGATAGTGCCCGCATTTAGAATTTACAGTTTATATTTTATAGTTTATTGGGATAGTGCCCACCTTTATTGAATATATCTGATTCAAGAAGATTAAGCCATAAGTACCAACTAAGATTTTGAGCACTAGTTAAGTATCAATATATATTGTTTTTTTTTATTATTTCTTTATTTTTGAATTCTTTTTCCGTAATGATTGAACATTTTTTGTGAGGATATAATTAGGTATTTACTTGAACTTTTCGTTGAGAATTCGTTGAGAAACTGATAGAGTTTTGAATTAATGCTGTCATTAGACGAAAATTATTTTAACTTATACTTACCTATAATATTAAGCACCTTTAGATTTAAGTTCTCTTTGATAACCTTTTTTTTTGGATTAACTTACTGAGATATTATAGCCGTTAGAGGTTTTGCTCACGGTATACTTAAGATATCTCACCTTTACACTTTTGACTTACCTTTTTTTTTACTACCAATTTTTGACTTACCTTATTTATTGTTGTATCACTCGAGTAGTAACCGTTCGAGGAATTTCTCACGGACTACAATATAAATTACCTTACTCTTTTAAATCTTTGATTTACACGTTTGACACGGTACATCCGACTTCTTCTCGGTTGCTACTGAATGAAAGGCTCAAGACCGAGACGAGCAGTCAAGAGTACTTACCTTACGAAGTACAGAGATTTCGACACAATGGCTCCTGGGGGATCGAAACCAAAACCCGGCCACGTTCAAAACGATGTCGTGGAGGATCACTCCGAGGACGAAGACAGCGTAGCTGAGAATCAAGAGGAAAACAATACAATCGATAGAAGCGTCGTAGTAGACGACGATGAGGTAGCAAGAGCCGAAGAGCAATTGCGTAGAGATGCTGCTGACCACTCAGCGTACATCCAGAAAGTAGTTTCCGCTACTATTGACCTACACAGGGTCAGCGATAGGCAGTTTATGACAGAAGAGCTAGAGAGGAGTCATATGCGATTGCTTGACCAAGTAGCTCTACTATTGCAAAAACGTACTGTCAAGGCAACTCAGCCTGTCGCGCCTCCTAAGCCAGTTGCTCCCCCAGCAAGACCACTTGTTCCACCTAATGCTACCTCAACGCAGCAAGTCGCACGGCAAGTTAACGTAGCCAACCCAGACACTACACGTGTCTTTAACCAAAATGTCCAGTCCGCGTATAGACCAATCGATGAAATCGATCTGGCAGACCGATACACACCGCGTTATGAGCCAACTAGAGTGCCACCTTTGTCGGATGTCAATCCAGCCCAAATGCCTCTAGGCTCCAACTTAGACGAGTTTATGTCTCGAGTAAATGCCTTCAATTTCGACGACGAGTCCGCTGTGTCGCCACCTAGGCCGCCACCCTCGAATGCTACTTCGATGAACCGTGTTCATCCATTCCACAAATGGGGATTAAAATTCGATGGGAGGAATATGTCGGTCGACGACTTCTTGTTCCGCCTAGGGTGTATTCGAAATAGATATGGAGTATCGTGGTATGAGATCACCGCCAATTTTTACCACTTCGTGTCAGGTTCAGTTGAATCATGGTACTGGGTGTACCTAAAGGGCAACAAGCAGACGACGTGGGACGAATTGAAAACTGCTTTGGTAGAACAGTACCGCAGTTTAGAAAGCGATACCGAGCTGTTCAGAAAACTGTCTGACCGCAAGATGATGAATGGCGAGTCTTTCAATGACTTTTATGATGCCATTCAATATTTAAACTCCAGGATGAGAGTTCCTAGACCAGAAAAGGAACTCATAGAGATCATAAAAACCAATGTCCGTAGGCGCATGGGTGAACTACTCATTACCTACAGTCCGTCTAGCTTAAGACAGCTAGCCTATTATTGTCGAGCTATCGAAAAAGCTCAAGCTCAATATGAGAGCACACGTCCGAATTTCGTGCCAAGTGCACAACGTCCACCTGCAAGGCGATTTGTCAATGAAATCGAAGGAGAACCTTGTCAGGATCTAGTTGTGGCATTGCCTAATGCCAGTGTCGAAGGGATCCAGAAGGACCGTAAGCCACAGAAGTGTTGGAATTGCCAAGTTATCGGTCACAATTTTCGTGATTGCGCAAAACCGATAGATAAAATCTTTTGCTTCCGTTGTGGTCTTCCAGACGAATATAGTCCGTCCTGTCCAAAGTGTTTAGCGGGAAACGAGAGGAGGAGGAACCCATTAACCGGGGGGGTTCGCTCCGATTAGATGTATCCGGAGTTCAAGTGTCCAAGCCGACAAAGCCTCTTGAACTTCCCAAAATCACAATTTTAAAACCACACAAGAAGAATAATAATGAATTACTAAACTTAGACAACAATGATTGTAGAACAATCCCTATTTTAGTTAAAGAACCCAAAACCAATACAAATTTGAATTTTAAGGATAACGTACCAGAACCGTTATATCGGAAACCATTTCACGAACGATTACGTAATTATATTGAGGTACGTAAGCGAATTGTTACTTACCCAAAGTCATCCAAACGGATACAACGGTTAAGGGAGCGCTTCCATCGGAAGCGGACTACTTATCGTAACATCGCTTCAGCAACCATAGGCCGAGAATCAAATGATCCACGTCCATATGTGACGGTCAGTTTATTCGGCGAAAATTTCTTAGGTTTGCTTGATTCAGGGGCCAGCATTAGCTGCTTAGGCACCGACATACTCCCCTATTTGAAGCAGAAAGATGTTACGATAAGGAAGGTAGAGACTACCGTGTCCACGGCCGGTGGACACAAGCAATCCATTGTAGGAGTAGTCACTACTTTGATCCAGTATAAGGGAGTAACAAAAGATATTGATCTTTATATTGTGCCGTCTTTAAGCCAACGTCTATATTTAGGCGTTGACTTTTGGCAAAAATTCCGAATTGCGCCTCATATAATTGTGGGTCTTTCGGGAATTACGACCGGTGGGCCAGATGAGAGACCCACCAACCAGATTAAGTTGAATGATGAAGAGTCTAAACGACTAGAAACTGTTGTACGTAGATTTCCTTCTTTCGCAGTCCATGGACTCGGGAAGACAAATCTAGTGCAGCATTATATAGACACGGGTGATGCCGTACCGATTAAGCAAAGGTACTATCCCGTTTATCCGGCGATACAAACTCTTATGTACGCGGAATTGGACCGCATGCTTTCGTTGGGAGTCATCGAGGAAAGTTCCAGCGCATGGAGTTCCCCAGTTGTGCTTGTGCGCAAACCTGGTAAGAACCGATTGTGTCTGGACTTTCGGAAGGTGAACTCCGTGACAAAGAAAGATGCTCGTCCAATTGCGCATATAGAGGGGCTGCTAGCACGTCTGACAGAGACACGTTATATTTCTAGCGTGGATCTGAAGGATGCGTTTTGGCAGATACCGCTGGAGCAAAGTTCGAGGGAAAAGACCGCTTTCACGGTACCTGGCCGACCACTGTACCAATTTAAGGTCATGCCTTTCGGTCTATGTAATGCGGCACAAAGTTTGAGCTACCTGATGAGTCGCGTTATTCCATCGGGATTACGAGATCAAGTATTTGTATACTTGGACGATCTATTGATTGTGTCAAGGGATTTCGACGAACACTTAGAGACTCTGGAGATAGTCGGAAAGTGCTTGACGAAGGCAGGTCTGATAATAAATGTCAAGAAGTCGAAGTTTTGTTTTGATGAGCTTCACTATCTCGGTTATAAGGTCGGTCAGGGTTGTTTGAAAGCTGATCCTGACAAGATTTCAGCTATTACTAGCTTCCTGTTGCCAACCACAACTCGCCAAGTCCGCCGATTTCTCGGTATGGCAGGTTGGTATCGGCGATTTGTCAAAGATTTCAGCACCCTAGCCGCACCCTTGACCGAGACACTGAAAAAAGGAAAAGCCTTCAAGCTCGGTCCAGAAGCTATTGAACCATTTCTGCAAATCAAACAAGCTTTGACTACAGCACCTGTTCTAGTTAATCCAGACTTCTCCAAAGAATTCATCATTCTATGCGACGCATCCGCGACTGGCATCGGAGGTGTACTCTGTCAGCGGGACGAATCCGGGGCGGAGCAGCCTATATACTACTTCTCCCGGAAACTGAATGCTGCACAGAGAAACTATTCGGTGACAGAGCGCGAGTGCTTAGCAGCTTTCGAAGGTATCCAAAAGTTCAGATCTTACGTCGAGGGATACCATTTTCGCGTTATTACGGACCATTCCAGCCTGAAATGGCTGATGACCATGAAAGTTCCAACCGGAAGATTAGCGAGGTGGAGTATGCGACTCCAAGGCTTCGATTTTGTGGTAGAGCATAGAAAGGGTACATTGAATGTCGTGCCAGACGCTCTATCAAGAGCTTATGAAGACGATGAGTTGACAGTGTCAGCTTTCCTTTCATGTCTACCGCAGATCGGAACCTCGGAGGTACTCCACATCGATCTTGAGGATCCATCCTTTAAATCCGAAGGTTATCTAGATATCATCAGTCATATCAGGAAGGAACAGGAGCGGTTACCGGACCTCAAAGTGTCGGAAGGGTACATATACAAACGCACTAAACATGCGGTTGGTAATCCCTTGTCCGACGATCTAACTTGGAAGTTGTGGGTTCCATCAGAGATGACGGAATCTCTGATCTCATTGGCTCACAATCCGCCGCGCGCTTCGCATGGTGGGGTGGTGAAGACAATTTATCGATTACGGGATAGATTCTACTGGCCAGGTATGTTCACTCAGGTAAAACTTTACGTAGACGGGTGTGAAGCATGCAAGACCAGTAAAGCAGCTAATATGACTTTAAGAGCTGAGATGGGAAACAGTTTCGAGGTAGATAGGCCGTTTCAGCATTTATATGTTGATTTCCTCGGGCCATACCCTAGGTCAAGATCCGGAAATGTTTACATCGTTATCGTATTAGACCAGTTAACTAAATTCGTTTTCATCAAACCACTACGCAAGGCAACAGCCGCGAGCTTGGTCAAATTTTTGAAAGATGACGTTTTCTTGATTTATGGAGTACCAGAGAGTATACTCTCTGATAAGTGTACACAATTTGTTGGGAAGGAGTTCCAAAAACTCGTTGATGTGTTCGGGGTCAAACACTACCGAACGGCAGTGTATGCTCCCCAGTCGAATGCTAGTGAACGCGTAAACCGTTCTATTTTGGCGGCCATACGGTCGTATGTCAATCCTCGTCAGACGGATTGGGATGCCCATCTGTCTTCGATCAGTAGTGCCTTACGCACGACGGTGCATTCAACTCTTGATGTCCCCATACGAAGCCTTATTCGGATAACGTATGATAGAACACGGGGCAGATTATCGTCTTCTAAGAGAGTTGGGTGGACTGAACTGTTCGGAGATAGATTGGCTTCCCAAGGTGGCCAAGATGAACATCGTTCAGTCTTATCTCAAACAAGCGTTGATTAAAACACACGAAGCATACAAGAAAACTTACAATCTTCGGAGTAGGAACATATCTTTTAAAGTAGGTGATGAAATTTACAGAAGAAACCCTGTCCTAAGCGACGCAACTAAGCATCTGAGTGCGAAGTTGTGCCCGAAATTCATTAAAGTTCGTGTGAGCCGAGTGATTGGTAATAACCTATACGAAGTGGAAGATAGGCGGGGACATAAATCAACATGTCACACGAAAGATTTAAAGAAATAATTCCTTTATTTCTATCAAAGGCCACCTGATATATAACCACATCGCAGACTTACACTATTATAACCTGACTTTCCTTTAATTAGTTCCTTTTTAAATTCTCTTTGACAAATCTTATAATAATTCATATTCAACATAATCGAGTGTATCGAGTACTCAATGAAGCATAGAACAAGTAGAGCAAATTTTTTTTTGCCCGGCTCTCAGCTGTGCATGAGACTTGGTTTGAATCACAATTTTTCTTTTCTATATTTCAGACAACCATTAGAGCGCTCCATTGACGTCAGAGTACATATAGTGTACCCGAAAAATTTTTTTTGTCTTCGACCGACTAGACGTAAAAGAGTCGCAGTGTCTTTACGATACGACCAGCAAGAAGAACAGAGGTGTTGATTCCTAATTGCGAGAAGTTATCCTTTTTCTTGGAAATTAGACTAAGCAGGCTTAGTCGAAATTCCAAGTTTTGTAGGGAAAACTTTCTCGCCAGTCACTGGCAAAGTGAATGCCACAGGTGCCATCTATCGGCGAGTAGAGTAGCTACTCGCAACGTACTAAACGTACCTAAAAGAATTCACCATTATCTGATTCCACAAAAAGGAATCCAAATTCAAAATGGACTCCACGTCCAAATCAGATTCCACCACTTCCCCTGGTTTAAAGCAGATTTCCAATGTGTTCATATTCCCATGAAACCAATGGAAGCGAAATCAGGCAGCATGAGATGAATACTCGCTAGTTTCAAGTTATGCAGGACACACGCCTAAATAACGAGTGCAGAGATCACACTAACTTGAAATATCAAAAATGTAGACAGTAATATGGATACAAATGTTGAGCCATAAGAAAGTGACAGATAGCTGTCACTAGGCAAATCGAGTGAATTAGTCGATGCGGCCGATCAATTTTACTCCCTTTGGTATTCCGTACCTATCCTTCAGTGACAGGCCCATTTCCCAGGAAAATTACATTACCTTTCGCCAACCGATCCAGAAAGAGATACAAAGGTGACGCAAGACATATTGTACCCGAAACCGTCAGTAAAACGAGAATGAAGTTAGTCTTACATTTTGTTATAACTGCATTGGTACCAAAATCATTTTTTTTGTTTGAATACTACTGAAACGTCATTCACCTAGTTGAGAAGTGACGTACTGTCAAATACTTACGTTGCAATGCCAAAATATAAGGTTATACATTTGTTCTCTCTTACATGCGGAATCCGGTTTCATATGTTCTGCATTTGATGTGTATCTCACCGCAGCGACTTAGAGTTTTTTTTTGCCATTCTGAAATAAAATACCGCGAAGTACTTCTTTTCTTGGCTATAAATATATTACAGCACTGTCAAAACATAAATGACTGTGATATGACAGACACGTCATCAAATTTACTACACCCAACCAGTGTTAATAGCAAATTAATTCCCTTGACATATTATCATCTGTTAGGCAAATTTATACCGTCTAGAGTAGCCACAATCTCTTTTCAATTCATTTTTCTCAAATACTTCACATGACATATGAAAACACCATGTGTAAATCATGTTTGTTAAAAGCAGCGCAGTGTGAACCGATCATTCACATTCGCTACTTCTGCCCATCTAACTCGTTACTTCGATTGGAACGGCTACCTGGAAAGAGGAAATGAAATTGGAAGAAGGGCGTTGGCTGGATGGAGTAGGGGAAACCTGAAATAGAAAATCGGTTGTGGATGTCATTTAGAAGCCAGACATCGATTAGAGTACAACGCCATTTCAGAACGTTTAAGTTTTTTTTTTTGAGCAGCAGAACCGCGCCCCAATATAGTTTTTTTATCGAAGCGATAGAAAAATCCTCCAATTGCTAATGCAATTGTAAGATCAGTTCCTGAAAAGATTATACCCACTTAATCCAAGGTAAGAATATAATAGTTCAATATTCATCGAAGCAGAATTTTTTTTGCTTCGACGAACATTGAGTAGGTAACGCCACATGGCCAAGACATTAAAGCATGTTTTTTTTTTGGTCTTTAGGAATTCTTATCCTGCGGAAGCACCTTTATTACCATTGATGTAATCATCCAGGGCGGGCGGCGCTGCTCAGCTTTTATTTTCATACAAAAAAAAACTGAGATTTCATCTCCAGATTCATTTTTTTTGCCTCGTGTATGCATTGTACACGCCACATTTTTGTGCCACCATAATATATACATATATGCTTAAATATATACAACGGCCCAGCGGCACTAAATGGATAAATGTGGTCACTTGATTTTCATTGTTAAGACCGCATAGATCCTCCATTTCCTGCGCATAAGCAGACGCTACATTTAAGCGTCCTATAGTTTTTGTTGGACGAATATTGCGAATTACACGTGCGTCCGGTCGATGTTGATCTGTACATCAGCTCATCGACGGCCACGCCAACGCCCAGTGAGACACCACATTACTTACCCATCTTGTGAACTTATCCAGTGTCGTGTGGACACACATCCAGGTTGCCTACCAAGAGGTTTCAAGAATCGATACAGCATAATCGAGTACCCAGTCTCGATAAGGCTGTAGGCCCCAACGGTATAGGAAGGAGTTTTTGTTGCTGCAGCATATTGGACGCCTGGCGTGTGATTTTCCACAGATGCCGGTCCACACCTTTACTTCAGCGTGCTCCTGAGTTCCGGAACAACACTTTATTCACTTGAAAGCAGTGCAGCTGTAATCATCAGATCCAGATTTATGTATTTTATCTAAGAACAAAGTCAACTATATCTTATTCTATAAAACCAGGTAAAATCATTTGAATTTTTATTATTGTTGGGGAAGTGGATGAGAGCATAGTAGCTCCAACCCCATAGCTAATCTTGCAAGGAGATTAGATTTACCGCCCACATTGTCACAGACGCAAGCGGTTAACGCCTACATCCACGGACGGTGGTACCACAGGCGGTATATAACACACATTAGTGGCAGGACCTTACGCCTCCTCCATTAATTCTCTGATGAGATTTCAATACGATTTTTACTTAGATTTATTCTGTGTAGATATAGATTAGTGATCAGTGGAGATTTATGAAAGTTTAACTACCTTTTTTTTTTTATTGATATTGTGTATCCTGGTGCGCAAAGAATTTCGAAGTTATCTTGTTCCCCTGTAATGTTTCGGTAATTGAATCAAGATCGGTATCTTAACGTTGGTCTATCTTATTCGCGATCGCAGTCGAGCAAAGCCATTGAAGCCCGTGCTTCATTTTTGATAACTCGGGAATTTTCGTAATATATAGTGTGCTACAATTGGAAATAACGTAAACTTGTTCGAGGCATTGTCCTATATAGATGAACTAGGACATCTGGACCCTGAATCCATTTGTTTGCTTTTTTTTATTATCACTCTTTTTCGGTTAACACTTTTTATTTTGTTTATCACTTTGTCTTCACGACACCCTTACGTTCTGAGTCGGTAGCGACCACAAATATTAAGCGTATCCACGCCGCATATATGCTCAAACGCTTTAGCATTCTTTAGCTTCGTTCTAGCTTAATTAATAAATACTTGTAAACACAACTTTAGTCGGTGAGTTGAATAACGTCTACTAATAGACGTGAGAATTACTTACTTATACTTACTTTTCGTGCGAGTTTTGATTGTGCTTGTTTTATCTGAGATTATACGAACTTCACAACGCTAACTTGCCTAAGATTTCGAGGCAAAATTCGCAATTAACGACCTCACACACTACATACTTTTGAATTACGATCAAAAGAAAGGTTCTTTTTATATATCAAAGAGTAGAATCTAAAGTAGCTTTTGAATTTTTAACTAAACATTTACAGGTTGTTCCGGAGTGCACTTCAACAACAGTGTATTTGGATTTAGTTATCTGAGACTACCCTATTGGTAGCAGATAACAACACTTTGAGACTTTGCTTTTATTTAAAACTATATTGCTTGATACACTATATTTGATATATATATATTTACAATCGATTATGTGAATCGAATACGAACTGTATTTGTTCATATATGGTACCTTTTTACCTTTTTATATTTTGATTGTGTTGAGTGGGTGTTGAGATAAGACGATCGGTAGCGGATTCGTACTGTCCGCTTATTCTCGTTGCGTTGATAAAGGTAGTCTACAGAATTAGTTGTTTTCGTGTTTTAAATGTACTATTTCGTAATATCTAACGATAGTATTTCGTCTGTCCGGTTAAAAATTGAATTTTCTTTCTTTGATTTGTCGGGATTAAACCAATAATTGTAATCCGACGCCGCGGTAAAGATTTCCTTTGGATGATATCGAACTTCATCACATTGTTTCTACCGTGTCTTCTGAAATAGATACTTTTCTCCATTTCCTTTTATTTTGACTAAGTTATTGATATTTGTATTTTTACAAATTACTTTTAAACAAAAATTATTTCGAATCACAGATTCATGAAAGTTTTCTAATGTTCACTAATCCTAACCCTGTTCAGGGGGTGTAATAACATTGTTATTCAATTATTAAAATAACCTTTTTGATAAAATTTTATAAGTATATAACTATTAAGGTCAGCTTTTATAATTAAAAATCATTTGATCTTGTTAATGAAATCGTATGAGCTTTAATAATTAGATTACATATTCTCTAATAAGTTTTGCAGTTAAGGAAATAATTTGTTAGCGTATAAGTTATAGACTAATAAACATAGATAACTTTTATAACTTTCCAGAATAATTTGCCTTTGAATTTGATCTTATTTTGGAATTTCTAGGTACAACATACTGTTTATTTTGAGAAATTTTTTTTTGTCTTCGACCGACTAGACGTAAAAGAGTCGCAGTGTCTACGATACGACCAGCAAGAAGAACAGAGGTGTTGATTCCTAATTGCGAGAAGTTATCCTCTTTCTTGGAAATTAGACTAAGCAGGCTTAGTCGAAATTCCAAGTTTTGTAGGGAAAACTTTCTCGCCAGTCACTGGCAAAGTGAATGCCACAGGTGCCATCTATCGGCGAGTAGAGTAGCTACTCGCAACGTACTAAACGTACCTAAAGGAATTCACCATTATCTGATTCCACAAAAAGGAATCCAAATTCAAAATGGACTCCACGTCCAAATCAGATTCCACCACTTCCCCTGGTTTAAAGCAGATTTCCAATGTGTTCATATTCCCATGAAACCAATGGAAGCGAAATCAGGCAGCATGAGACGAATACTCGCTAGTTTCAAATTATGCAGGACACACGCCTAAATAACGAGTGCAGAGATCACACTAACTTGAAATATCAAAAATGTAGACAGTAATATGGATACAAATGTTGAGCCATAAGAAAGTGACAGATAGCTGTCACTAGGCAAATCGAGTGAATTAGTCGATGCGGCCGATCAATTTTACTCCCTTTGGTATTCCGTACCTATCCTTCAGTGACAGGCCCATTACCCAGGAAAATTACATTACCTTTCGCCAACCGATCCAGAAAGAGATACAAAGGTGACGCAAGACATATTGTACCCGAAACCGTCAGTAAAACGAGAATGAAGTTAGTCTTACATTTTGTTATAACTGCATTGGTACCAAAATCATTTTTTTTGTTTGAATACTACTGAAACGTCATTCACCTAGTTGAGAAGTGACGTACTGTCAAATACTTACGTTGCAATGCCAAAATATAAGGTTATACATTTGTTCTCTCTTACATGCGGAATCCGGTTTCATATGTTCTGCATTTGATGTGTATCTCACCGCAGCGACTTATAGTTTTTTTTTGCCATTCTGAAATAAAATACCGCGAAGTACTTCTTTTCTTGGCTATAAATATATTACAGCACTGTCAAAACATAAATGACTGTGATATGACAGACACGTCATCAAATTTACTACACCCAACCAGTGTTAATAGCAAATTAATTCCCTTGACATATTATCATCTGTTAGGCAAATTTATACCGTCTAGAGTAGCCACAACCTCATTTCAATTCATTTTTCTCAAATACTTCACATGACATATGAAAACACCATGTGTAAATCATGTTTGTTAAAAGCAGCGCAGTGTGAACCGATCATTCACATTCGCTACTTCTGCCCATCTAACTCGTTACTTCGATTGGAACGGCTACCTGGAAAGAGGAAATGAAATTGGAAGAACGGCGTTGGCTGGATGGAGTAGGGGAAACCTGAAATAGAAAATCGGTTGTGGATGTCATTTAGAAGCCAGACATCGATTAGAGTACAACGCCATTTCAGAACGTTTAAGTTTTTTTTTTGAGCAGCAGAACCGCGCCCCAATATAGTTTTTTTATCGAAGCGATAGAAAAATCCTCCAATTGCTAATGCAATTGTAAGATCAGTTCCTGAAAAGATTATAGCCACTTAATCCAAGGTAAGAATATAATAGTTCAATATTCATCGAAGCAGAATTTTTTTTTGCTTCGACGAACATTGAGTAGGTAACGCCACATGGCCAAGACATTAAAGCATGTTTTTTTTTTGGTCTTTAGGAATTCTTATCCTGCGGAAGCACCTTTATTACCATTGATGTAATCATCCAGGGCGGGCGGCGCTGCTCAGCTTTTATTTTCATACAAAAAAAAACTGAGATTTCATCTCCAGATTCATTTTTTTTGCCTCGTGTATGCATTGTACACGCCACATTTTTGTGCCACCATAATATATACATATATGCTTAAATATATACAACGGCCCAGCGGCACTAAATGGATAAATGTGGTCACTTGATTTTCATTGTTAAGACCGCATAGATCCTCCATTTCCTGCGCATAAGCAGACGCTACATTTAAGCGTCCTATAGTTTTTGTTGGACGAATATTGCGAATTACACGTGCGTCCGGTCGATGTTGATCTGTACATCAGCTCATCGACGGCCACGCCAACGCCCAGTGAGACACCACATTACTTACCCATCTTGTGAACTTATCCAGTGTCGTGTGGACACACATCCAGGTTGCCTACCAAGAGGTTTCAAGAATCGATACAGCATAATCGGGTACCCAGTCTCGATAAGGCTGTAGGCCCCAACGGTATAGGAAGGAGTTTTTGTTGCTGCAGCATATTGGACGCCTGGTGTGTGATTTTCCACAGATGCCGGTCCACACCTTTACTTCAGCGTGCTCCTGAGTTCCGGAACAACACTTTATTCACTTGAAAGCAGTGCAGCTGTAATCATCAGATCCAGATTTATGTATTTTATCTAAGAACAAAGTCAACTATATCTTATTCTATAAAACCAGGTAAAATCATTTGAATTTTTATTATTGTTGGGGAAGTGGATGAGAGCATAGTAGCTCCAACCCCATAGCTAATCTTGCAAGGAGATTAGATTTACCGCCCACATTGTCACAGACGCAAGCGGTTAACGCCTACATCCACGGACGGTGGTACCACAGGCGGTATATAACACACATTAGTGGCAGGACCTTACGCCTCCTCCATTAATTCTCTGATGAGATTTCAATACGATTTTTACTTAGATTTATTCTGTGTAGATATAGATTAGTGATCAGTGGAGATTTATGAAAGTTTAACTACCTTTTTTTTTTTATTGATATTGTGTATCCTGGTGCGCAAAGAATTTCGAAGTTATCTTGTTCCCCTGTAATGTTTCGGTAATTGAATCAAGATCGGTATCTTAACGTTGGTCTATCTTATTCGCGATCGCAGTCGAGCAAAGCCATTGAAGCCCGTGCTTCATTTTTGATAACTCGGGAATTTTCGTAATATATAGTGTGCTACAATTGGAAATAACGTAAACTTGTTCGAGGCATTGTCCTATATAGATGAACTAGGACATCTGGACCCTGAATCCATTTGTTTGCTTTTTTTTATTATCACTCTTTTTCGGTTAACACTTTTTATTTTGTTTATCACTTTGTCTTCACGACACCCTTACGTTCTGAGTCGGTAGCGACCACAAATATTAAGCGTATCCACGCCGCATATATGCTCAAACGCTTTAGCATTCTTTAGCTTCGTTCTAGCTTAATTAATAAATACTTGTAAACACAACTTTAGTCGGTGAGTTGAATAACGTCTACTAATAGACGTGAGAATTACTTACTTATACTTACTTTTCGTGCGAGTTTTGATTGTGCTTGTTTTATCTGAGATTATACGAACTTCACAACGCTAACTTGCCTAAGATTTCGAGGCAAAATTCGCAATTAACGACCTCACACACTACATACTTTTGAATAACGATCAAAAGAAAGGTTCTTTTTATATATCAAAGAGTAGAATCTAAAGTAGCTTTTGAATTTTTAACTAAACATTTACAGGTTGTTCCGGAGTGCACTTCAACAACAGTGTATTTGGATTTAGTTATCTGAGACTACCCTATTGGTAGCAGATAACAACACTTTGAGACTTTGCTTTTATTTAAAACTATATTGCTTGATACACTATATTTGATATATATATATTTACAATCGATTATGTGAATCGAATACGAACTGTATTTGTTCATATATGGTACCTTTTTACCTTTTTATATTTTGATTGTGTTGAGTGGGTGTTGAGATAAGACGATCGGTAGCGGATTCGTACTGTCCGCTTATTCTCGTTGCGTTGATAAAGGTAGTCTACAGAATTAGTTGTTTTCGTGTTTTAAATGTACTATTTCGTAATATCTAACGATAGTATTTCGTCTGTCCGGTTAAAAATTGAATTTTCTTTCTTTGATTTGTCGGGATTAAACCAATAATAGTAATCCGACGCCGCGGTAAAGATTTCCTTTGGATGATATCGAACTTCATCACATTGTTTCTACCGTGTCTTCTGAAATAGATACTTTTCTCCATTTCCTTTTATTTTGACTAAGTTATTGATATTTGTATTTTTACAAATTACTTTTAAACAAAAATTATTTCGAATCACAGATTCATGAAAGTTTTCTAATGTTCACTAATCCTAACCCTGTTCAGGGGGTGTAATAACATTGTTATTCAATTATTAAAATAACCTTTTTGATAAAATTTTATAAGTATATAACTATTAAGGTCAGCTTTTATAATTAAAAATCATTTGATCTTGTTAATGAAATCGTATGAGCTTTAATAAGTAGATTACATAT
The DNA here is from genome assembly GCA_916050605.2 of Platycheirus albimanus. Classification (NCBI taxonomy): domain Eukaryota; kingdom Metazoa; phylum Arthropoda; class Insecta; order Diptera; family Syrphidae; genus Platycheirus; species Platycheirus albimanus. The sequence goes on from OU696696.1 coordinate 174,030,040, forward strand.
TCTCTAATAAGTTTTGCAGTTAAGGAAATAATTTGTTAGCGTATAAGTTATAGACTAATAAACATAGATAACTTTTATAACGTTTCCAGAATAATTTACCTTTGAATTTGATCTTATTTTGGAATTTCTAGGTACAACATACTGTTTATTTTGAGATGATTGAGTAGGTTAAGCATAGGGAGGGTGGTAACTCTCATTCTATTTCGGCGGAGCAAGTGGTGTACTCCTAGGGAGTGTTTAAGATGCGACATAATATGGTTTAGTTTTGGAACCATGATTAGGTTTTAGTTTCTTGTTGGGATGAAGATGTAAGCAGGCAGTCTTTTGCTTGCTTATTTGATCAGGGGCTGTCCAACAATAGTGTTGAGTCAAAGGGGACTCACAGGTCCGTGGTCAGCCAAGGTCGTAGGTGAGAGAGATGGTTTTCACCTACGGATTGGGTGGGTTGAGAGACCAGGAGGTTCGACTACCAGCTTTGTTCCTCCCTCCCCTTATTGTTAGTCACCTCTTCCACATTCTGCAATACCTCGTGGCGGCAGAATGATAGGAAGGTGATGAAGTAGCCACGCAGCCACAGTCACCTATGGTTTGCTATCACGCGCGTACTTACGAGATACGTTTTGAGGGTTAGTTAGTAATTCAATTTTGATTCTTCTCTTCGGACCTATGATCACTCGAGTGGAATATTGAGAGGTGCGACCATGAATCTTCTCTACGTTTCGATTAATTCTTCTGAGTCTTGTCGACATTGATTATGAGGGCCCTTAAGCATTCTAATATTACTTATTCGAACTCGCACATCATGAGTTCACCGGTCGGCAGTGAAAAATAGAGGTAACACCGGTCAAGTACATCCCGGAGCAAGTGCCCACGGCCTGGCTGAGCTGGTAATGGCTATGGTACTGCCGGCCACCGCGACGGTCGATCTCGACCACGGTTCTACGTTGTCGCATGCCGTTCTTACCGACTGTTCTTTACGAACAGTTGATGAGAAAGGGGGCATTGCCGGCATAGGATCGCTTCCGTCCCTTCAATTCAGAACGTAGGTAGCCATAGCTAGTGTAATAGATGCGATCTGAAGCGAACCCTTCGGGAAGATGATTGTCAACCATGTTAGAAGCATTTTACTACTAGTTATGATCGAGGGATTTGAGTAAAATCCATGGTTTCAGGTGTAGGCTACAATATAATACAGCTATGAGAAGAACACCGATTGCTTGTAGCGGATAGGCGCGGACATGCTGCCTGGTACCCTCTAGGCTGTTCCGCGGTGCTTTGTGGTCAGCACCTATGGTGCGCAGGTAGATGGTCCGTGCTTCTGTGATGGGGATGGAAATGAAATTGGAAAGACGGGGAAGGGAGTTGGTGAAACAAGAAGCCGTGACGTGAGTGTGATGATATCAAGGTACAAGGTACATTCGTGGCACAGATAGAAGCTGAAGGAGTCGTTGATCCTTGATATAAGAGTCAAGGATAATTGGGGCTCTTGTTTTCTCCTGCTTCCTCTCTGGTTTGTGTTGTTGATAGACATAGGATTTGGACCTTGGATGTCCACAGGGTGTTTAGGGTTCGGATTCGAATGGTTGTTGACAGTACAGGGGGTTTGTAAATTCACCTTGTACATTCAGCTTTCTTAATTTCAAATTAATTTCATTAAAATTTACGTTACAATTACTTCTCAAAAATCGAAAATGTATGGATGTGACGCCGAAATAGGTGTCACTCGATTTTCATCGCAAAAAGGCGACAGTCACGGTGATTATCACCTTACATGATACCAAATTCGCGATTGTGACTATCAACTATCCTATCACCTTACAAAATTCCACCCCTGATCTCTTGGATAACAACATCAAAGCTATTCGCGATTGTTTGAATGACACAACTAAGGCGAGTCAAATAAATATTATAACAGTAGTTTATCTTCTGGAATGTCGATGATGTGCCTGGAGAAGATTCTCCCTTGCACGGAATTGAGACTGATGTGTGGGGTGATTTTGACTTGGATTGAGTCTATCAGTTTGGTGTGGATGAATAATTGTTTAGCAATAAGGAGGTTGGACACTTTTATCAGCAAGTCACCAGACCGCATTGCTTTGACTTCTAAGATTTCTTTGGATACATATTCCAAACCTCTATTGGTTTGGAAGGGTTTGTAGGAGGCAGTGGGACATGTGAACTCGGTTGCAGATATGACGAGATATCGTGGGATGTTGTCGTTTTGTGTGGTTGTTGGTAGGTGAGGGTAGTGGTGGGAGGTGTGGTTTTTCCGTTTAATTTTTTAAGGGTGGTGCGGAACAACCTCTGATTCCAGAAGGCTGAACTGGTTGGAATCAGGGGTCACGGTGCCCCCTCTCATAATGGTTTTTAGCACTCGGAAGAACTAGTGGGTATATAGGTATTCCAAACAGTACAGTTAGTCAGCACGTGGTTAGCAAAATTGACAGTTGGGAAAAGCTAGTAGAAAGAGACGGTATTCTATTGAGCTAGTTCCGATACGTCTAAACACGGCTGATGCCCGAATGAAACTGAACAAAATGAAATATTGTTCTATTTTATCAAAAATAAACATTCCTTGAATTGATTCCAGTTAAGAAGATGCTCCGCAACAATTAACGTGTTCTGGGGTTTCAATATTGGATATTCCTCAGGAGGATAAGTTTTCTTTGATGGGCTGATTTTTTTCCAAAAAATTCACTGTTTTTTGTCCCTCTTTCATTATAGTTTATGTGCAAATTTTTTTCTTGAATGTGCTGATGGGTTCCCGATAATTTCTCTTTCAAAAGACGTCTTCGCTGTAAAAAAAAAAGCATTCTCTGCTCCTTCATTCAATTTTGGGGGTGTGTGGACCAAGAGTATAGAATTTGCCTGGCAAATTTTTATGAATCGGTCGGAACAGAATGGGAGCCATTATCTGCAACATTTTTATCTGCCGTTCCAAAAGTTGAAAACTGTGACCTGAGCCACTCAATAACCGCAGTACCATCTTACTTTTCTTATGTTGGCTTTACTTCAGTGTGGTGGTCCTAGGTCTTGCTTAGTATGCCCATTTAGCCAGCTCGATCTCTAGCCTGCCGTCCCCAATTTCGCACTCTAAGTTATCGGAAGTCTTCCTCTACCTGGTCGCTCCATCGAAGATGAGGTCTATCTTTTATTCTGACTCCCTCTGGTCTTGCGTTGGAGACTTACCGAACTGAAGCGCCGATGTCCATTCGCTCACCATGGCCCAGCCATCTAGCTGTACAGCACGTATAGCTCGTCGTGGTATCTTCTTCGCCAAACATTGTTTTCTTGGTTAACGCAGACAGGACCATAAATTGTTGGCAGCACTTTTCTTTCGGAAGCTTCAAGTGACATTTCATCCTATTGGGAGAGGGTCTATGCTTTTGCACCATATAGACCAAGAGTATAGAATTTTCCTGGCAATTTTTTTTGAAGCGATTGGAACAGAATGGGGGCCATTATTTGCAACAATTTTATCTGCCGTTCCAAAGTTGAAAACTGTGACATGAGCCACTCAATGACCATTCGCTCTACATGGCCCAGCCATCTAAGTCATTGAATTGGAATTTTTCTGGCTAGGCTTATTTGCAGCACTTTTCTCTCGAAGACTTCTAGTGACATTTCATCCTATTGGGAGAGGGTCCATGATTCTGCACCATATAGCAGGACCGGAATGATGAGTGTTCTATACAGTGTAACCTTTGGTTTTCTCGATAGGGCTTTATTTCAAAATTGCAATTTCAGCCCAAAGAAAAAAGCGATTAGCAAAAGTTAGTCTGCATTTGATTCCAGCGCTGATAGTGTTACCTGTTTTTACAGACCAAGGTAGACAAATTCACTGACTACCTCGAAGTTATATACCTATCAATGGTCACGTTCTGACAAAGTCAGTGGGGCATTGGGCTTTTGTTGATGAAAGCATATATTTCATCGGCCCTACGTCCTAGCTCCCAAATCGACTAACTCCCAATGAACCAATTCCCACCGAATATGGGATTTGGTTCATGGGAACTAACTCCCATATTTTTAAAGAACTATGTCCCAAATGTAGAATGAACTTAGTCCCATAAATATGAATTAAATCCCAAGAGTTGAGTATTGTTGGTTTTTCCCAAATGAACTAACTCCCAATCGTTAGAAAATAAAACAAAAATTAATGCGTAGGAATGAAAAAAATATAAAATTTTTAATGGAATTTTTAACAAAGTAAAAAATTGAAACTTAAGTAACCTAACAGAGTGACGAATAAAATAAAATTCGTGCAGTGTTTGGAAAATTATTTTGGTAAAAAATCGCATACCAAACAATTTAAAGGGAACAAAAACTGGGTATGGTACGGTTCGCCGAAAATGTTTGGCAAATTAACGTTTCGCGGTGGATCATTTCGCCGTTTTTCATTTCGCAAATGTTTCATTTTGCATTTTGTTGTTTGGCATTCCACGTTTGGCAAATTACGTTTCGTTTTTCAATTGATTTGACAGACAATCATTTCGCGTTTTTCATTTCGCAATTTTCGTTTAGTTTTTTGATTGATTAGCTTTTTGAGGTTTTGCAATTTGTCATTTGGCATTGTGTTGTTTTGAATTTTTTAGTTACGCATTTCTTCGTTTCGTTGTTTTTTACTTGGCATATTGTTATTTTGCAATTTTTTGTTAGTCAATTTATTGTTAAGCATTTTTTTATTTGGCATTTAATTCTTTTGCATTTTTTCGCTTCATAAAATTATATGCCTTAAAATTTCAAAATCCGTTATATAGTTCAGGTTTTACAGATTTTTCCGTAAGTGGTCTAAATTGTTTTTATATAGGTGTATTAAGTTTTATATGGTCTATATCCGGCATTTTGTTATTTTGCAATTTTTTGTTAGGCAATTTATTGTTAAGCATTTTTTTATTTGGCATTCAATTCTTTTGCATTTTTTCGCTTCATAAAATTATATGCCTTAAAATTTCGCGCGAAATTTTAAGGCATATAATTTTATGAAGCGAAAAAATGCAAAAGAATTGAATGCCAAATAAAAAAATGCTTAACAATAAATTGCCTAACAAAAAATTGCAAAATAACAAAATGCCGGATATAGACCATATAAAACTTAATACACCTATATAAAAACAATTTAGACCACTAACGGAAAAATGTGTAAAACCTGAACTATATAACGGATTTTGTAAAAATTGCAGAATGTCGAAATTGGTCTTATGCATAATTGGTGAAAATTTGGTAAAAAAAACTTACTAGAAGAAAGTTATTGACATTTTTCTAAAACGGCGAAACGTTCTATCAGCGAAATAATAAAACGGCGAAACGATCAATCAGCAAAACAATAAAACGGCGTATCGCTATTTTGCGTAATAACTAAACGGCGAAACATTATTTGTCGAAGAAAAACATTGCCAAATATAAAAAAATTTAATGAAAAAATGCAAAACAACAAATTGCCAAATTAATTTTGCCAACTGGCCGAAAAGGATTTTGAAAAAAAGCGAGACAATAAACCGCAGAATGTCAATTGCGAAACGATTGAAAAACATAATGAATAAAAAACAAAACGTAAATTGCCAATTAAGGATTGCGAATTAAACGAAATATTTAACGACTACGGCGAAACAAAGAAATGCCAAACGAATTTTGCCAAACAATGGTGACCCCAAAAACTATATGAAAAAAAAATTAGCAAGGGCGCTTGACACGTGGCGCAGGGGGGCCCGGTCACGCCGCACCCTCGCCCACGCCACACCCGTGTCCACACGGCCGGCCGTGCGATTTCTTACCAAAATAATTTTCCAAACACTGCACGAATTTTATTTTATTCGTCACTCTGTTAGGTTACTTAAGTTTCAATTCTTTTTTAAAAATTAAATTTCTTACAGGTTTATCCTATTTTGCCTACAAACATTCAGCACGAAAACAGCGCCACTTCTTCTTTGTGCATAATATGAACTAACTCCCACTGGTTGATGGGTTGGGCCTAGTTCATTGGGAATAAGTTCGTAATGAACTATGTCCCAACTGAATTTTCTCCTAATATTATGAACTAAATCCCACTACAAAATTTGGTGGGAGTTAGTTCATTTTGCCTCGTGGGAGTTAGTCGATTTGGGAGCTAGGACGTCGGCCCTACGTCCTAGCTCCCAAATCGACTAACTCCCAATGAACCAATTCCCACCGAATATGGGATTTGGTTCATGTGAACTAACTCCCATATTTTTAAGGAACTGTGTCCCAAATGTAGAATGAACTTAGTCCCATAAATATGAATTAAATCCCAAGAGTTGAGTATTGTTGGTTTTTCCCAAATGAACTAACTCCCAATCGTTAGAAAATAAAACAAAAGTTAATGCTTTGGAATGAAAAAAATATAAAATTTTTAATGGAATTTTTAACAAAGTAAAAAATTGAAACTTAAGTAACCTAACAGAGTGACGAATAAAATAAAATTCGTGCAGTGTTTGGAAAATTATTTTGGTAAAAAATCGCATACCAAACAATTTAAAGAGAACAAAAATTATATGAAAACAAATGAGCAAGGGCGCTTGACGCGTGGCGCAGGGGGCCAGGTCACGCCGCACCCACGCCCACGCCTCACCCGCGTCCACACGGCCGGCCGTGCGATTTTTTACCAAAATAATTTTCCAAACACTGCACGAATTTTATTTTATTCGTCACTCTGTTAGGTTACTTAAGTTTCAATTCTTTTTTAAAAATTAAATTTCTTACAGGTTTATCCTATTTTGCCTACAAACATTCAGCACGAAAACAGCGCCACTTCTTCTTTGTGCACAATATGAACTAACTCCCACTGGTTGATGGGTTGGGCCTAGTTCATTGGGAATAAGTTCGTAATGAACTATGTCCCAACTGAATTTTCTCCTAATATTATGAACTAAATCCCACTACAAAATTTGGTAGGAGTTAGTTCATTTTGCCTCGTGGGAGTTAGTCGATTTGGGAGCTAGGACGTAGGGCCAGAATAGGCCCTACGTCCTAGCTCCCAAATCGACTAACTCCCAATGAACCAATTCCCACCGAATATGGGACTTGGTTCATGTGAACTAACTCCCATATTTTTAAGGAACTATGTCCCAAATGTAGAATGAACTTAATCCCATAAATATGAATTAAATCCCAAGAGTTGAGTATTGTTGGTTTTTCCCATATGAACTAACTCCCAATCGTTAGAAAATAAAACAAAAATTAATGCTTTGGAATGAAAAAAGTATAAAATTTTTAATGGAATTTTTAACAAAGTAAAAAATTGAAACTTAAGTAACCTAACAGAGTGACGAATAAAATAAAATTCGTGCAGTGTTTGGAAAATTATTTTGGTAAAAAATCGCATACCAAACAATTTAAAGGGAACAAAAATTATATGAAAAAAAATGAGCAAGGGCGCTTGACGCGTGGCGCAGGGGGACCCGGTCACGCCGCACCCACGCGTCAAGCGCCCTTGCTCATTTTTTTCATATAATTTTTGTTCCCTTTAAATTGTTTGGTATGCGATTTTTTACCAAAATAATTTTCCAAACACTGCACGAATTTTATTTTATTCGTCACTCTGTTAGGTTACTTAAGTTTCAATTCTTTTTTAAAAATTAAATTTCTTACAGGTTTATCCTATTTTGCCTACAAACATTCAGCACGAAAACAGCGCCACTTCTTCTTTGTGCACAATATGAACTAACTCCCACTGGTTGATGGGTTGGGCCTAGTTCATTGGGAATAAGTTCGTAATGAACTATGTCCCAACTGAATTTTCTCCTAATAGTATGAACTAAATCCCACTAAAAAATTTGGTAGGAGTTAGTTCATTTTGCCTCGTGGGAGTTAGTCGATTTGGGAGCTAGGACGTAGAGCATATTTCGGCCCTACGTCCTAGCTCCCAAATCGACTAACTCCCAATGAACCAATTCCCACCGAATATGGGACTTGGTTCATGTGAACTAACTCCCATATTTTTAAGGAACTATGTCCCAAATGTAGAATGAACTTAATCCCATAATTATGAATTAAATCCCAAGAGTTGAGTATTGTTGCTTTTTCCCAAATGAACTAACTCCCAATCGTTAGAAAATAAAACAAAAATTAATGCTTTGGAATGAAAAAAGTATAAAATTTTTAATGGAATTTTTAACAAAGTAAAAAATTGAAACATAAGTAACCTAACAGAGTGACGAATAAAATAAAATTCGTGCAGTGTTTGGAAAATTATTTTGGTAAAAAATCGCATACCAAACAATTTAAAGGGAACACAAATTATATGAAAAAAATGAGCAAGGGCGCTTGACGCGTGGCGCAGATGGGCCCGGTCACGCCGCACACACGCGTCAAGCGCCCTTGCTCATTTTTTTTCATATAATTTTTGTTCCCTTTAAATTGTTTGGTATGCGATTTTTTAACAAAATAAGCAAACACTGCACGAATTTTATTTTATTCGTCACTCTGTTAGGTTACTTAAGTTTCAATTCTTTTTTAAAAATTAAATTTCTTACAGGTTTATCCTATTTTGCCTACAAACATTCAGCACGAAAACAGCGCCACTTCTTCTTTGTGCACAATATGAACTAACTCCCACTGGTTGATGGGTTGGGCCTAGTTCATTGGGAATAAGTTCGTAATGAACTATGTCCCAACTGAATTTTCTCCTAATATTATGAACTAAATCCCACCACAAAATTTGGTAGGAGTTAGTTCATTTTGCCTCGTGGGAGTTAGTCGATTTGGGAGCTAGGACGTAGGGCCTATTTCATCTTGTCCTCGTTTATTTTCAGTCCCATTCTACTTGCCGCTGGCATGCTGCCCGATGTGCTGAAATGGGTGTTATGTAAGACATTTTCAAGCACAATGTTAAAACAGCTGCATGACAGTACACTTTGGTGATGTCGATGGTTGTTATAGAGTCCCTAACAACTTTGACTGAACAGCAGCATTTTCCAACGTTTTCTTGATAAGGCGTGTCAGTTTAGCAGGGATTCTTAAGTTGGACATGGCACGATATAGTTCAACTCTATTTACACTGTCGTAGGCTGCTTTAAAATCGGTGAACAGGGTGTGGGTATTGATGTTATACTCTTGGGTTTTGTCGGGTAATATGAATATTTGGTCAGTTGTAGATTTCGGCGCAGGGAAACTGGCCCCGAAGTCAAAAGTCCCGAATTTGGCTTTCGGGACTAATGACCCATTATGGTGAGTCATAAGTCCCTAATCTTAATTTGGGACTTTTGACCCACCATGATGGGTCATTAGTTCCGAAAACTAAATTCGGGACTTCTGACCCGCCTGGTAAATTTTTTCAGAAAAAAATGATTGGACAGTTTTTAGTTTCATGGTTTTTGCTGTCATACTCATAACAGTAAAAATAGAGTGCTAGGCAATAGAAAGAATAGTTCAACGCTAACAAAAATGTCTGCTTGGCCAAATGTCATGGCATCAGAAAGTCATCGCACTATAGATTTAACATTTTTAGAAATGCAACAACAAAATCTTAAGCTATACATTTTTTATTTTTCAAACCAAAATATCTCAAATCAAATAATTTTATATGATTAAGTAAAGTATGATGAGCTTGAACAAAAAAGAAAATGCAACATGCTTTCTAGCAAGCGTAGTGAGCGCAAAAAATTTTGCCCAACATAGAATCAGTTTGAGGTGTGAAAAAACAAAAATTCGCGCGAATTTTTGTTTTTTCACACCTCAAACTGATTCTATGTTGGGCAAAATTCGCGCGAATTTTTGTTTTTTTCACACCTCAAACTGAATCTATGTTGGGCAAAATTTTTTGCGCTCACTACGCTTGCTAGAAAGCATGTTGCATTTTCTTTTTTGTTTGATTTGAGATATTTTGGTTTGAAAAATAAAAAATGTATAGCTTAAGATTTTGTTGTTGCATTCCTAAAAATGTTAAATCTAGTACGATGACTTTCTGATGCCGTGACATTTTTTAGCCATGCGGACATACATATGTACATAAATGTTAAGCCACTTATGTTTAATTGTTCTGTTTTTTTCTTTATATCAAACATTTTTTGTAAGTACATAAATAAATAAAAACAAATAGATTTATTATGTTGTCAAAGAACTTCATTTACAATATGGTTTCATTCGGGACTTTTGTCCCATTAGAAACGAAATAAAAAAGGGACTTATGACCCAGCACAGTGAGTCATAAGTCCCGAATTCATATTCGGGGATTATGACCTACCTAAGTGGGTTATAAGTCCCGAAAGTCAAATTCGGGACTTCTGACTTCGGGACCAGTTTCCCTGCGCCGTAGATTTCCTAGGTCAGAAGCCGCATTTGCAAGGACCTATTAGATCATCAGCAAACGGCTTGAGACGTTCACATAAAACGCTGGACTAGATCTTATTAGCAATGTTTAATAGAACTGAAATTCCACTCATATTTTCTAGAGCGCATTTAAAAAGCTCCGCTTTAAGAGCATCGCATCCAGCTGCTTTGTTCATCTTTAGTCTGGTGATGGCTACTTTGATTTCATTTTGGTCGGGCGGATGTAGCTCATGGTCGTCATCTTAATTAACTGGTACAATTTGATCTTGGGCGGGATCTTGGCTGTCATCGCCATTTAACAACTGGTTAAAGTAGTCTCTCCAGATTGCTAACATCGCCTTTGTTTCCACAATGGTTTTCCTGGTCTTAGCAGGGCCCAGGGCGGCTTGTGAAACCTGAAGCACACTGTTTCACTCTTCTGTAGAAATTTCGCACCTATTTTCTGCAAAAACATCTCTGCATCTCCTCGACTTCGCGTTGCTTGTGTTCCTTTTTATTTTTAATGAGTAAGCGTTTCTCATCCTTCTTTTGTTTAACATAAAGATATGATTTCTGGATGCTTTAGTATCTCTCTGGAGCCACGACTTGTACACCCCCGTTTTTGCTTTGTGTGCCTGCCCACATCCGGGGTCGAACTAGGCGTTTGTAAGGGATGCTGTGAGAAGCCCAACACCTCTGACACAGCTCTTCTTATGGCTTGTTTTTCGATCGTCATTCCAAAGATGTCCTTCCTAACAATTTTGGCAACAAAGTCTCCCAAGAGGATTTTAATGTCAGGTTTTGGGGCACTGCTCGTAAGTTTTGTGAAGAAGCTCGTAGAAACTCGCGAAAGCTCAAGACGTTTTGCCTTAGCCTTCCTCTGACAGTGAATCCGCAAGCAAACAAGCGCGATCTCCCATTAAGGTGGCATTTCCCATATACGATATTACAGTCTTCTATAATTCTCAGACCCGGTCCATCCTGTCTCCTGAAGGGATGTTATATCAGCTTTAAAACTGGCGAGGGCCAGCTGTTCAGCTTTACGCGGCCTGTTAAGCGTTAGGTGACGATCCGATTTTGCCCACCAGTACCATCAGTTCCCTTAAATATTCCCACCTTCATCCATTTGGAGTAATTTACTTACTTTAGGTAGCGCAGACAGTCCATTGTGGACCACGGCCTCAACCAACGAACCCCGCGCCAGCTTGGCCGGTTTCTAACCAGTGGCATCCAGTTGCGTACTCTAATTTAGCTGAGATCATTTTTCACTTGAGCGCGCCACCTTAGATGGGGTCTTCTAGAACTGCCTCGGGTTAGAATTGGAGACTCGGTAGGCTATTGTGTTTTCGTTTATACACTTAACATGACCCAGCCATCTAATCCGCTGTTCCTAAGTAGTTGGTACAACTCAGAAAATTCCGATAAGAGATTCATATATTCATATATTTATTCGCATAGATTTATACCATAAGATACAATATCTTTTAAGGCAGTATAAACTTAATTGATTAGTTTACATAATGTGTTCTAAGTTACAACAACAACAAAAAAAAACAAATGAATTCCAATGAAAGAAATAACAATTTTTGAATACTAAAAATAAAATAAAAAAAGAAGCAAAAGAGATTAATAATAGATTCATATTAGTTATTGAAAAAAAAACAATAATAATTAAATTGATAAAAAAAAAGAAAGAGAAAAGGAAATAAGAAAAGTCTCCAAGTACTCCTTGAGTTTAATACTGAATAACCTAGTACAGCATATCATCCTTATTGATCGGGGAAGAGAATTCCACAGACGTATCGCATTTATAAAAAATTGGCGCTCGGATATTAAGAAGACGTAACGTATAGGCATTATATTTAAAGTTCTAAGAGAACGCGATTGACATATCTTATTATAAAGGTAAGGCGGTTGACGTGTTTGTAAAACATTGTTTAGTAGTGTTAACGTTCTAAGCTTAAAAAGATTTTCAAGAGTAATGCCATATATTGACTTGGAAAAATGAGAAACATGATTGTATTTTCTTAATCCAAAGATATACCTAGCTATGCTGTTATATGCAACATTCAGCTTACGCTTGTGCTCATAATCACAATTATAGAAAAGCTCACAGCCATAAAGGATAATAGGAATGAGTAATGTCTTGGCTAAGATAATTCTTGTTCTTAAGGATGTTATTTTATGATTCGCCCATAGCATACGTAGCCCTCCGTAAACCTTACCGATTGTCAGAGATTTTTTTTTATAATAATAATTTTAACTATATGCCTGTTAGACCCAAATATGCTTTCAACTCTGTGATATTTGATGATGCTTACGCATGCATGACCACACCGACGCCAATAACAGTAAAAGTAGAAACCTCCCGTTTGTGAAGGTTAACACACGGATCCCAATTCTCCATTTCCTAACCAAAATCGTTTCCTAACCAGTTTTAGCTTTGCTTAGTACATGCATAACAGATTATTGACCTACAAAATCTAGGTATTATGTTTTTACCTTTAAAGTTAAATAGTTTTTAAAGTGTGTGGTTTGAAGATTTTGATCAAATTTTTTTTTTAAATATGAAATGATTTCAGATACAATACTCCCAAATCTAACCCGAGTGCCTCGTAACAGCAAATATTTTGGATTAATTCAATAATTCACTGATGTCAGCCACTAATCTTAATGGTAGGTTAATTTTATATGTTTTTGAACACGCCCATTGGACTTCATTTTTATGTTTCAAAAAACTTATCACTCTTGTATTAACCTTATGGTAAACCACGAGCCTTTTAACTTTCTCCATATATGGCAGGATTAAGTAGTTTTTATTTTACTCATGAAATTTTCGAAATGCCTCAGAAGCTGCAAAAGTAGTTCGTAGCCTTACAATGGGAAGTTGCAGCTGCAGCACAGAAATTAGCTAAAATTCAAGTCGCCTCGACTACAACCTCAAGAACTTGCTGCGCTGTGAAACAAAAAAACGAAATGGCACACAATTTTGCATATGCTTTTTAGTGAGCTACTTGGTTCGGCATTAAGTTTGACAGTGCTACGTACTAATGCTGCAGCTTCACCATTGTGCTCAGGCAGTAACGCATAAAGCGTGAGCTTACACGTACAAGTAAACAGCCGCGACCATTACCATCCCCTCTTTCTCTTATATTCTATCATGATCAACGCATTCCTATGATTGATTCTGAAAATTCTTCTTATTTTAACTACCGACTTTAATGAACTCGATCTACTTTTAAGCAATACCAATTTCAATCTTTTCATTATTTCTAGAATCCCCTATTTATATTGCTCTTTGTATCTTCTACGCCTCCATCTTTAATTGCCTCACCCAATGTTATCCTTACACAGTCCAAAAAAGCTGTATGTCTTCTCCCTCTTAGTACGCTAAAGAGTTATGAACTCTCCGAAATGTCAGGAATAAGCTGTGGAAAATCTACTTGAAGTTTCCAACCCCTCTAAACTTCTATTGCCAACAAGCTTCTGCCCGCCTTTCTACTCTTTGTGTTTGACTCTATTATCTTTACCTAGAAAAAATGCAGTCCTCTCTAATCACTCAGCGGATGAGTTTCTACAAATTTATAAACGTAAAAAGGAATTCTGATGGCCTTCCTTCCACGTCAATCCTTTACCGATTTCTCAACGAACCCGACCATGAATGTCGTAGTTTTTTGTCAAATAGTCCACATACTTCTCTTGTCTCTCTTCGCATTAGTCCTCTAATTGCTGATAAGATTAACACTATGAAAGAATTTTACATCAAATTTTTTGTTGAACCGCGTGAAATCCCATAACAATTAAAAATTAAAAATGTCACCTTAATTTGATTTTACAATATAAATTAACGAAAATAAAATAATTAAATTATTACTTTTAACAATCGTTAACAAACCTCAAATGCATTTCGAAACCCTTTCGTTTCATCATCAGCATTGCACTACTGAAGCCGTGGCTGCGGCTGTTGATTGTAGCGCGAGATAAGCATCGATGAGTAAAAATCAAACAGAACGAATGACAACGGTTAAATACAACAAACATGAAATTAAAACAATTGTGTTGTTATATTGTAGCAAATAGATAAGACTCGATATTGCCGTTGTCTCCTATTTTTTCTCCGAAACATTGTAGTTCTAAGTCTAGAAAGGGAAGTTTACCATTTTGTTCTTCTTCACAAGTTAATTGTATGGAACTGTTTTGTGAATTAAGTAATTCCAGTATTTATGAAAGAAGACTTTTCGTCTGGTCCTGATGGTATTCCTGCATACCCTCTCTCATCTATTTTAATTCTCCCTATCACAAGCAGCTTCGCCTTCCTTTTGGAAAAGTTCTTTTATTTTCCGCATCCACAAAAAAGATAGTAGAAATCTTTTAATAAGTTATCGTCCAATTGCCAAACTCTTCTCTATCTCCAAACTCTTCGAAAGCATTGTATATGACTCCCTTTATTTTCATTGCAAATCAATAGTCCCTCCACTACAGCATGGTTTCTTAAAGGGCAGGTACTACGATGAACCTGATCGAATTTGTTGCCATGACACTGCTTTTTGGAAAAGGGATACGATACTGATGTTACTACTACTGACTTTAGTAATGCATTTGATGAGGTAAGTCACCAAATTATTTTACTCAAACTCAAAGCATATGGTTTTCCACCTCTGTTCATCCATTGGGTTAGTTCTCACCTTATAAGCCGTACATATAGAGCTGTTTTCAGGTGTGCAGCATCCAATCCAATCCTTGCAACCTCAGGTGTTCCTCAGGGTCGCTCTTGTTTGCACTTCCTATTAACGATGTTGGTAGTATTATAAACTTCTCTGACTTATACATTTGTGCCGATGACATAAAAATTCTGAAAGTAATCATTTCCCCTTCTGATTCCTCTCTACTTCAGTATGACTTAAACTACTTCCACACTTGGTGTAACAAAAATTTCCTTGATTTAATGTTAGTAAATGCCAATATATGACTTTTTCTCGTAAACGCCAGCCATTACTCCCTCTTACTTATCACTTTAAAAATGTACTTATTCCTGTCGTGTATGCTATGCGGAATCTTGGGATTAGTTGTGATCGTGAACTCAATTTCAGAATCCACTTCGATCAAATTATAGCAAAATAATTTCTTCCCTAGGCTTTATCAAGCGCTGGTCGAAAGAATTTTCCAGTCCCTATGTTACAAAATTTCTCTTCACCAGTTATGTCTGTCAGACCTATTCTCGAGTATGCCAGTCAGATTTGGTCTCCCTATTTATCCACTCACTCTAATAGAATTGAAGCTGTGCAGCGAAGGTTTCTCCGCTTTTTCTTACGTAGCTTCCATTGATGAAATACACTTATTTTACCCCCTTCGAAAATTGCATGGAACTAATTGACCTTCACACCCTTGCGAAACGATGCGCTGTCGCCGATATACTCTTTGTCCATCAACTTCTTAATGGTACCATTCATTCTTCAGCACTCCTCGAAATGATCCACCTCAATACCAATCCACGTAACCTCAGGTCCATTCCATTCTACCACCTCCCTTCCCACCGCACCAACTATGGCCAGTCCAATCCCGTTACAAGAATGTTACTCCTATCCAATAGTGGTCAACATATTGTTGACTTCTCCCATAGCGTACCATCCCTTAGAAGAAACCTTTACTCCCGCTTTCCGTAATCCCTCTACCTACCTCATTGCTTTTAATTAGAATAAATAACCTATAGACCCAGAGCCCACAGCAAATTTTAGGAGTGAAAAAGTCCCGAAAAATATTTATATCAATGGATAGATCTTGCATTGCTAGACATGGAAATCAAAGTCTGGCAGTCAAAGGTGGGGGAAATTGTGAGTAATACTGCATCAAAAACGGGATTTTATCGACTTTTTGGATTCTCATTTGGCTCACCTATTTTTTTTGGAAATCAAAATTTGAGCCACCCTTAACACGAATATATGAGTCCCAGACGTTTTTAGCGGGACAAAGGGGCTGCCAGACGCCCCCAAAAATTCCCAATTATCGACTTTTTGGATTCTGGTTTGGCTCACCTAATTTTTTTGGAAATCATAGATTGAGCCACCCTTAGCACGAATATATGAGTCCCAGACGTTTTGAGTGGGACAAAGGGGGTGCCAGACGCCCCCAAAAATTCCCAATTATCGACTTTTTTGATTCTCGTTTGGCTCACCTAATTTTTTTGGAAATCATAGATTGAGCCACCCTTAGCACGAATATATGAGTCCCAGACGTTTTGAGTGGGACAAAGGGGCTGCCAGACGCCCCTAAAAATTCCCAATTATCGACTTTTTTATTTTATGAAATGCATATTATTACTTCGGAGAGTAAGCGAAACGCACTAGGCCACGGAATTTAGTTTATTTTTTTGACGTGATAACGTCTAATAAATCGGTTTGGAATATATGGGCAGCACGCACAGAAAAATGTCACAGTCACAGTCACAGTCACTGTCACAGTCACTGCCACAGTCACAGTCACGTTACCTAGCTGCTTTCATAGCCTAGAAAGTCGATAAAGTGGGAGGGGAGGGTGTTGGGTGGTTGGTTGGTTGTGGTTGGAGTGTGTGTGGGCCAGGCGGGGGAGGGGGTAGTGTCCGGAAGAGGAAAAATTGTCAAAAATGGTGGGTGGTTGTAGCTGGTTTGGGTGGTAAGATAAATATTGTCAAAGCTAATGGGTGGTTCCTTGGTGGCTGTAGGTGGTTGGATCTGGGGGATTTTGTGTTGGGAGGGAGTGAGGGAAAAATAATTGTCAAAAATGGTTGGTGGTTGTTTGGTGGCTGTAGTAGGTGTGATGGGTGGTTGGTGGTGTTGGGTGAGTGGCAAGTTGTTGTAGGTGTTATGGGTGGTTGGATTTGTGTTGAGGGTATAGTGAAGGGAATTGCCAAAAATAGTTGTACTGGGGAGGGGGTGTGGGTGAAAAAAAAATTGTCAAAAATGGTGGGTGAGTAGCAGGTGGTTGTAAGTGGAGTAGGTGGTTGAATTTGGTGCATGGGGGAATTGTCAAAAATAGTGGGTGGGTGATTGGTGGTATTTAGGAAGGGCTGGCTTTATTGTGTGGGATAGGAGGAACAAATTTTCAAAAATGGTGGGCTGTTGGTTGTATGTGGGGGTGGTAGATTGGTGTTTGGGTTAAGGGATAAACAAAAAATGTCACAAATAGTGGGTCGTTGATTGGCTGTTGTAGGTGGGGTGGGCAGTTGGCGGTGGTGGTAAGGGGGAGGAGGAAGGGTGATAAGGTGTAGGGGGAATTGTCAAAAACTTTGGGTCTTTGGGGTGGAATTGTCAAAAATAGTGGGTGGTTGGGTGTAGTTGGTGTGTGTGATTGGTAGTGGTTAGGAAGGGGGATTTACTGTGTGGTTGAGGAGGAAAGAATGTTCAAAAATGGTGGGCTGTTGGTTTGTTGATGTATGTGGCGGGAGGTTGGTGTTCAAGGGGTGAACAAAATTAAAGAATGGTGGGTGGTTGTAGGTGGGTTGAAGTGTTTTGTGAACTGGTTATCACGTAAAATTATCGTCCGTAAACCGACTTTACAGACAACCATGTTTGTTTTCAAATATAATTGCTTGTTTCCATTTGTTGTTTATAAGCTGACTTTATCTGGTGTGTCGTGTGTGCAATTAACGTATTTTTTTATTATTAACCATGTTAAATACATTAAAGTGTCTTTTAAAAATTAAACATTGGAAACATATCAGTGATAAAGTTATTCCTTTTAATGAAAAGACATTACAAAAATGCCACGAAATATTGGGTTACAGAAAACGATTCAAGGTAAAATTCGAAAAGCTTATGTGTGCTCAACTATCAACCTTAAACCACATTGAGTCCAAAGCATTACTTCTTGGCAACGCTGCGATATACACGAAATTGGAAAATAAAAGTAATTTGCAAAAAATTAAATATCAGAAGAGAATCCAAAAAGTCGATAATTGGGAATTTTTGGCGGCGTCTGGCAGCCCCTTTGTCCCACTCAAAACGTCTGGGACTTATATATTCGTGCTTAGGGGGGCTCAATCTATGATTTCCAAAAAAAATTAGGTGAGCCAAACGAGAATCCAAAAAGTCGATAATTGGGAATTTTTGGGGGCGTCTGGCACCCCCTTTGTCCCACTCAAAACGTCTGGGACTCATATATTCGTGCTAAGGGGGGCTCAATCTATGATTTCCAAAAAAAATTAGGTGAGCCAAACGAGAATCCAAAAAGTCGATAATTGGGAATTTTTGGGGGCGTCTGGCAGCCCCTTTGTCCCGCTCAAAACGTCTGGGACTCATATATTCGTGTTAAAGGTGGCTCAAATTTTGATTTCCAAAAAAAATTAGGTGAGCCAAATGAGAATCCAAAAAGTCGATAAAATCCCGTTTTTGATGCAGTATTACTCACAATTTCCCCCACCTTTGACTGCCAGACTTTGATTTCCATGTCTAGCAATGCAAGATCTATTCATTGATATAAATATTTTTCGGGACTTTTACACTCCCAAAATTTGCTGTGGGCTCTTAGACTACTAGATTTTAAGTTTTTTTTTAAGTACATATTTTATCATTTATTATTACTGTAAACACTTTTGCTTGTACTCGTATTAAGCCAATTAAATTAAATTATTGGTATATTTCATTCTTTTTTAAAAAAAGTTCTCCAAAAAATACTCGTTTTCTAAGATACCACTGAGATTTTTATAATTTTTCTACCATATGTAGATTGAACTTCATCCAAAGAATAAGAGTTTCGAAAAATATGTTTTTCAAAATCTCAAGCCACGACCAATGTTTTATTAGAGGAAGTTCATGCGATTCAGTCGTGGACTTTGTTTATAAAAATTAAGAATACTATGTCGATCCCTTCGACTTTGTATTTGACGCTGTTTTCATTTAGCAACACTTACATTCGTGTTTCTTGAGAACTGAAAAGCACAGGTTGACTACACCACTGTGTCGACCCTTAGTAAATTTGGTGTATGTTGTCATCAAAAACACTAACACAAAAACGATTTTGCGATCATGAAAATGTCAAACAAAAATATAATTTAAAACCCAAATGTTTACATAAATCTGGAAATAAAAGAGGAACCCATCCCGGGTCGTGTTTCGATAGCAGGAATTCCAAATGCTACATCATTTCTCCCAGATCTTTCAA
Source organism: Platycheirus albimanus (assembly GCA_916050605.2). Classification (NCBI taxonomy): domain Eukaryota; kingdom Metazoa; phylum Arthropoda; class Insecta; order Diptera; family Syrphidae; genus Platycheirus; species Platycheirus albimanus. Next base: position 174,049,441 of record OU696696.1, read on the forward strand.
ACGACTCCAGTGAGTACACCCCTTGTGCAGATGAAATCAAAGATGAACATGATGACGAAGAAGAAAAATATATAACAGGCCAAAACATACCAGCATCAGTTCAGAATGTGTGGTAGAACTTCTTCAACATTCCATTTCGTCTTCGCAAAATTGTAAATACGTGGCTATTCCCGCAACTAAAGGATTAATATTAAAGACGTCCACAAGTAACCAATGGCTTTCTACTTTAAGAGAACCCTTAGTTTTAAACTTTAATTGCGATAGCACACACTATCGTCCAATTCTGCAAGATCTTACTTCAAATCGTGTGAAGTTAGCAAAAAAGAGCTGCGTATACCATACGAAGAAATATTGAAAACCGAACTAGAGATTCGGCAGCCAAAAGTGAAAAGTGAAAAGTGACACCGACATAATCGAAACTTTAAGAATCAAACATAGGAGTGTGACAATTGAAGCTCCTCACAAGTTACCACCTCTCAAGATTTGAAATCACTGCGCTTTTCGGCACAGTTCCTCGTACCGAGTGGTGTGCGCGCGGCGTAGTGGAATGGTTACAATACTCTGCTAGAGTGTTGGCTCCTTTCGGGTCGGATCGGAAGGGGAAAGTTTTGAGTCAGTTCTTCGGCCGGTCGGTTACGAGATTGCCAAGTTCTTTCGGCCTTTTTGTGCCACATGCGCAGCTTCAATAAGCCTACTGCAGGTTGAGGCTTTGGTAAAATCGGCTGACTGGCTTTTGAATCATGGTTCGGAGTGTTGACGGGCCTCCTTCGACACTTACTTACTTACTTAAGGTGGCGCAGACAGTCCATTGTGTACCACGGCCTCAACCAACAATCCTCGCCAGCTAAGCCGGTCCCTAGCCAGTGGCCTCCAGTTGCACACACCAAGTTGGTTGAGGTCGTTTACCACTTGATCGCGCCACCTTAGTTGGGGTCTTCCAGAACTGCGTCGGCCCTCCGGGTTGGAATTGAAGACTCGTCGGGCAGGAGCGTTTTCGTCCATACGCTCCACATGACCCAGCCATCTAAGCCGCTGAATTTTCAGCTTCTTAACCAAGTCAATGTCGCTGTATAGCCCGTACAGTTCGTCATTGAATTTTCTCCTCCATACTCCATTCATACATACAGGCCCGAATATCACCCGAAGAATCTTTCTCTCAAAGCACCCCAGCCTGTATTCATCCGATTGTATCAGTGTCCACGCTTCTGCCCCATACAGCAGGACTGGGATGATAAGGGTCTTGTATAGTGTCTCCTTGGTCCTTTGAGAGAGGGCTTTACTACTAAGATGCCTTCTTAGCCCGAAGAAATAGCGATTGGCAAGAGTGATTCTTTGACTGATCTCTTCACTGATGTTGTTCTGAGAGGTTATAGTGGAACCCAAATAGACAAAGTCCGTGACAACCTCAAAGTTATATCTGTCCATTGTGACATTTTGTCCGAGCCTACGGTGATGATCTACTTCACCCGAGGACAGCATATACTTTGTTTTATCTTCATTTACAGTTAGACCCATTCGAGCCGCTTCCACTTCAATACTTGCGAATGCTCCACTGACAGCGCGCTTCGTTCTTCCAATAATGTCAATATCATCAGCATAGCCAAGTAATTGAACGGATCTAAAGAAAATCATACCGCTGGTGTTGACATGCGAGTTGCGTACGATTGCCTCAAAAATGATACTGAAGAGGTTACATGACAGCGCGTCACCCTGTCGTAAGCCTTTCTCGACATTAAATGAGTCGGTGGTGTTCTTACCAACCTTGACGGAGCAGCGCGAGTTCTCCATAGTCATCCTGCACAATCGAACGAGTTTAGCAGGGATGTCAAGAAGTGACATGGCTCTGTATAGCTCGTTCCTGTTTACGCTGTCATAGGCGATTTTAAAATCGATAAAGAGGGGGTGAGTACCGATCTTGAATTCTTGGGTCTTTTCCAAAATCTGTTGAAGTGTGAAAATTTGGTCGACGGTTGACTTACCGGGCCTGAAACCACACTGATAGGGGCCAATCAGTTCACGTGCGAAAGGGTTCAGACGTTCACACAGAATGGCCGACAAGATTTTATATGCGACATTTAGGAGACTTATACCTCTGTAGTTGGCGCAGCTTAGAGTATCTCCTTTCTTGTGGATAGGGCACACAATGCTGAGGTTCTATTCGTCAGGCATACTTTCGTCGGGAGGACGGAAATTTTGTTCATCATCATCCAAATCGAATGGATCATTCTGCCTGACAGCGATTAGTTGGTTGTCTTGACCGTTTAACAGCCTGCAGAAGTGTTCTTTCCAAATTCTCAGCACAGACTGTGTATCTACAACGACATTCCCTCCCTCGTCTCTACATGCTTCCGCTCGGGCTTTGTAACCCTTGGACGAATGCTTTACCCTTTGGTAGAACTTTCGAACATTGCTTCTTCCGTAGCACCCCTCAATAGATTCAACCATTCGTTTTTCCAGTTCTCTTTTTTTCTTCTGAAAAGCCGATGTTCCTCTTTCCTCTTTTGCTAGTATACCACACGAGAAGCGCTCTTGGCAGCTCTAGTTCTGGCATTCAGAAGATTTAATGCGGATTGTTACAATGCGTTCGCTTATGCCACGAAACCCCAAGCCTTCTTGCCTAAGCCTTCCTCTTTTCACAAATCTTGTCTTGTAGCACTTGCCGTAGTAGATGTCACAGTTTTTCATCCTCCTTGAGCCTTCACCATCCCATCGCACTTCTTGGATGGCTATGATGTCGGCTTTGACACCATCTAGGGCCTCCACTAATTGTTCGGCGACACTTGGCCTGTTAAGGGTCCGGACACTCCACGTGCAGAACCGAAATTCGTTGTCCTTGTCTCGTTTGCTAGGGTCGTCATCAGTAGGGTCATCCATATCCGAGGCAGTTGGTTGTTTCGGAACAAGTGGTTTTTTACGTGGTAGGGAAGTTACCCCGACGCACAACCCCCAACCTGGGGGACCAGGCCCTATGCTGCTCTCCTTGGACAAAAGGACCTGGAGAAATCCAGAGTCAGTAACCCACTGCGTTGATGTGAGAGCCACCGTTGGTCCTATATGGGCTCATCCGCCACCTTCTGTTTTTCACTATCCTGACTAATAGTAGTGAAAGGACCCAAAGACCTGAGCTCCGAATATGTCGAAGTAGCTCAATGGGGTGCCTACCATACTGTCTGTAAGCGTCGCCGTTGGTTCACTTAATTGGAAGCTCATCCGCCGCTCGCTTGCTTTCTGAGGGGCTCGTACAGAATAAACTGCTACCCAACAAGAGAAACAGACGAGCTTTTTGGGAGGGCAATTATAGTGTTGCCATTTTTCTGTGATCAACACTCGCGCTTATAAGTTCAGCAAGTCAAGTCCGGGTGGACAAGACCAGTACCCGATGGCTACCACTAGGAGGTAAAATAAGCACAATTGATGCGTATGAGACAGTTGCAACGCTGGGCATCGCCAGGTTTATACCAATCAGGGTCTACCCTATTCATACATCACCCAGCCATCATCCTTCCACACTTGGTTCGGTGAAATACGGCTAAGCGTTGGCTTCTGGTTGACGGCTGCATTTTGCGTGGCTTAGTGGGCTGTGGCGTCCAAGGGTCAGTGACAGACTGACTTCTGCTTTGGCGGCAGTGGTGTGGTGGCTTCACTTTCTTGACCTGAAGTGCAGGTGCGGGAATATTGTAAGCGACACGCTCGGCCGAAGTCAAACGGTTTGATTTCGGGATAAGCGAGTGCAGCTTCTGTCTCGGGCTTCGGTGGAAACCGATGTTAATTTCTAAATTCCTTTTTTGAACAGGGTGGGTCCGGGATCCATCGGAAAAATAAACGGTGGCTGGGGCGGTGCAAGTAACCTCGGCTGGTACTGGGGAATGACAACTGGTACTACTTGACCTCTGGCAATGAACTCGAATTGCGTGCACGGTGGTTATCGGGCTATTGGTGTTATCGGACGGCAACGGTAGCTCGCCAGAGAGTGGTTTGCCTCCCATGAATATTTGCAAACCTGCGTTGTTTAGTAGAAGCATTCCCAATACTGCATCCCCGGCAAGAGAAGGAAGATACGTCACTTCGGCGGTCAAAGAAGTTCCGCCCAGGAAGAAGGTAGCGGTGTAATGCTCGGTTGTTGCCACAGGGGCTCCATTCGCCATATGAATGACCTGGTGACACTCCCGCATAGGAAATCCTAGCTCTCGGAATACTTGTCTTAACGATTGTAAGACAAAAGTTTTGGTCGAACCGATGTCGACCAGAGTCTGGTATTCTTGGTTTCAAACTCTGAGAGGGACGAAAAATGGGGGGTCTGGTTCGGCGGGGCGTTCACTACAGCTACGGCTTGTCGGTGGCATGGGCAATCCTTCGTGAGTCTGCCGTCTTCTCCGGTGGCATGCTTCCTTACAATGGCCCCGCTGTTTGCAATTCCAGCAGTGCGTATCGCGGTCGTACGGTGCTGGTGGCGGTGGTAATCGGGTTGCTGGGGGATCCTGGCCGGTGGCTATGGGTATCGGACGTGAGTTGCGGTCGTCACTTTTTATAGCTTCAAACTCTTCAGCTAAATGAACCAGCTCATCTAGGGTATCGAAGTCTTTGCAACGTATATAATACCGGTATTCTGGCCTCATGTTGTCGAAAATCCGGTCGATATTTTCGGTTGCCGACATTCGTGGGTGCTGGTGCAATAAGTACTGGGCGGATAAGATGTATTCCTTGGCCTTATCTCGCGGCCCCTGACGTTTCCTTATTATCTCCTCTTCCAACTTGTGCAGGTATCGGGCGGGTAGAAAATGACTGATGAAGGCTTCTCGAAAATCTTCCCAGGTGGATAGACTATCCCTCTTTATCCTAAACCATTGCACGGCGGTTCCTCGGAATATTTCTGGTAATGTCCTCAGCACATCGTTTGGAGGAATGTTATAGCACTGCGTCAATTCGGATAACCTCTAGAAATTCAAGAAGATTCCCATATGAGTCGAACCTCAAGCCCCACTTATGGACTGTGTTCATTAACTCAGCTTCGTAGCTGAGTGTAAGCTAGTTTGGGGGGGAGAAAATGCTGTCCCGGTTCATGCTGGTTATGTTCTCGTTAGGTCGGTGCATGCTGGTGATGGCTTGGTCCAGAATGTGCGGCGACTATGGGCGGGTCGGCTGGTTTTATGCTCTTGTTCGGTGGCTGGGTCGGCGTTATGAGCTGCGGGACTTCAAAGCGTGTTCCTACATATACTGAGGAAACGGGTCCCCCTGCAGTGCTGCTAGATTCCAGGTCGGTGGGTTCTTTCGGCGGTGGTGGTTTCTGGGTGGATGAAGGCTCTAAGGGCGGGTCGTCATCTAATCTCTGTTCCACAACGTTTTCCCATTTTCCGCACAGATTTTGCATTGAATCATGCGAGCGAACCTTTTTGAGGTGGGTACTTAGACGTTGACGAAGATCCTTTACTTTCCCGTCTGTGTCCAGACTTAGTGTTCCTAACGTCTCGACTAACTCGGATTTCTTCATACAATGTATGAAGCCGAGATTCTTGAGGATGTTCTGGTCATCTTCCTTAGTGTTTTCATCGGTTCCGAACATGACTGCTGTACGTTGCAGCAAGTTAATGATCCAAATTCGGTCGGCGGTTATCATTGGTACCTTTCGAAGGCTCCTGGTCGGTCGGCGGTCGGAGTTCGGTTCAGTCTTCTAAAGGTCCCTGCTCGGGCGCCAATTTGTGATGCTTTTTTATACTCAGGCTGAGGTTAGCGCATGGATGTCCATCCAGGGTTCCCAAAAGGAAGCAAAAACTCAGTGTTGAAGAGTGTCGAACTCCGAAACAACAATATTTTTATTAGTCTTAATTTGCTTAACAGATTATTTCATATTCCTAATGATACTCTTACAATAAAAGATTACAATTCAATTCTTATGATACCTTAGATACTAGGTCTGTGGTGATTCCTCTAAAAAGGAAGGGCTCCACGACAATAAACGAGTGGCCTTATGCCGGTTAACGATCCACCGCGACCAACAGCCAAGTGGAAAGCTGACAAAAAACGGTTGAGCAAGGCTCGTTCTATGGTACCCCTAAGAAAAGGAGTAGCCACGACAAAAAACAGGTAGTTCCAAACTAGGTCTATGGAGAGGCTTACAAAAGCAGCAACCCCACGACAATAAACGAAGGTCTGCAGAGATGCCTCTAAAAAGGAAGAGCTCCACGACAATAAACGAGTGACCTTATGCGGGTCAGCGATCCACTGCGACCAACATCGAAGTGGAAAGCTGAAAAAAAAACTTCTGCCTCAAATTTGGTGAGGCTTCACCAAATCAGCGGTACGGGTGGAGGGGTAGGCGAAATTTCCTCAATAGCCAGCAGTGTTGGCGTTACGTCATGTGATGGTGATTATTTTATTCATTATATGAATAATTGTATGGAATCCTCTTGCCGTTCGGTGGCGTTGGTGGAATTATGGTGGCGGTCGGTGGCGGCGGGCGGTCGGTGGTGGTTATTATTCTCTAGCCTCACTGGCAGTCGGAAGGCAGAGGAGGGGCGGCAGGAAATGTGTAACTTCGTTACATAGTTATGATATCAAACTTTTCGGAGGGGAAGAAAGCTCTGAGTGAGCTGGAAAGGGATGCTGATCTCTTGGATAACAACATCACAGCTATTCGCGGTTGTTTGAATGACACAACTAATGCGAGTCAAATAAATATTATAACAGTGGTTCATCTTCTGGAATATCGATGATGTGTCTGGAGAAGATTCTCCCTTGCATGGCATTGAGACTGATGTTTGGGCTGATTTTGACTTGGATTGAGTCTTTCAGTTTCGTGTGGATGAATTTTTTAGCAGTAAGGAGGTTGGACACTTTTATTAGCAAGTCACCAGACCGCATTGCTTTGACTTCTAGGATTTCTTTGGATAAATATTCCTAATCTCTATTGATTTGGAAGGGGTTGTAGGCGGCAGTGGGACATGTGGATTCGGTTGCAGATATGACGAGATATCGTGGGATGTTTTTGTCGTTTTGTGTAGTTGTTGGTAGGTGAGGGCAATGGTGAGAGGTGTTGTTTTTCCGTTTAATTTTTTTAAGGATGGTTCGGAACAACCTCTGATTCCAGAAGGCTGGACTGGTTGGAATCAGGGGTCTCCGTGCCCCCTCTCATTATGGTTTTTAGCACTCGGAAAACTAGTGGGTATATAGGTATTCTAAACAGTAGAGTTAGTCAGCACGTGGTTAGCAAAATTGACAGTTGGGAGGAGCTATTAAAAAGAGACGGTATTCTATTGAGCTAGTTGCGTTACGTCTAAGCACGGCTGATGCCGGAGTGAAACTGAACAAAATGAAATATTTTTCTACTTTATCAAAAATAAACATTCCTTGCATTGATTCCGGTATAGAACATGCTCGGCAACAATTAACGTATTCTGGGGTTTCCTCAGTAGGATAAGTTTTATTTGATGGGCCAATTTTTTCAAAAATGTCACTGGTTTTTTTCCCTCTTTCATTATTTTGTATGCAAATTTTTTTTTCTTAAATTTGCTGATGGGTTCTCGATAATTTCTCTTTCAAAAGACGTCTTCGCTGTAAGAAAAGTTTTCTGTGCTCTTCCATTCAATTGTGGGGGTGAGTGGACCAGGAGTATAGAATTTGCGTGGCAAAATTTTTTTAATCGGTCTTCACAGAATGGGGCCATTATCTGCAACAATTTTGTCTGCTCTTCCAAAAGTTGGAAACTTTGACCTGAGCCTATCAAAAGCCGCAGTAGCATCTTACTTTTCTTATGTTGGCTCTACTAGAGTCTGGTGCTTCTAGGTCTTGCTTAGTATGCCCCTCTAGCCGGCTCGATCTCTAGCCTGCCGTCCCCAATTTCGCTCTCCAAGTTGTCGGAAGTCTTCCTCTAATTGGTCACTCCATCGAAGATGAGGTCTATCTTTTATTCTGACTCCCTCTGGTCTTGCGTTAAAGAATTACCAAACTGAAGCGTCGATGTCCATTCGGTCTACATGGCCCAGCCACATAAGTCATTGAATTTGAATTTTTCTGGCTACTCTTATGTAGCTGTACAGCACTTATAGCTTGTCGTGGTATCTTTTTTCGCCAAATATTGTTTCTCGGTTAACGCAGACAGGACAGGACCATACATTTTTCGCAGCTCTTTTCTCTCGAAGACTTCCCGTGACACTTCATCCTATTGGGAGAGGGTCCATGCTTCTGCACCATATAGCAGGACCGGAAAGATGAGTGTTCTATACAGTTTCACCTTGGTTTTTTTCGATAGGGCTTTATTCCTAAATTGCTTATTCAGCACAAAGAGACCGATTAGCAAGAATTAGTCTGCATTTGATTTCAGCGCTGATGGTGTTGCCTGTTTTTACAGCATTACCAAGGTAGACGAATTCACTGACTACCTTGAAGTTGTATACCTATCAATGATAACGTTCTGACAAAGTCGGTGAGAGATTGGGCTTTTGTTGATGAAAGCATATATATCATCTTGCCCTCCTTTATTTTCAGTTCCATTCTACTTGCTGCTGACATACTGATGTGCTGAATATGTGTTAAGTAAGACATTTTCAAGCACAATGTTAAAACAGCTGCCTGACAGTACGTCACCATGTCTTAGCACTTTGGTGATTTCGAAGGTTGTAATAGAGTCCCTAACAACTTTGACTGAACAGCAGCATTTTCCAACGTCATCTTGATAAGGCGTGTCAGTTTAGCAGGGATTTTGAAAGTTGGACATGGCACGATACAGTTCAACTCTATTTACACTGTCGTAGGCTGCTTTAAAATCGATGAACAGGGTGTGGGTATCGATGTTATACTCTTGGGTTTTGTCGAGGATCTGGCGTAATGTGAATATTTGGTCGGTTGTAGATTTACCAGGTCTGAAGCCGCATTAGTAAGGACCTATTACATCATCAGCAAAGAGCTTGAGACGTTCACATAAAACGCTGGACATGATCTTATTAGCAATGTTTAATAGTACTGAGATTCCACTCATCGCGCATACTTTCCTCGTATCATATTTTCTAGAGCGTGTTTAAAAAGCTCAGCTTTTAGAGCACTGCATCCAGCTGCTTTGTTCATCTTTAGTCTGGTAATGGCTACTTTGATTTCATTTTGGTCAGGCGGATGTAGCTCATGGTCGTATTCTCAATAACCTGGTACAATTTAATCTTGGGCGGGATCTTGGCTGTCATCGCCTGTTAATAACTGGTTATAGATGGCTAAAATCGCCTTCGTTTCCACTATGGTTTTCCTGATCTTTGCAGGGCCCAGTGCGGCTTGTGAAACTTGAAGCAAACTGTTTCACTCTTCTGCAGAAATTTCGCACCTTTTTTCTGCAAAAAAATTTTAAAGATAAAATTTTAAAGATTAAATTTTATTCAACAAAATAAAGTTACATGTAACAAAGTTAACATAGTTTTAATCACTTTTTGAGGCATGGCCATACAGGCCGTCAGCCAGATAATAAGAAATGACGTTAAAAACAATTAAAAGAAAAATGAACAACTATTTGAATTTATACAATTAAAAGTCTTCTCTCAATATTCTACTTCTATATATTAATGAAATTTTAATGAATTTGAACAATTTTTGCCAGTCGTTGCCGTTTAATATTTCAAACACTTCCGTTTGGTCAAGAAAATTTCTCTGCCATATTTGACGACGTATTTCCACCAAAATGGGACATTTTGCAATGAAGTGGACCACATTTTCTCTTTCACGTGTATTAAACAAAGAGCAGTTTAGAGGTAAATCGTTTCTGTGGGGGATAAAATTTAACGGTAGCAGTTCCCCTCTTGCTCGAAAGATTAATGAAATTTTCTCTGCATTTTGACGATCGTTGAAAAAGTTTGCTTGCCCTTAATTGTGCTCTAGCTTAGAATAAATTTCCCTGGGTAATGAGCTTTTTGCTTTTTCGATGTTATCCTCTCTTGTTTTTATCTTATCTATTTTCCTTCGATTATGCTTCCGAACTTGAGTGACATTCCATCCCTGTAAGGTTTATACATAAGAGCGTTTCTGTTTATGGAATCAAAAGCTGCTCGAAAATCCACAAAAAATGCATATAACTTCTTGCGTTTAAGTAGATACAAGTCGGCCATGTTGGTGAGGCTAAAGATGTGATCGACTGTGGAATATACTTTTCTAAAACCTGTCTGGAATTCACTGAGGAGATGAAAGCTTTCAACCCATTCCAGACGACATCGCAAGATCTCCATGAAAATTTTTAAAGATGAATTCAAAAAGCCAATACTCCTTTTTTAAAGAGTGGGAAAATGATCGATTTTTTGAACCCTGCAGGTGCTTCTGCCGATTTAAATATTTTGTTGTAAGCACTGGTTAGACAATTTAAGAACTCATCTGTTGCGTTTTTGAAAAATTCATTTGGAATTCGGTCACTACCAAAGGCCTTATTATCTTTCGCTTTGGAAATTGCTGATTTTAACTCAGAAAGCGTTATATCACAGTCCAATATTTCGTTTTCATAAGCGGGTCTAGCATATTGAATATCTTGGACAGGTAGCTCAGCATTATTTGCAAGTTTCTCAAAATGTTCCCGAAGTGATGAGATAGGGATCACAGTATTCGATTTGAATTGGATTCCTTTAATATTTTGAATTGCTTTCCAAAAGTCTGAGGAGCTTTTACACTTATGAAGCTTTTCCAATTGCTTTCTACCGTAACTTTCTTTTTTTGATTTGCACAAATCTTTGTAGAGTCTGTTAGCTTCCAAGTAAGTATCCTTTAAACAGGCAGTATTTGAATTTTGAAAGAGTTTAAGAAAAGTGAATGATCTCCTCCTCGCGGACTCACATTCTCTGTCGAACCATGGTGAACTATATATACTTGTATTAGATTTTTGTTGACGTTTGATCGCTGAAGATACAATAACTTGCTGTAGAGTTTCGATTGTAGTGTTGGAATCATTTAAGGCATGCGCTTCTAAGAACTGATTCATGTTCTGCTTATAAGCTTCAACATAATTTTCTCGCCATATTAGTGCGAAAGGGTGTGTACTGTATCAGTTCCTTCTTCGTTGTCCAATTCAGAGGTAAAAAGAGTGGTGATCAGGGGCATATGATCGGAGTAAATTTGGCTCTCAACTTCAAAATTCGATAGCAAATGGTGGCATTCAAGAGGCATAAGAAGGTAGTCGATTACCGACTGTCCAGGGTTTCGTATAAAAGTGAGTTTTCCTTCTTCGTCTCCCTTTTCAGTACCATTGATAATACAAAGATCAAACGCACTTCCAAAATCTACAATGGTTCTTCCTCGAGCGTTTATTTCCGTGTCTTTTGATTTTCTAGTTACCAAACACTACACATTGATCATTTCCAGTCCGAGCATTAAAATCACCAACAAGTATGCAATGTTTTTCTCTCAAGAACTGCATTGTATTAATTAGCCTTTCAAGGTCCGATTGCCAAAAGGAACAGTTTAAATAGACTGGCACAACATTTATAGTTTCACTGCATAACACGATTTCTAAATAACCAAAATTATCTACTTCCTTAAAATTAAATTTTTCAGGTGAGTGTTTTCTTGATGCCATATAGTGCTCCATCCGATGCTCTTCCCCTTGTCGCACCATTTCTCTTCTCAGCTGCTGTCCTTCAAAGCTTAAAGTCTTTAAAATAATCTTCGCAGTATTTTTGATTTTTATACAAGGTGTGGGCTTCATAGAGTAAAAATATATAGAAGGAACTAACATAGTTGAAGAAATCCATAAACATTACCTAATTTGATAAACCATTAACATTATAACTCAGAATTTTAATTTGTTTAGAACTATAATACTATATCAATTTTCTGGCTGACTTCTAAAACCTAGTGCAAGCCCACCCTTAGTTGAACTTCATTACCGCCTGTATCAAGTTCGTTTGCGTTCAGACTCACAGGTGGCGCTAGTCCATTTGCAGGTGACGTTTGTCTGACGTTTAATGTAGTTGACGAATCAATATTTTTAGAAAATCTCGCTGCAAACAAATTTTATATCTTACCGAAAGAGTATGAAATCCATCGTTTTGTCCACACATTAACCCCTTTGAATCATTCCAGGTGAAATAATGATCTTGAATGTGTAGTCTGTCATCTACCAGACTAACCCTGATAGTCGAGTTTTGACGCTTTACTTCTCTTCTGACCTTCAACAAAATGCCTTTCCTACGTCGCATTCCAGGTGGGAAATTTTTATGCATGTTAGCAAGCTTTTTTCCTTGGCTAAGAATGTCTTGTGCCAACTGAGCGTCTGCTACCTTGACCCGATAGGTTTTGCTGTTTGTGGATCTAGTGTTCAGTTCCTGAAGCAGATCAAATTTAATTGTTCTCTTGCTTTGTGTGATTCTTGAGCATGTGTTTACTAGGTGTTCCTCAGGGTTATCGCAATTCCTATTTGGAAGATGGAAAATGATGTCACGATCATTCTGTTGTAGTTCGGAGACTTCAAAACGCCGTTCAAGCTGTTCATATTTGGTCGCTAGGGCTCGTACCTGATTTTTCAGCTGCTCGTTACACATTCGAAGTTGTGTTATCTCGAGAAGCACCGGCTCGAGGAAGCTTTTGGTTGGCAGATCTTTAAAGCGCTGATCGAGTATCTGATTGAAATCATCAATCGATAAATTCCCTAGTGACATATTAATTTGATTTAATGTCTTAAACCTGAGGTGATCTTTGTATTCAGGGGATGTATCTGACACTTTTCGCTTTGTTGATGACGGTGTTCCGAGGTTATGATTCATGCGAATGGTAAATTTGCTAAAGCTCAATCTTAAGACTAAAACTTACTCGAATTCGATTTTGTGGCGATAAAGCCTTGATTTGCGAATTGTTTTGAAATATTTCACAGTTTTTAATTATTTTATTTTATTAATTTTAATATTTTTTCGCTGAGCACTCAAAAAACGAATTCACTACAGTTTGACAGTAAGCAAAAATCCATACATACTGTTTCTGCAAAAACATCTCTGCATCTCCTCGACTTCGCGTTGCGGTAGTTCTTTTTTATTTCTAATGAGTAAGCGTTTCTCCCTTCTTTTGTTTAACATAAATATATGATTTCTGGATGCTTTAGTATCTCTCTGGAGCCACGACTTGTATACACCCGTTTTTGCTTTGTTTGCCTGCCCACATCTGGGGTCGAACTAGGCGTTTGTGGGGGATGCTGTGACCGTCATACCCAAGATGTCCTTATTAACAATTTTCGCAACAAAGTCTCCTAAGAGGATTTTAATGCCAGGTTTTGGGGCACTGCTCGTAAGTTTTGTGAAGAAGCTCGTAGAAACTCGCAAAAGTTCAAGACGTTTTGCCTTAGCCTTCCTCTGACAGCGAATCCGAGAGCAAACAAGCGCGATCTTCCATCAAGGTGGCATTTCCCATATAAGATATTACAGTCTTCTATAATTCTCAGGCCCGGTCCATATCAGCTTTAAAACTGAAGAGGGCTAGCTGATCAGCTTTACGCGGCCGGTTAAGCGTTCGCGCGTTCCATGTGCAAACGCGTAAATCGTTGTCCGCTTTCCTTTCATGGCCGGCTTGTGGGGGCCCGAATATCCGTTGGATCCAACGCTCCTCGTAAGTTCAACTTTCGGCTATCCATCAGGCACCGCGAGGAGGTGACGATCCGATTTTGCCCACCAGTACCATCAGTTCCCTTAAATATTCCCACCTTCATCCATTTGGAGTAATTTACTTACTTAAGGTGGCGCAGACAGTCCATTGTGGAGTACGGCCTCATCCAACGGACCCCGCCAGCTAAGCCGGTTCCTAGCCAGTGGCCTCCAGTTGCGTACTCTAATTTAGTTGAGGTCATTCTTTACTTGAGCGCGCCACCTTAGATGGGGTTATGTAGAACTGCCTCGGCACTCCGGGTTAGAATTGGAGACTCGGCGGGCTGTTGTGTTTTCCTTCATACACTCTACATGACCAAGCCATCTGAGCCGCTGTTCCTAAGTAGTTGGTACAACTCATACAATTCCGATGAAAGATTGGGTATACATTTCCCGTAAAAAATTATGAGACCCATATATGCTTTCAACTCTGTGATATTTGATGTAGCTGGGGCCTGTACATTGGTATAATTAGCTGAATTAATTGAGAAGACACACTTTTTCTTAATGAAGGGTTGCACAAGCGAGCGAGTAATCTCAATAGAAAAGTGATGTTTTTTCATTAGGTTGCTGGTTGGTGAATTTTTAAAATTCACAAGATTATTAGTTTTTTTTCGAAATTCAATAATAGCGGGCTTACACAAGCATGAATACACCGACGCCAAAAACATAGAAATCTCGGGTTTGCGAAGGTTAACACACGGATCCCAATTCTCCATTTTCTAACCAAAATCGTTTCCTAGCCAGTTTAAGTCTTACTTAGTACATGCATAACAGATAATTGACCTTCAAAATCTAGGTATTATGTTTTTAGCTTTAATGTTAAATAGTTTTTAATGTGTGTGGTTTGAAGATTCTGATCAAAACAGTACATAGTCGTAATTTTTTTTAAAATAAGAAATTATTTCAGATACAAATAACTATACTCCAATATCTTACCGGAGTGCCTCGTGCGCAAGCTACTGGCAAGCAAGGCTCATACAGCAAATATTTTGGACTCATTCAATAATTCACTGAAGTCAGCCACTAAACTTAATGGTATTTAAATTTAATATGTTTTTGAACACGCCCATTGACTTCTAAAACCAAGCCCACCCTTAGTTGAACTTCATTACCGCCTGCATCAAGTTCGTTTGCGTTCAGACTCACAGGTGGCGCTAGTCCATTTGCAGGTGACGTTTGTCTGACGTTTAATGTAGTTGACGGATCAATATTTTTTAGAAAATCTTCTCGCTGCAAACAAATTTTATATCTTACCGAAAGAGTATGAAATCCATCGTTTTGTCCACACATTAACCCCTTTCAATCATTCCAGGTGAAATAATGATCTTGAATGTGTAGTCTGTCATCTACCAGACTAACCCTGATAGTCGAGTTTTGACGCCTTACTTCTCTTCTGACCTTCAACAAAATGCTTCTCCTACGTCGCATTCCAGGTGGGAAATTTTTATGCATGTTAGCAAGCTTTTTTCCTTGGCTAAGAACGTCTTGTGCCAGCTGAGCGTCTGCTACCTTGACCCGATAGGTTTTGCTGTTTGTGGATCTAGTGTTCAGCTCCTGAAGCAGATCAAATTTAATTGCTCTCTTGCTTTGTGTGATTCTTGAGCATGTGTTTAGTAGGTGGTCCTCAGGGTTATCGCAATTCGTATTTGGAAGATGGAAAATGATGTCACGATCATTCTGTTGTAGTTCGGAGACTTCAAAACGCCGTTCAAGCTGTTCATATTTGCTAGGGCTCGTACCTGATTTTTCAGCTGCTCGTTACACATTCGAAGTTGTGTTATCTCGAGAAGCACCGGCTCGAGGAAGCTTTTGGTTGGCAGATCTTTAAAGCGCTGATCGAGTATCTGATTGAAATCATCAATCGATAAATTCCCTAGTGACATATTAATTTGATTTAATGTCTTAAACCTGAGGTGATCTTTGTATTCAGGGGATGTATCTGACACTTTTCGCTTTGTTGATGACGGTGTTCCGAGGTTATGATTCATGCGAATGGTAAATTTGCTAAAGCTCAATCTTAAGACTAAAACTTACTCGAATTCGATTTTGTGGCGATAAAGCCTTAATTTGCGAATAGTTTTGAAATATTTCACAGTTTTTAATTATTTTATTTTATTAATTTTAATATTTTTTCGCTGAGCACTCAAAAAACGAATTCACTACAGTTTGACAGTTTGACAGTAAGCAAAAATCCATACATACTGTTTCTGCAAAAAACATCTCTGCATCTCCTCGACTTCGCGTTACGGTAGTTCTTTTTTATTTCTTATGAGTAAGCGTTTCTCCCTTCTTTTGTTTAACATAAATATATGATTTCTGGATGCTTTAGTATCTCTCTGGAGCCACGACTTGTATACACCCGTTTTTGCTTTGTTTGCCTGCCCACATCTGGGGTCGAACTAGGCGTTTGTGGGGGATGCTGTGACCGTCATACTAAAGATGTCCTTATTAACAATTTTCGCAACAAAGTCTCCTAAGAGGATTTTAATGCAGGTTTTGGGGCACTGCTCGTAAGTTTTGTGAAGAAGCTCGTAGAAACTCGCAAAAGTTCAAGACGTTTTGCCTTAGCCTTCCTCTGACAGCGAATCCGAGAGCAAACAAGCGCGATCTCCCATCAAGGTGGCATTTCCCATATAAGATATTACAGTCTTCTATAATTCTCAGGCCCGGTCCATATCAGCTTTAAAACTGAAGAGGGCTAGCTGATCAGCTTTACGCGGCCGGTTAAGCGTTCGCGCGTTCCATGTGCAAACGCGTAAATCGTTGTCCGCTTTCCTTTCATGGCCGGCTTGTGGGGGCCAGAATATCCGTTGGATCCAACGCTCCTCGTAAGTTCAACTTTCGGCTATCCATCAGGCACCGCGAGGAGGTGACGATCCGATTTTGCCCACCAGTACCATCAGTTCCCTTAAATATTCCCACCTTCATCCATTTGGAGTAATTTACTTACTTAAGGTGGCGCAGACAGTCCATTGTGGAGTACGGCCTCATCCAACGGACCCCGTCAGCTAAGCCGGTTCCTAGCCAGTGGCCTCCAGTTGCGTACTCTAATTTAGTTGAGGTCATTCTTTACTTGAGCGCGCCACCTTAGATGGGGTTATGTAGAACTGCCTCGGCACTCCGGGTTAGAATTGGAGACTCGGCGGGCTGTTGTGTTTTCCTTCATACACTCTACATGACCAAGCCATCTGAGCCGCTGTTCCTAATGTTCATACAATTCCGATGAAAGATTGGGTATACATTTCCCGTAAAAAATTATGAGACCCATATATGCTTTCAACTCTGTGATATTTGATGTAGCTGGGGCCTGTACATTGGTATAATTAGCTGAATTAATTGAGAAGACACACTATTTCTTAATGAAGGGTTGCACAAGCGAGCGAGTAATCTCAATAGAAAAGTGATGTTTTTTCATTAGGTTGCTGGTTGGTGAATTTTTAAAATTCACAAGATTATTAGTTTTTTTTCGAAATTCAATAATAGCGGGTTTACACAAGCATGAATACACTGACGCCAAAAACATAGAAATCTCGGGTTTGCGAAGGTTAACACACGGATCCCAATTCTCCATTTTCTAACCAAAATCGTTTCCTAGCCAGTTTAAGTCTTACTTAGTACATGCATAACAGATAATTGACCTTCAAAATCTAGGTATTATGTTTTTAGCTTTAATGTTAAATAGTTTTTAATGTGTGTGGTTTGAAGATTCTGATCAAAACAGTACATAGTCGTAATTTTTTTTAAAATAAGAAATTATTTCAGATACAAATAACTATACTCCAATATCTTACCGGAGTGCCTCGTGCGCAAGCTACTGGCAAGCAAGGCTCATACAGCAAATATTTTGGACTCATTCAATAATTCACTGAAGTCAGCCACTAAACTTAATGGTATTTAAATTTAATATGTTTTTGAACACGCCCATTGACTTCTAAAACCAAGCCCACCCTTAGTTGAACTTCATTACCGCCTGCATCAAGTTCGTTTGCGTTCAGACTCACAGGTGGCGCTAGTCCATTTGCAGGTGACGTTTGTCTGACGTTTAATGTAGTTGACGGATCAATATTTTTTAGAAAATCTTCTCGCTGCAAACAAATTTTATATCTTACCGAAAGAGTATGAAATCCATCGTTTTGTCCACACATTAACCCCTTTCAATCATTCCAGGTGAAATAATGATCTTGAATGTGTAGTCTGTCATCTACCAGACTAACCCTGATAGTCGAGTTTTGACGCCTTACTTCTCTTCTGACCTTCAACAAAATGCTTCTCCTACGTCGCATTCCAGGTGGGAAATTTTTATGCATGTTAGCAAGCTTTTTTCCTTGGCTAAGAACGTCTTGTGCCAGCTGAGCGTCTGCTACCTTGACCCGATAGGTTTTGCTGTTTGTGGATCTAGTGTTCAGCTCCTGAAGCAGATCAAATTTAATTGCTCTCTTGCTTTGTGTGATTCTTGAGCATGTGTTTAGTAGGTGGTCCTCAGGGTTATCGCAATTCGTATTTGGAAGATGGAAAATGATGTCACGATCATTCTGTTGTAGTTCGGAGACTTCAAAACGCCGTTCAAGCTGTTCATATTTGCTAGGGCTCGTACCTGATTTTTCAGCTGCTCGTTACACATTCGAAGTTGTGTTATCTCGAGAAGCACCGGCTCGAGGAAGCTTTTGGTTGGCAGATCTTTAAAGCGCTGATCGAGTATCTGATTGAAATCATCAATCGATAAATTCCCTAGTGACATATTAATTTGATTTAATGTCTTAAACCTGAGGTGATCTTTGTATTCAGGGGATGTATCTGACACTTTTCGCTTTGTTGATGACGGTGTTCCGAGGTTATGATTCATGCGAATGGTAAATTTGCTAAAGCTCAATCTTAAGACTAAAACTTACTCGAATTCGATTTTGTGGCGATAAAGCCTTAATTTGCGAATAGTTTTGAAATATTTCACAGTTTTTAATTATTTTATTTTATTAATTTTAATATTTTTTCGCTGAGCACTCAAAAAACGAATTCACTACAGTTTGACAGTTTGACAGTAAGCAAAAATCCATACATACTGTTTCTGCAAAAAACATCTCTGCATCTCCTCGACTTCGCGTTACGGTAGTTCTTTTTTATTTCTTATGAGTAAGCGTTTCTCCCTTCTTTTGTTTAACATAAATATATGATTTCTGGATGCTTTAGTATCTCTCTGGAGCCACGACTTGTATACACCCGTTTTTGCTTTGTTTGCCTGCCCACATCTGGGGTCGAACTAGGCGTTTGTGGGGGATGCTGTGACCGTCATACTAAAGATGTCCTTATTAACAATTTTCGCAACAAAGTCTCCTAAGAGGATTTTAATGCAGGTTTTGGGGCACTGCTCGTAAGTTTTGTGAAGAAGCTCGTAGAAACTCGCAAAAGTTCAAGACGTTTTGCCTTAGCCTTCCTCTGACAGCGAATCCGAGAGCAAACAAGCGCGATCTCCCATCAAGGTGGCATTTCCCATATAAGATATTACAGTCTTCTATAATTCTCAGGCCCGGTCCATATCAGCTTTAAAACTGAAGAGGGCTAGCTGATCAGCTTTACGCGGCCGGTTAAGCGTTCGCGCGTTCCATGTGCAAACGCGTAAATCGTTGTCCGCTTTCCTTTCATGGCCGGCTTGTGGGGGCCAGAATATCCGTTGGATCCAACGCTCCTCGTAAGTTCAACTTTCGGCTATCCATCAGGCACCGCGAGGAGGTGACGATCCGATTTTGCCCACCAGTACCATCAGTTCCCTTAAATATTCCCACCTTCATCCATTTGGAGTAATTTACTTACTTAAGGTGGCGCAGACAGTCCATTGTGGAGTACGGCCTCATCCAACGGACCCCGCCAGCTAAGCCGGTTCCTAGCCAGTGGCCTCCAGTTGCGTACTCTAATTTAGTTGAGGTCATTCTTTACTTGAGCGCGCCACCTTAGATGGGGTTATGTAGAACTGCCTCGGCACTCCGGGTTAGAATTGGAGACTCGGCGGGCTGTTGTGTTTTCCTTCATACACTCTACATGACCAAGCCATCTGAGCCGCTGTTCCTAATGTTCATACAATTCCGATGAAAGATTGGGTATACATTTCCCGTAAAAAATTATGAGACCCATATATGCTTTCAACTCTGTGATATTTGATGTAGCTGGGGCCTGTACATTGGTATAATTAGCTGAATTAATTGAGAAGACACACTATTTCTTAATGAAGGGTTGCACAAGCGAGCGAGTAATCTCAATAGAAAAGTGATGTTTTTTCATTAGGTTGCTGGTTGGTGAATTTTTAAAATTCACAAGATTATTAGTTTTTTTTCGAAATTCAATAATAGCGGGTTTACACAAGCATGAATACACTGACGCCAAAAACATAGAAATCTCGGGTTTGCGAAGGTTAACACACGGATCCCAATTCTCCATTTTCTAACCAAAATCGTTTCCTAGCCAGTTTAAGTCTTACTTAGTACATGCATAACAGATAATTGACCTTCAAAATCTAGGTATTATGTTTTTAGCTTTAATGTTAAATAGTTTTTAATGTGTGTGGTTTGAAGATTCTGATCAAAACAGTACATAGTCGTAATTTTTTTTAAAATAAGAAATTATTTCAGATACAAATAACTATACTCCAATATCTTACCGGAGTGCCTCGTGCGCAAGCTACTGGCAAGCAAGGCTCATACAGCAAATATTTTGGACTCATTCAATAATTCACTGAAGTCAGCCACTAAACTTAATGGTATTTAAATTTAATATGTTTTTGAACACGCCCATTGACTTCTAAAACCAAGCCCACCCTTAGTTGAACTTCATTACCGCCTGCATCAAGTTCGTTTGCGTTCAGACTCACAGGTGGCGCTAGTCCATTTGCAGGTGACGTTTGTCTGACGTTTAATGTAGTTGACGGATCAATATTTTTTAGAAAATCTTCTCGCTGCAAACAAATTTTATATCTTACCGAAAGAGTATGAAATCCATCGTTTTGTCCACACATTAACCCCTTTCAATCATTCCAGGTGAAATAATGATCTTGAATGTGTAGTCTGTCATCTACCAGACTAACCCTGATAGTCGAGTTTTGACGCTTTACTTCTCTTCTGACCTTCAACAAAATGCTTCTCCTACGTCGCATTCCAGGTGGGAAATTTTTATGCATGTTAGCAAGCTTTTTTCCTTGGCTAAGAATGTCTTGTGCCAGCTGAGCGTCTGCTACCTTGACCCGATAGGTTTTGCTGTTTGTGGATCTAGTGTTCAGCTCCTGAAGCAGATCAAATTTAATTGCTCTCTTGCTTTGTGTGATTCTTGAGCATGTGTTTAGTAGGTGTTCCTCAGGGTTATCGCAATTCCTATTTGGAAGATGGAAAATGATGTCACGATCATTCTGTTGTAGTTCGGAGACTTCAAAACGCCGTTCAAGCTGTTCATATTTGGTCGCTAGGGCTCGTACCTGATTTTTCAGCTGCTCGTTACACATTCGAAGTTGTGTTATCTCGAGAAGCACCGGCTCGAGGAAGCTTTTGGTTGTCAGATCTTTAAAGCGCTGATCGAGTATCTGATTGAAATCATCAATCGATAAATTCCCTAGTGACATATTAATTTAATTTAATGTCTTAAACCTGCGGTGATCTTTGTATTCAGGGGATGTATCTGACACTTTTCGCTTTGTTGATGACGGTGTTTCGAGGTTATGATTCATGCGAATGGTTAATTTGCTAAAGCTCGATCTTAAGACTAAAACTTACACGAATTCGATTTTGTGGCGATAAAGCCTTGATTTGCGAATTGTTTTGAAATATTTCACAGTTTTTAATTATTTTATTTTATTAATTTTAATATTTTTTCGCTGAGCACTCAAAAAACGAATTCACTACAGTTTGACAGTTTGACTGTAATCACCAATCCATACATACTGTTTCTGCAAAAACATCTCTGCATCTCCTCGACTTCGCGTTGCGGTAGTTCTTTTTTATTTCTAATGAGTAAGCGTTTCTCCCTTCTTTTTTTTAACATAAATATATGATTTCTGGATGCTTTAGTATCTCTCTGGAGCCACGACTTGTGTAGCCCCGTTTTTGCTTTGTTTGCCTGCCCACATCTGGGGTCGAACTAGGCGTTTGTGGGGGATGCTGTGACCGTCATACCAAAGATGTCCTTATTAACAATTTTCGCAACAAAGTCTCCTAAGAGGATTTTAATGCCAGGTTTTGGGGCACTGCTCGTAAGTTTTGTGAAGAAGCTCGTAGAAACTCGCAAAAGTTCAAGACGTTTTGCCTTAGCCTTCCTCTGACAGCGAATCCGAGAGCAAACAAGCGCGAACTCCCATCAAGGTGGCATTTCCCATATAAGATATTACAGTCTTCTATAATTCTCAGGCCCGGTCCATATCAGCTTTAAAACTGAAGATGGCTAGCTGATCAGCTTTACGCGACCGATTAAGCGTTCGCGCGTTCCATGTGCAAACGCGTAAATCGTTGTCCGCTTTCCTCTCATGGCCGGCTTGTTAGGGCCCGAATATCCGTTGGATCCAACGCTCCTCGTAAGTTCAACTTTCGGCTATCCATCAGGCACCGCGAGGAGGTGACGATCCGATTTTGCCCACCAGTACCATCAGATCCCTTAAATATTCCCACCTTCATCCATTTGGAGTAATTTCCTTACTTAAGGTGGCGCAGACAGTCCATTGTGGAGTACGGCCTCAACCAACGGACCCCGCCAGCTAAGCCGGTTCCTAGCCAGTGGCGTACTCTAATTTAGTTGAGGTCATTCTTTACTTGAGCGCGCCACCTTAGATGGGGTTATGTAGAACTGCCTCGGCATTCCGGGTTAGAATTTGTAACGTAATAAATAAATTTGAAATGGAATATACATCACTTCAAAACATCCAATGAGAGACTGCAAACTGTCTCTAATCAGACGCCATCTGCAATGTAAAAATAAACTTGAATTACAAAATGGAATCTACTGTCGTCTTGTAGCGACTTCAACTGCTTGTACAGGATGACATTTACCACAGCAACCGCTTATGACCTCCCTGATGCCTGTCAGAGATCTGTGATATACCTGACCATCCTAACAACCGAACTCATTCCCTAATAATTCACCATTTCTACTCTCCACTTACAGAACTTCTAAATACTTACTTTCTTCGGTCTCTTTCTAAAATCTTGTTCAGCCTCTCCTCACTCCGCTTCGTTTTTATAGGAGGACTACACTTGAAAGACCTCAGCTTCAACCGTCACGTAAACCTCTCAACCAACAAACCTTAGATGGGCTGGCTTGTCACTTCACCTACTTAAACCACACAACAAAACCCAAAATAAAAACTACTACCTCACTACATACTAAAACTCTTCTGGGAGTACACTGGTTCGGTCGCCTTGGACACTAGTTCCAATGTGACTCCTTAAGGGAATTCAAAGTGGAAAGGCTGTAACTCCGTTCTGACTACTGGACTCGCCCATAGAGAACTCTCTCTACGACTACGGGCCCACTTAAGTCGAACCCGAGAAACATTTGGGTTGCGATCGACCATCGCAGCCGGTTTGCACGCACGCCCATGACTAGCTCAAATGGGTCGTGTGTTCTTGCTTTGGGATCGACAACGTTGTTACCTCTTTTAACCAGTGCGAACCTACTGAAGTTTAGCTGTTAAAAACTCAGAAAATCTAATAAAAATATTCATTGCTGGAGGCCTGATCAACAAACGCTGAGAATATGGCTTGAAAGATAAATTGTGTTGGAAGGCCTACACAATTAATGAGTATTATACAAGACACATGAGAGAACCGCACGAATAGCGAGCCTCTTTAAAAAAGATATTCTTAGATGTCAGAGAATAAAGCGCTATAGGCTCAGTCAGCTTATCAAGCGCGAATAAGTAACGATACTGCTGACTAGTGGAGTAGGTCAGCACCTACTCACACTCTTATAATTGGGGGAGGGGGAGAAGATGTTGATATTACCCCCTTAGGCCTCTATACCCACCCATGAGGAAACATTCCATCAACTCGGAACATCTTCCACCATCGATCCATTTGGGCCTAGTAGACATAAAAAGCTGCTACTGTAAAATATTTAGGATCCCCTGATGTGATAAACGACAAGAAAAAGACTTGCCTATACTACTAAACTACATCATTATATCGACCTATTCATTATCAGAACATTCGACAAATAAACCACACTACACCTCATTACAATACGATATGTTATTCCATTATTCCACTTACACTTGAGGTATGTCCACCCCTCCCAACGTACTTACGCCAATACTACCATATCTGAAATAAAGCTTAAGCTGCTAGATATCCAGAAAATCCACTGTCTGCACGACAGCATTAAAAACGCTATAAAGTTTCTTTATCAAAACGTTATAAAGTTGTTTGTTTTATTAAACTTTTCTTAACACTATAATTGTTCTTATCAATGTCTAATTTATCAAAAAAAGTGATTGTTTATCAAATCCTAATCTCATCACTAAAACTAACTCTTCTTTAACAAGTTAATATTTTGATCAAACAAAAATTAGGAGAAAGTGAAGTATTTCTTAATCAACAAATTGCGTTATTTGTAAACCGCTTTAATTTATAAGCGAAGCATCTCTTGGCTTCGTACCATTTGTTTGTATAGTTATCTTTTATCTTAAAAAAAAACATGTCGCTTAAGAGAAATGTACAAATAGTAACATTGGTCTTAGCTCGCTTTGAACTCTAGTCGAGTGTTTTCAAAAAAAAGTAGATATAAATATATCCTATTTACTTTTACAATCCTTTTAAAACTTCCAAATTATATTCAACTGTCTTTTATTCTGAAGTTCTTTGTTATCAAAAAATGATAAACCGGTTAAATTCAAAACTAACACGACACGAAGACTGATTTTAACAACTGGATATGTACAAACACTATTCGATGATATGAAAATTCTAACGAAACCCCAAAAGAAGATAAAAAAAAACATGGGACGTTAGCCCAAAGAATTATGCTTTTGGAACAGAGACAAGGGAGATAGCAAGAGAGATAGATTATTATAATGATTAAAAATATGGTTTATCAATAAATATTCAAATATAATATCAAATAATATAATTAGCAGACGTGATGGATCGGGAGAGCTCTCTGGAACCAGACGCTGAAAAGTTAGAAAGTATTATTTAAAAGATTGACTCTACACTAACCATATGTAAGATAATGTATATATAACACTACTCTATTCTTGTAAAATATCGTTTCCTTTCTCGAAACAATAAAGAGTGCACTACCACTCCGTAAATAATTTTCATACATAAAGGAAGAGATATTATCTTCAAGTGACCGGTATAGCGTCACCGTACTGTAAACGTAAGTTACAATCTTTGGTACTATCCAAGACGAACGGATAAGACACAACATAAACACATATAGGTGCAATATGACTAATTGAGGTAG
This sequence comes from Platycheirus albimanus, assembly GCA_916050605.2. Classification (NCBI taxonomy): domain Eukaryota; kingdom Metazoa; phylum Arthropoda; class Insecta; order Diptera; family Syrphidae; genus Platycheirus; species Platycheirus albimanus. The sequence goes on from OU696696.1 coordinate 174,074,457, forward strand.
GTCTATGAGATGGGCCTTCAATTTCCGTTAAGGAAGAAGAATACCTTCTAGGATTTCTTCTAGTAAGACTTCAAAAGTCTTCCAGCTAGATACGGAGCAACGCCAAAGCTGAAGTGAAAATAAAGTGAGAACTAAAAAAAAAAGTTACAAAAAAAAGTGTCTAGGGTGTAGTATACAATCCTCTAGATCAGTGCTAATCAAAACTAAAAGTATCGAAGAATGAAAAAAAAGTGATAGGTTTTAGAAAGATGATCCCGAAGGACAGTGAGTATCTTTAGCTATGTACTAAAATCGATGGAATACGTAATGTATTATTGAGAGGAATCGATTAGAAAATCCAAAACTCTAAAATGAAAGTACAATCCGCAGGTGTAATTCAACTTGGGAATTGCCAGGAAGCTTCAAAAAAAAAGTAATCTATCTTTGATTCAAGACATAAAGTATCGCCGTGAAGGCAGTGAGTATGGGAATACACTATGTATTCTGTGAGTTCAAAAAGAACTTTACAATAAAAAAAAAACTTCAACTTCCTTCTCTTGGTCACATACACAAAACACAAATTTACACAAAGTTAATTAAATTTCACTTTTATAATTTAAAACAAATTCTCAAGTAAGTAATTAAATGATGATAGTATGAGAACTACATATATATTTAAATAAAGAATAATATAAATTATCTTAAAGGTACGCAGATGCAGGATATTTCATTTATTGTACTGTCCGTGGGCGTTCTAACGTCGCGTCTTGTGCTTTATACACGAATAAAGCAAGCGTTAATATCGGGCTTATTCATTTCCTTAGCGCTGTGGAGTCTCTTTATGCGTTGAGACTACTCTCTGGACGTTTATATTTCAGGGATTAATATGAAGAAATTGTTACCTGGTATTCCAAAAATAAACCATTTGGTCAACCTCAAAATTGTGGTTTCTTTCTTTTTTATTGAAAATCATACGCAGGGATGACGATGGTGTAGGTGATTCCATATAGAAATACCACGAAATGTACGGCCATGTGGTTCTGCGTCTTTGACCAGAAAAACATGTGCCTCGCCAACGAAATTCTGATGAGTCCCTCGTGGACGGTAAATGCTTCGGACGCGCAACGTAACTGATGCGCTCCTACTTCACTTCAACCGTATAGTCGATTAAAGTTGGACGATGAGTGCCTAATCAGGACTTACTGCTGTATTCCAACAGGATTCATGCTATCTGAAGTGAGCATGTTCTTCTCCACCATGACTCAGATTGTCATAGGTATATAAAATTACAGTTCTGGGCCAACTCCTTGCTCCAGACTGAAACCCTAGTGAATAAGAAGAATAATCTTAATATCACTAGTTTTAATAGGAATAAATTGTGGCACATCCTTCGTGAATAAAGAAAATGTGTCCACGAAAAGTAAAAATTCTTGTCGGGCACATGCAATATGGCCGACATGAAAAAAAAATGATTTTGCCTACCTTAATAAAGGGCGAATTCCTTGTCCAGGATACCAATAATTTGCTTTAAGCAAAATGATTTCATCAATCTTTTGATGAAAAGTATTATTTATAGCACACGCGAGCAATATATATTTTTAATGAAATGTAAAAAAGTTAAATTCTGCTGCGTAAAAGAAATACTAGAAAATTCTTACTGAAACTTTTAAGTGAAGTGATTCGGTTGAGGGTTAAAAATGTAATGATGGAGACACAGACAATTCTTCGAAGCCACGCCTTTGTCTGGTTTCCAATGGTAAGATATTACCGCGTTCTTTATAGTTAGCAATAGGGCTAGCGTTCTGTTTTGTTAACATTGTGAAGTGCGTTTAGTGTCTGGGAGCAAAATAAAGCTACTTCACACTGACAGATATAAAAAGGAATAAAACATTTCAAATGACGAAACCTATTATGTTCTGTCAATTTAATTCGGTCCTATAATGTATAATGGAGGTTATTAAGTAACCTGATGTCATTTTCTCAACAGTATGCCCCTTTTTTTTTGTACATGTTAAAGTTTTGACGTTTGACGTATTTTCTTCTGAATATTGGTTCAAAATTGACACATTTGATTACTACCTCAATTGTGGTTGTGGATATGACGTTAATTCGTATTTTCAAGTTAATTGACAACCAAAATATTGTTATACTCAACTGACAATCTCGATGTTGTAATGAGTTCTGATCAGGGGTTGTAAAAAATGAACTAAAATGGTTTTGACAGGTAACTAAGATTTTATCTATACTATTTATGTACTCCACATGTCAACTGACATTGCCTGTCAAAATAAAAAAAGGCCGTCAGTTTTAGTTAAACTGACCCTAATTATATATTTGTTCGGAACGGGTTTTCACTCATGCATGGGACATGCATTTCGCATTTCTTCCAGTGGAATTCCAGAAGAAAACCGACGATGCGTAGGAAAGAGATGGAAAGTAGCGTCTAATTGTACGGATGGTAACCACAAAGGAAAAACGAAAATGCCGGAAATGTCTGGCAGCCATAATCCTATTGCACAAAATCATGTAGCAATAGAATATACTAGAATGAGTGCGTCTGAGCCTGCAGAAAATATTTTCCTCTTAGGATTTTTCATCACGGGCTGAGTTCAACACTACGAACACGATGTTCAGGATTTAGACAAATACTTCCCAAATTCCGTCCTCTAGTGGCAAGAACGTGATATAAAAGGATTTTCGAAAATTTTTGAAATTTCCCGGTTTTCGGAGGGAAATGTCATTAGATAGAATAGACATATAATGTTACTTGAAATTACCGCAAGGTGTCACCTGTAGTTGCGGTGACAAAGTTTTCCCTACAAATTGGAGACTCGGCGGGCTGTTGTGTTTTCCTTCATACACTCTACATGACCAAGCCATCTAAGCCGCTGTTCCTAAGTAGTTGGTACAACTCATACAAGTCCGATGAAAGATTGGGTATACATTTCCCGTAAAAAATTATGAGACCCATATATGCTTTCAACTCTGTGATATTTGATGTAGCTGGGGCGTGTACATTGGTATTATTAGCTCAATTAATTGAGAAGACACACTATTTCAAGGGTTGCACAAGCGAGCGAGTAATCTCAATAGAAAAGTGATGTTTGTTCATTAGGTTGCTGGTTGGTGAATTTTTAAAATTCAAAAGGAAGTCTTGTCCATATCCGTCTGTTCTTAAGTCAAACGATATATCTAGTCATGACCCTCGTGTTATTACACATTTGTTTGCAGACTAACATCTGTGATACTTTAAACTGTGATACTTTGAACTGTGATATACTTGACTTGAAAATAGCCAAAATTTTGGCTTTTTGAAATCATTCACTTACTTGACTGATATAAACTTCAATATTAATTCTGATAACATTGCTAAGTTCATATCTAATCTTCTATTATTTTAAAAAAATGCATAATTTGCTTTTACCCTTATCCACTCTCTTTAATTGTTCTCTGTTTTCTTGTCAATTTCCGTGTATTTGGAAAAAATCCTTCATAATCCCTTTACACAAAAAAGGTAAAAAAGACAAAATTCAAAACTATAGGCCTATAGCCAAACTATCGGTTATTCCAAAGCTTTTTGAAGCTATTATTTGTGAATCTCTCTGTTTCTATGTCAAATCAGTCATTGTTCCGAATCAACATGGCTTTACAAAAGGTCGCTCTACTGTAATGTTTCTTATGGAGCTAACCGAACTTTGCATTGATGCATTTAAGAAAAAGAAAGTAATTGACTGCGTCTTTACGGATTTTAGTAAGGCATTTGATAAACTCTCTCATAAGATCTTGCTGAAAAACATGATTACGTTGGAAACGGGCTTATCACCATTGTTTGTCAAAACGTTTAAACTTCAAGTCGATTATATCCTTAAAGTCTTAAATATGCCAGATGATCGCTTGCCAAAGAAAGTAGCTCTTCAAGCCATTCAAACTCAAACTGGTTGGTTCAAGCATTGGATAGAACTAGCCGAGCAGGTGGGCTTTGAGTTGAATTACAGCGCTCCTGCTTCATGGAAGTCAACTCTATATAGTTTGATCACCCGTTTAGACGAAGCAGCAAGGGAATCTTTCATGGAGCAAGCAGCAGGGTCACTGCACCGAACGATTTATAGTAGACTGGACTACAACCTCAACAAAAAAACTTTTCGAGACGATTATACAATCGAACAGATTTCTACCATGTTCCGACTAAGAGGCGAGCTCCTTAATCTGAATTATATACCACACCGCGAAGACCTACCGCTATTATGCAACCTTTGCAATATGGGTGAACGTGAGGATGTTTTTCACTTTGTTGGAAGATGTGCGGTTCTAAGAGAAACAAGAAGATACGCGTTAGGCAGTGACTATTTATCAGAGGAAGCAATCTTAGACCTCCTTTGCGAAATGGATGTAAATAAGTTATATATGTATTGTAAAATAGCACTCTGGTATAGAAACCAAATATTAAATGAAGCGTTCTAGTTTAAACTGTAACTTACTTTACTTTTATGAAGAAATAATTAGTTGTCAATCAGGCAGACGGCAATGCCATGCAATATAGATTGTATTTAACAAAATGTAATAGTATTTTATAAGGAAAATAAAATCTAATCTAATCTAAAAAAAATCTTGCTGAAAAAGCTAAGAAATCTTGGTTTTAGCAAAAATTTTGTTATGTGGCTTCAATCTTATTTATTAAACAGATCTTATGCAGTGTTGTTTAGCGATTGTCCATCAAATTATTTTACAGTTAACTCTGGAATACCACAGGGTAGCCATTTAGGACCTCTACTTTTTATTTTATTTATTAATGACTTACCATCTATCTTGAAGTATTCTAAATGCCTCATTTACGCGGATGATGTGACAATTTTTAAAACTATTTCTAGTACTAGTGATTGTGAAATGTTGCAATCCGACCTTAATTCGTTTTTTGACTGGTGTGTTCGTAATTGCTTGTCTCTTAATATAAATAAATGTAATTTTATGAGCCTCACAAGAAAACTTTTAGTAACTCCATTTAATTATTCGTTAAATGGAATTTCCCTATCATGTATGGAAAACGTATATGGTTCTTGGCGTCATATTAGATCGAATGCTTGAATTTATTCAGCACTAGGCTGGATTGAGAGAGAGTCACGGCAATTTTCAGATCCTTTTGTTACAAAACAGCTTTTTATAACATTTGTTTGTCCCATTCTTGAATATGCTTGCCAGGTTTGGTCACCCCATTACGAATGCCATATATTAAGGTTAGAACGTGTTCAAAAAAGATTTCTGCGATTTGCCTTGCGGGGCTTAGGTTGGGAAAATCCTTACGAGCTTCCCGCATACATCAGTCGACTGAAACTAATTGATTTGCCATCCCTTGTGAATAGACGTTCTTATTTAAGTTTTGTTTTTATCGTTAAATTAATAAATGGTAACATAGACTCTTTGTACCTTGTGTCTCGAATAAATTTTAATATTCCTCAAAGAAACTTAAGGAATCAACCTAGCTGCATAAATGTTCCAAACTGTCGTACTAATTGTGAACGATTTTCTCCCTTAAACAAAATGTTTGAATTATTTAATCTTCTCAATAATAGATGTAATAACTTATTTGACCAATCGTTAAATTTTTCATCTAAATTTCAGTCAAACTTATATTCAATTATATAATTGTACTCTTATTATAGACATAAGTACTTATATCTGAAGATAGTCTTTAGCTATGTAAATAAATAAAAAAGATTATTAGTTTTTTTTTTCGAAATTCAATAATAGCGGGTTTACACATGCATGAATACACCGACGCCAATAACAGTAAACATAGAAATCTCGCGCTTGTGAAGGTTAACACACGGATCCCAATTCTCCATTTTCTAACCAAAATCGTTTCCTAGCCAGTTTTAGTCTTACTTAGTACATGCATAACAGATAATTGACCTTCAAAATCTGGGTATTATGTTTTTAGCTTTAATGTTAAATAGTTTTTAATGTGTGTGGTTTGAAGATTCTGATCAAAACAGTACATAGTCGTAATTTTTTTTTTTAAATAAGAAATTATTTCAGATACAAATAACTATACTCCAACATCTTACCGGAGTGCCTCGTGCGCAAGCTACTGGCAAGCAAGGCTCATACAGCAAATATTTTGGACTCATTCAATAATTCACTGAAGTCAGCCACTAAACTTAATGGTATTTAAATTTAATATGTTTTTGAACACGCCCATTGGACTTCATTTTTATGTTTCAGAAAACTTATCACTCTTCTTATATTACCTTATGGTAAACCACGAGCCTTTTTACTTTCTCCATATATGGCAGGTTTAAGTAATTTTTATTTTACTCATGAAATTTTCTAAGTGCCTCAGAAGCTGCAGAAGTAGTTCGTAGCCTTATGAACTCTCCGAAATGTCAGGAATAAGCTGTGGAAAATCTACTTGAAGTTTCCAACCCCTCTAAACTTCTATTGCCGACAAGCTTCTGCCCGCCTTTCTACTCTTTGTGATTCACTCTATCATCTTTACCTAGAAAAATGCAGTCCTCTCTAATCACTCAGCGGATGAGGTTTTACAAATTTATAAATGTAAAAAGGAATTCTGATGGCCTTCCTTCCAAGGTTTACTTTCTCAAAACTTCTTCTTTCGACCCTCAGGTGATTGAAAAGTCTTTGCTACATTCTTTAGTCAATCCTTTACCGATGTCCCTAACGAATACGACCATGAATATCGTAGTTTTTTGTCAAATAGTCCACATACTTCTCTTATCTCTCTTCGCATTAGCCCTCTAATTGCTTTTAAGATTAACACTATGAAAGAAGACTTTTCGTCTGGTCCTGATGGTATCCCTGCATACCCCCTCTCTCATCTCTTTTAATTCTCCCTATCACAAGCAGTTTTGCCTTCCTTTTGGAAAATTTCTTCTATTTTCCGGATCCACAAAAAAGATAGTAGAAATCTTTTAATAAATTATCGTCCAATTGCTAAACTCTTCTCTATCTCCAAACTCTTCGAAAGCATAGTATATGACTCCCTTTATTTTCATTGCAAATCAATAGTCCCTCCACTACAGCATGGTTTCTTAAAGGGCAGGTACTACGATGAACCTGATCGAATTTGTTGCCATGACACTGCTTTTTGGAAAAGGGATACGATACTGATGTTACTACTACTGACTTTAGTAATGCATTTGATGAGGTAAGTCACCAAATTATTTTACTCAAACTCAAAGGTTTTCCACCTCTGTTCATCCATTGGGTTAGTTCTTACCTTATTAGCCTATTAACGATGTTGGTAGTATTATAAACTTTTCTGACTTATCCATTTATGCCGATGACATACAAATTCTGAAAGTAATCATTTCCTCTTCTGATAACTCTACTTCAGTATGACTTAAACTCCTTCCACAACTTGGTGTAGCAAAAATTTTCTAGAACTTAATGTTAGTAAATGTCAATCTATGGCTTTTTTCGTAAACGCCAGCCATTACTCCTTCGTACTTATCACTTCAAAAATGTACTTATTCCTGCCGTCTCCTCTATTCGGAATCTTGGGATTGCTTGTGATTGTGAACTCAATTTTAGAATCCACTTTGATCAAATTATAGCAAAATAATTTCTTCCTTAGGCTTTATCAAGCGCTATTATAAAGAATTTTCCAGTCCCTATGTTACAAAATCTCTCTTCACTACTTATGTCTGTCAGACCTATTCTCGAGTATGCCAGTCAGATTTGGTCTCCCTATCAATCCATTCACTCTAATAGAATTGAAGCTGTGCAGCGAAGGTTTCTCCGCTTTGCCTTACGTAGCTTCCATTGATGAAATACACTTATTTTACCCCCTTCGAAAATTGCATGGAACTAAACGACGGGCTGTCGCCGATATACTTTTTGTCCATAAACTTCTTACTGGTACCATTAATTCTCCAGCACTCCTCAAAATGATCCACCTCAATACCAATCCACGTAACCTCAGGTCCATTCCTTTCTACCACCTCCCTTCCCACCGCACCAACTATGGCCAGTCCCGTTACAAGAACGTTACGCCTATCCAATAGTGCTCAACATATTGTTGACTTCTTCCATAGCGTACCATCCCTTAGAAGAAACCTTAACTCCCGCTTTCCTTAATCCCTCTACCTACCTCATTGCTTTTAATTAGAATAAGAAACCTAGATTTTAAGTTTTTTTTTACGTACATATTTTATCATTTATTATTACTGTAAACACTTTTTTGTATTAAGCCAATTAAATTTAATTATTGGGGTATTTAATTTTTTTTTGAAAAATGTTCTCCAAAAAATACTTGTTTTTTAAGTTACCACTCAGATTTTGATAATGTTTCTACCATATGTACATTGAAACTCATGCAAAGAATTAGAGTTTCGAAAAATATGTTTTTCAAAATCTCAAGCCACGACCAATGTTTTATTAGAGCAATTATGTGCGATCCAGTCGTGGACTTTGTTTTTAAAAATTAAGAATACTATGCCGATCCCTTAGACTTTGTGTTTGACGCTGTTTTCATTTAGCAACACATACATTCGTGTTTCTTAAGAACTGAAAAGCGCAGGTTGACTACACCACTGTGTCGACCCTGAGTAAATTTCGTGTATTTTGTCATCAAGCATACTAATACAACAACGACTTTGCAATGATGAACATTAAAAAAAAAAACATAATTTAATACCCAAATGTTTCCATAAAGCTGGAAATAAAAGAGGAACCCATCCCGGGTCGTGTTTCGATAGCAGGAACTCCAAATGCTACATCATTTCTCCCAGATCTTTCAAACGACTCCAGTGAGTACACCCCTTGTGCAGATGAAATCAAAGATGAACATGATGACGAAGAAGAAAAATATATAACAGGCCAAAACATACCAGCATCAGTTCAGAATGTGTGGTAGAACTTCTTCAACATTCCATTTCGTCTTCGCAAAATTGTAAATACGTGGCTATTCCCGCAACTAAAGGATTAATATTAAAGACGTCCACAAGTAACCAATGGCTTTCTACTTTAAGAGAACCCTTAGTTTTAAACTTTAATTGCGATAGCACACACTATCGTCCAATTCTGCAAGATCTTACTTCAAATCGTGTGAAGTTAGCAAAAAAGAGCTGCGTATACCATACGAAGAAATATTGAAAACCGAACTAGAGATTCGGCAGCCAAAAGTGAAAAGTGAAAAGTGACACCGACATAATCGAAACTTTAAGAATCAAACATAGGAGTGTGACAATTGAAGCTCCTCACAAGTTACCACCTCTCAAGATTTGAAATCACTGCGCTTTTCGGCACAGTTCCTCGTACCGAGTGGTGTGCGCGCGGCGTAGTGGAATGGTTACAATACTCTGCTAGAGTGTTGGCTCCTTTCGGGTCGGATCGGAAGGGGAAAGTTTTGAGTCAGTTCTTCGGCCGGTCGGTTACGAGATTGCCAAGTTCTTTCGGCCTTTTTGTGCCACATGCGCAGCTTCAATAAGCCTACTGCAGGTTGAGGCTTTGGTAAAATCGGCTGACTGGCTTTTGAATCATGGTTCGGAGTGTTGACGGGCCTCCTTCGACACTTACTTACTTACTTAAGGTGGCGCAGACAGTCCATTGTGTACCACGGCCTCAACCAACAATCCTCGCCAGCTAAGCCGGTCCCTAGCCAGTGGCCTCCAGTTGCACACACCAAGTTGGTTGAGGTCGTTTACCACTTGATCGCGCCACCTTAGTTGGGGTCTTCCAGAACTGCGTCGGCCCTCCGGGTTGGAATTGAAGACTCGTCGGGCAGGAGCGTTTTCGTCCATACGCTCCACATGACCCAGCCATCTAAGCCGCTGAATTTTCAGCTTCTTAACCAAGTCAATGTCGCTGTATAGCCCGTACAGTTCGTCATTGAATTTTCTCCTCCATACTCCATTCATACATACAGGCCCGAATATCACCCGAAGAATCTTTCTCTCAAAGCACCCCAGCCTGTATTCATGCGATTGTATCAGTGTCCACGCTTCTGCCCCATACAGCAGGACTGGGATGATAAGGGTCTTGTATAGTGTCTCCTTGGTCCTTTGAGAGAGGGCTTTACTACTAAGATGCCTTCTTAGCCCGAAGAAATAGCGATTGGCAAGAGTGATTCTTTGACTGATCTCTTCACTGATGTTGTTCTGAGAGGTTATAGTGGAACCCAAATAGACAAAGTCCGTGACAACCTCAAAGTTATATCTGTCCATTGTGACATTTTGTCCGAGCCTACGGTGATGATCTACTTCACCCGAGGACAGCATATACTTTGTTTTATCTTCATTTACAGTTAGACCCATTCGAGCCGCTTCCACTTCAATACTTGCGAATGCTCCACTGACAGCGCGCTTCGTTCTTCCAATAATGTCAATATCATCAGCATAGCCAAGTAATTGAACGGATCTAAAAAAAATCATACCGCTGGTGTTGACATGCGAGTTGCGTACGATTGCCTCAAGAATGATACTGAAGAGGTTACATGACAGCGCGTCACCCTGTCATAAGCCTTTCTCGACATTAAATGAGTCGGTGGTGTTCTTACCAACCTTGACGGTGCAGCGCGAGTTCTCCATAGTCATCCTGCACAATCGAACGAGTTTAGCAGGGATGTCAAGAAGTGACATGGCTCTGGATAGCTCGTTCCTAATCACGCTGTCATAGGCGACTTTAAAATCGATAAAGAGGGGGTGAGTATCGATCTGGAATTCTTGGGTCTTTTCCGAAACCTGTTGAAGTGTGAAAATTTGGTCGACGGTTGACTTACCGGGCCTGAAACCACACTGATAGGGGCCAATCAGTTAAGGTGCGAAAGGGTTCAGACGTTCACACAGAATGGCTGACAAGATTTTATATGCGACATTTAGGAGACTTATACCTCTGTAGTTGGCGCAGCTTAGAGTATCTCCTTTCTTGTGGGTAGGGCACACAATGCTGAGGTTCCATTCGTCAGGCATACTTTCGTGGGGAGGACGGAAATTTCGTTCATCATCATCCAAATCGAATGGATCATTCTGCCTGACAGCGATTAGTTGGTTGTATTGGCCGTTTAACAGTCTGCAGAAGTGTTCTTTCCAAATTCTCAGCACCGACTGTGTTTCTACAACGACATTCCCACCCTCGTCTCTACATGCTTCCGCTCGGGCTTTGTAACCCTTGGACGAATGCTTTACCCTTTGGTAGAACTTTCGAACATTGCTTCTGCCGTACCACCCCTCAATAGATTCAACCATTCGTTTTTCCAGTTCTCTTTTTTTTCTTCTGAAAAGCCGATGTTCCTCTTTCCTCTTTTGCTGGTATACCGCACGGGAAGCGCTCTTGGCAGCTCTAGTTCTGGCATTCAGAAGATTTAATGCGGATTGTTACAATGCGTTCGCTTATGCCACGAAACCCCAAGACTTCCTGACCTGTAGCACTTGATGTCGGCTTTGACACCATCTAGGGCCTCCACTAATTGTTCGGCGGCACTTGGCCTGTTAAGGGTCCGGACATTCCACGTGCAGAACCGAAATTCGTTGTCCTTGTCTCGTTTGCTAGGGTCGTCATCAGTAGGGTCATCCATATCCGAGGCAGTTGGTTGTTTCGGAACAAGTGGATTTTTACGTGGTAGGGAAGTTACCCCGACGCACAACCCCCAACCTGGGGTACCAGGCCCTATGCTGCTCTCCTTGGACAAAAGGAACTGGAGAAATCCAGAGTCAGTAACCCACTGCGTTGATGTGAGAGCCACCGTTGGTCCTATATGGGCTCAGCCGCCACCTTCTGTTTTTCACTATCCTGACTAATAGTAGTGAAAGGACCCAAAGACCTGAGCTCCGCATATGTCGAAGTAGCTCAATGGGGTGCCTACCATACTGTCTGTAAGCGTCGCCGTTGGTTCACTTAATTGGAAGCTCATCCGCCGCTCTCGCTTGCTTTCTGAGGGGCTCGTACAGAATAAACTGCTACCCAACAAGAGAAACAGACGAGCTTTATGGCAGGGCAATTATAGTGTTGCCATTTTTCTGTGATCAACACCCGCGCTTATAAGTTCAGTAAGTCAAGTCCGGGTGGACAAGACCAGTACCCGATGGCTACCACTAGGAGGTAAAATAAGCACAATTGATGCGTATGAGACAGTTGCAACGCTGGGCATCGCCAGGTTTATACCAATCAGGGTCTACCCTATTCATACATCACCCAGCCATCATCCTTCGATACTTGGTTCGGTGAAATACGGCTAAGCGTTGGCTTCTGGTTGACGGCTGCATTTTGCGTGGCTTAGTGGGCTGTGGCGTCCAAGGGTCAGTGACAGACTGACTTCTGCTTTGGCGGCAGTGGTGTGGTGGCTTCACTTTCTTGACCTGAAGTGCAGGTGCGGGAATATTGTAAGCGACACGCTCGGCCGAAGTCAAACGGTTTGATTTCGGGATAAGCGAGTGCAGCTTTTGTCTCGGGCTTCGGTGGAAACCGATGTTAATTTCTAAATTCCTTTTTTGGACAGGGTGGGTCCGGGATCCATCGGAAAAATAAACGGTGGCTGGGGCGGTGCAAGTAACCTCGGCTGGTACTGGGGAATGACAACTGGTACTACTTGACCTCTGGCAATGAACTCGAATTGCGTGCACGGTGGTTATCGGGCTATTGGTGTTATCGGACGGCAACGGTAGCTCGCCAGAGAGTGGTTTGCCTCCCATGAATATTTGCAAACCTGCGTTGCTCAGTAGAAGCATTCCCAATACTGCATCCCCGGCAAGAGAAGGAAGATACGTCACTTCGGCGGTCAAAGAAGTTCCGCCCAGGAAGAAGGTAGCGGTGTAATGCTCGGTTGTTGCCACAGGGGCTCCATTCGACATATGAATGACCTGGTGACACTCCCGCATAGGAAATCCTAGCTCTCGGAATACTTGTCTTAACGATTGTAAGACAAAAGCTTTGGTCGAACCGGTGTCGACCAGAGTCTGGTATTCTTGGTTTCAAACTCTGAGAGGGACGAAAAATGGGGGGTCTGGTTCGGCGGGGCGTTCACTACAGCTACGGCTTGTCGGTGGCATGGGCAATCCTTCGTGAGTCTGCCGTCTTCTCCGGTGGCATGCTTCCTTACAATGGCCCCGCTGTTTGCAATTCCAGCAGTGCGTATCGCGGTCGTACGGTGCTGGTGGCGGTGGTAATCGGGTTGCTGGGGGATCCTGGCCGGTGGCTATGGGTATCGGACGTGAGTTGCGGTCGTCACTTTTTATAGCTTCAAACTCTTCAGCTAAATGAACCAGCTCATCTAGGGTATCGAAGTCTTTGCGACGTATATAATACCGGTATTCTGGCCTCATGTTGTCGAAAATCCGGTCGATATTTTCGGTTGCCGACATGCGTGGGTGCTGGTGCAATAAGTACTGGGCGGATAAGATGTATTCCTTGGCCTTTTCTCGCGGCCCCTGACGTTTCCTTATTATCTCCTCTTCCAACTTGTGCAGGTATCGGGCGGGTAGAAAATGACTGATGAAGGCTTCTCGAAAATCTTCCCAGGTGGATAGACTATCCCTCTTTATCCTAAACCATTGCACGGCGGTTCCTCGGAATATTTCCGGTAATGTCCTCAGCACATCGTTTGGATGAATGTTATAGCACTGCGTCAATTCGGATAACCTCTAGAAATTCAAGAGGATCTCCATATGAGTCGAACCTCAAGCCCCACTTATGGACTGTGTTCATTAACTCAGCTTCGTAGCTGAGTGTAAGCTAGTTTGGGGGGGAGAAAATGCTGTCCCGGTTCATGCTGGTTATGTTCTCGTTAGGTCGGTGCATGCTGGTGATGGCTTGGTCCAGGATGTGCGGCGGCTATGGGCGGGTCGGCTGGTTTTATGCTCTTGTTCGGTGGCTGGGTCGGCGTTATGAGCTGCGGGACTTCAAAGCGTGTTCCTACATATACTGAGGAAACGGGTCCCCCTGCAGTGCTGCTAGATTCCAGGTCGGTGGGTTCTTTCGGCGGTGGTGGTTTCTGGGTGGATGAAGGCTCTAAGGGCGGGTCGTCATCTAATCTCTGTTCCACAATGTTTTCCCATTTTGCGCACAGATTTTGCATTGAATCATGCGAGCGAACCTTTTTGAGGTGGGTACTTAGACGTTGACGAAGATCCTTTACTTTCCCGTCTGTGTCCAGACTTAGTGTTCCTAACGTCTCGACTAACTCGGATTTCTTCATATAATGTATGAAGCCGAGATTCTTGAGGATGTTCTGGTCATCTTCCTTAGTGTTTTCATCGGTTCCGAACATGACTGCTGTACGTTGCAGCAAGTTAATGATCCAAATTCGGTCGGCGGTTATCATTGGTACCTTTCGAAGGCTCCTGGTCGGTCGGCGGTTGGAGTTCGGTTCAGTCTTCTAAAGGTCCCTGCTCGGGCGCCAATTTGTGATGCTTTTTTATACTCAGGCTGAGGTTAGCGCATGGATGTCCATCCAGGGTTCCCAAAAGGAAGCAAAAACTCAGTGTTGAAGAGTGTCGAACTCCGAAACAACAATATTTTTATTAGTCTTAATTTGCTTAACAGATTATTTCATATTCCTAATGATACTCTTACAATAAAAGATTACAATTCAATTCTTATGATACCTTAGATACTAGGTCTGTGGTGATTCCTCTAAAAAGGAAGGGCTCCACGACAATAAACGAGTGGCCTTATGCCGGTTAACGATCCACCGCGACCAACAGCCAAGTGGAAAGCTGACAAAAAACGGTTGAGCAAGGCTCGTTCTATGGTACCCCTAAGAAAAGGAGTAGCCACGACAAAAAACAGGTAGTTCGAAACTAGGTCTATGGAGAGGCTTACAAAAGCAGCAACCCCACGACAATAAACGAAGGTCTGCAGAGATGCCTCTAAAAAGGAAGAGCTCCACGACAATAAACGAGTGGCCTTATGCGGGTCAGCGATCCACTGCGACCAACATCGAAGTGGAAAGCTGAAAAAAAAACTTTTGCCTCAAATTTGGTGAGGCTTCTGCTGGTATTCCCCGCAGCGTACCTTCGAGTGAGAATTCTAATCCCGGTTTTCTATTTGCAATAGAACTTCTTCCAATGGCTGGGAGATCGAGTCTGATTTGAAATGCGGATTTCACTCCTACTTATGCAATTTCACTGAAAGGAGAGACTGTGAATTATAAAGTCAGAAGTTAAAAATACTTGCAAATGTGTAAATCTTTTTGACTGATAAATTTATTTGACTGTTCTTCTGCTTAAGGTACTCGGACGTGGTTGGGAGTCCAAATCAGCGGTACGGGTGGAGGGGTAGGCGAAATTTCCTCAATAGCCAGCAGTGTTGGCGTTACGTCACGTGATGGTGATTCTTTTATTCATTATATGAATAATTGTATGGAATCCTCTTGCCGTTCGGTGGCGTTGGTGGAATTATGGTGGCGGTCGGTGGCGGCGGGCGGTCGGTGGTGGTTATTATCTGGCTCTAGCCTCACTGGCAGTCGGAAGGCAGAGGGGGGGGGGGGGCAAGACATGTGTAACTTCGTTACATAGATATGATATCAAACTTTTCGGAGGGGAAGAAAGCTCTGAGTGAGCTGGAAAGGGATGCTGATCTCTTGGATAACAACATCACAGCTATTCGCGATTGTTTGCATGACACAACTAATGCGAGTCAAATAAATATTATAACAGTGGTTCATCTTCTGGAACATCGATGATGTGTCTGGAGAAGATTCTCCCTTGCATGGCATTGAGACTGATGTGTGGGCTGATTTTGACTTGGATTGAGTCTTTCAGTTTCGTGTGGATGAATTTTTTAGCAGTAAGGAGGTTAGACACTTTTATTAGCAAGTCACCAGACCGCATTGCTTTGACTTCTAGGATTTCTTTGGATAAATATTCCTAATCTCTATTGATTTGGAAGGGGTTGTAGGCGGCAGTGGGACATATGGATTCGGTTGCAGATATGACGAGATATCGTGGGATGTTTTTGTCGTTTTGTGTAGTTTTTGGTAGGTGAGGGCAATGGTGAGAGGTGTTGTTTTTCCGTTTAATTTTTTTAAGGGTGGTTCGGAACAACCTCTGATTCCAGAAGGCTGGACTGGTTGGAATCAGGGGTCTCCGTGCCCCCTCTCATTATGGTTTTTAGCACTCGGAAAACTAGTGGGTATATAGGTATTCTAAACAGTAGAGTTAGTCAGCACGTGGTTAGCAAAATTGACAGTTGGGAAGAGCTATTAAAAAGAGACGGTATTCTATTGAGCTAGTTGCGTTACTTCTAAGCACGGCTGATGCCGGAGTGAAACTGAACAAAATGAAATATTTTTCTACTTTATCAAAAATAAACATTCCTTGCATTGATTCCGGTATTGAACATGCTCGGCAACAATTAACGTATTCTGGGGTTTCCTCAGTAGGATAAGTTTTATTTGATGGGCCAATTTTTTCAAAAATGTCACTGGTTTTTTTCCCTGTTTCATTATTTTGTATGCAAATTTTTTTTTTCTTAAATTTGCTGATGGGTTCTCGATAATTTCTCTTTCAAAAGACGTCTTCGCTGTAAGAAAAGTTTTCTGTGCTCTTCCATTCAATTGTGGGGGTGAGTGTACCAGGAGTATAGAATTTGCCTGGCAAAATTTTTTTAATCCGTCTTCACAGAATGGGGCCATTATCTGCAACAATTTTGTCTGCCCTTCCAAAAGTTGGAAACTTTGACCTGAGCCTATCAAAAGCCGCAGTAGCATCTTACTTTTCTTATGTTGGCTCTACTAGAGTCTGGTGCTTCTAGGTCTTGCTTAGTATGCCCCTCTAGCCGGCTCGATCTCTAGCCTGCCGTCCCCAATTTCGCTCTCCAAATTGTCGGAAGTCTTCCTCTAATTGGTCACTCCATCGAAGATGAGGTCTATCTTTTATTCTGACTCCCTCTGGTCTTGCGTTAAAGAATTACCAAACTGAAGCGTCGATGTCCATTCGGTCTACATGGCCCAGCCACATAAGTCATTGAATTTGAATTTTTCTGGCTACTCTTATTTAGCTGTACAGCACTTATAGCTTGTCGTGGTATCTTTTTTCGCCAAATATTGTTTCTCGGTTAACGCAGACAGGACAGGACCATAAATTTTTCGCAGCACTTTTCTCTCGAAGACTTCCCGTGACACTTCATCCTATTGGGAGAGGGTCCATGCTTCTGCACCATATAGCAGGACCGGAAAGATGAGTGTTCTATACAGTTTCACCTTGGTTTTTTTCGATAGGGCTTTATTCCTAAATTGCTTATTCAGCACAAAGAGACCGATTAGCAAGAATTAGTCTGCATTTGATTTCAGCGCTGATGGTGTTGCCTGTTTTTACAGCATTACCAAGGTAGACAAATTCACTGACTACCTTGAAGTTGTATACCTATCAATGATAACGTTCTGACAAAGTCGGTGAGAGATTGGGCTTTTGTTGATGAAAGCATATATATCATCTTGTCCTCGTTTGTTTTCAGTTCCATTCTACTTGCTGCTGACATACTGATGTGCTGAATATGTGTTAAGTAAGACATTTTCTAGCACAATGTTAAAACAGCTGCCTGACAG
This sequence comes from Platycheirus albimanus, assembly GCA_916050605.2. Taxonomy (NCBI): domain Eukaryota; kingdom Metazoa; phylum Arthropoda; class Insecta; order Diptera; family Syrphidae; genus Platycheirus; species Platycheirus albimanus. The sequence goes on from OU696696.1 coordinate 174,091,933, forward strand.
TACGTCACCATGTCTTAGCACTTTGGTGATTTCGAAGGTTGTAATAGAGTCCCTAACAACTTTGACTGAACAGCAGCATTTTCCAACGTCATCTTGATAAGGCGTGTCAGTTTAGCAGGGATTCTGAAAGTTGGACATGGCACGATACAGTTCAACTCTATTTACACTGTCGTAGGCTGCTTTAAAATCGATGAACAGGGTGTGGGTATCGATGTTATACTCTTGGGTTTTGTCGAGGATCTGGCGTAATGTGAATATTTGGTCGGTTGTAGATTTACCAGGTCTGAAGCCGCATTAGTAAGGACCTATTACATCATCAGCAAAGAGCTTGAGACGTTCACATAAAACGCTGGACATGATCTTATTAGCAATGTTTAATAATACTGAGATTCCACTCATCGCGCATACTTTCCTCGTATCATATTTTCTAGAGCGTGTTCAAAAAGCTCAGCTTTTAGAGCATTGCATCCAGCTGCTTTGTTCATCTTTAGTCTGGTGATGGCTACTTTGATTTCTTTTTGGTCAGGCGGATGTAGCTCATGGTCGTATTCTCAATAACCTGGTACAATTTAATATTGGGCTGGATCTTGGCTGTCATCGCCTGTTAATAACTGGTTATAGATGGCTAGCATCGCCTTCGTTTCCACTATGGTTTTCCTGATCTTTGCAGGGCCCAGTGCGGCTTGTGAAACTTGAAGCAAACTGTTTCAATCTTCTGTAGAAATTTCGCACCTTTTTTCTGCAACAAAATTTTAAAGATTAAATTTTATTCAACAAAATAAAGTTACATGTAACAAAGTTAACATAGTTTTTATCACTTTTTGAGGCATGGCCAGACAGGCCGTCAGCCAGATAATAACAAATGACGTTAAAAACAATTAAAAGAAAAATGAACAACTATTTGAATTTATACAATTAAAAGTCTTCTCTCAATATTCTACTTCTATATATTAATGAAATTTTAATGAATTTGAAAAATTTTTGCCAGTCGTTGCCGTTTAATATTTCAAACACTTCCGTTTGGTCAAGAAAATTTCTCTGCCATATTTGACGACGTATTTCCACCAAAATGGGACATTTTGCGATGAAGTGGACCACATTTTCTCTTTCACGTGTATTACACAAAGAGCAGTTTAGAGGTAAATCGTTTCTGTGGGGGATAAAATTTAACGGTAGCAGTTCCCCTCTTGCTCGAAAGATTAATGAACATTTCTCTGCATTTTGACGATCGTTGAAAAAGTTTGCTTGCCCTTAATTGTGCTCTAGCTTAGAATAAATTTCCCTGGGTAATGAGCTTTTTGCTTTTTCGATGTTATCCTCTCTTATTTTTATCTTATCTATTTTCCTTCGATTATGCTTCCGAACTTGAGTGACATTCCATCCCTGTAAAGTTTATACATAAGAGCGTTTCTGTTTATGGAATCAAAAGCTGCTCGAAAATCCACAAAAAATGCATATAACTTCTTGCGTTTAAGTAGATACAAGTCGGCCATGTTGGTGAGGCTAAAGATGTGATCGACTGTGGAATATCCTTCACTAAAACCTGTCTGGAATTCACTGAGGAGATGAAAGCTTTAAACCCATTCCAGACGACATCGCAAGATCTCCATGAAAATTTTTAAAGATGAATTCAAAAAGCTTGTTTAAAGATAATACTCTTTTGTATTATCTTGCTGGACAGGGTACATAAACCTTGACCAGCCGTAGTAATAAATACACCCGGTTCTGTGTATTATCGTCGAATATGTTCTTTATTTTATACCAATGCCCCTTACCTCTGGTGGGGGGAAGCAATAGCAGAAATAATTTTAAACCAATGCCCCTTACCTCTGGTGGGGGGAAGCAATAGCAGAAATAATCGAAGAGAGTTTGATCGTGAATGATAATTTTTATTTCCTTACAATACTATTTATACACAGTTTTTGCAAACTAAGCTAAAATTAATTAACAATAACAATAGTCGCTTAATGCTGACTTCTAAAAAAAACAAACAAAAAAAACTCATAAAGTTCAATAACCATATCCAATATTCGAATGCAATAATTTTGCTGACAGATGCACAAAATTATTCATTCTATGGGAATTGGCTATTGAATGATACAAGATACACACATTGGCTACGAAAATGAAAGCAATGCAAAAGGCGTTAAATGAAATAACATGCAGAGAAGCTACATGACTAATGTTGATATGCAAATGCGTTAAATGAAATTAAATGAAATGACATGCAGAGAAGCTACATGACCTATGTTGATATAATAATATCAACATTCTCCGCGCGTTGAACTATGTATGTTCGAAACTATACCAAAACTTCGAATGTGACGGTGTTGGGGTCCTCAATATTGGGTTCTTCCTCTTCAGTTTTCGTATTCTGCCTTGTCGGAGCTGTCTTGTTGGTATCAGAGCGGTACATGCTAAACAATTTCCACAGTAGAAGGATCAGTGCCGTGATTGATATGAGAAGTCCCATATAACCCACTGCAAATTGGTGTGTATCGTTAGAGGATGTGGAGAACGACAAATTATTGGTTATGTTTAACAGTTGCTGCTTTAGCTCATCAAGCTCTAGCAAATGGTTTTTGTAGCTCGAGGATTGGTGAACTACCGGATTGAATTTGTCTGGAATAGCATAATCCGAAAGGTTTGCTAGGGGCGACAGTGACATTCTTGAGTAAGTTGAATGTATTGAGTAACCACGCAGCGTCATTAGGTCATCCTTGATTACACAGTTGGGTTGAATTTGAAGTATTCCTGAGCCCTCTAAAATGCTCGGTGTTGCAGTTCCATTGCATACGACGTTTAAAGTAATTCTTTTCTTTAGTGCGTAAATCCATTCGTTTGGAGAGCAAAGCTGAATCCAATGAGGTCCTTCGATGGTCTTCGTTATCTTGCATGATGGAGATTGTTGATTATAGCTCAGGTAATGGACTTCGCAAGAACTTATTTCTGATCCCTTAGTGTATATTGGATGACGTTGATTACACAAGTGATTTTCGTGAGTAAGTGAAAAGCATTTTTGAAACTCTCCTTCTGACAGCGGATAGTACTAATCACGGTGCAATGTTACCATGATATACTCCGTGGATCGACTTATGGTGAAGAATGTACCATTTACAGATACTGGAACTGGCGTCACCTTGAATAGCTCAAATTCATCAAGGCTTAGTAATGGCAATGTGAGCTTAAATATGATATGATCGGAGAGTACCCTGCCGTGAATGCTCATGAGTTGATACAATTTAAGTATATCATCTTGTGCTACTGGAAGCCTAAGGGCTGTGGGCAAATTGGCTTTAATTCGCAGAAGTTCATCACGTAATTGATCAGGTGATATGAGTTGTGGATTTATCTTTCCGTGGTGGGTGTCGATTAGAACATCTATTAAGGAAGCTTGTGTTTTTTGTATCTGCGACAAGGCTAAGATCAATTGCAGTGCTAGTGAATTAAATAGCTGGCGCAGTTTTTCTTCATGATGCTCTAGCTTAATGCCGTTAATCAACGCGGCAAATTGTTGAAGATTTGCGTCAATTTCTTGAAACCTAGAACTTGTTTCCTGTTTATTTCGCCTTATTATGTTAATGGTGGAGTCAATTATTGATGTTTGGTTTCGAATTAGGTTGACGAGATGTCCTTCATCCTGCTGAATTTTATTAATTGAGGCGGACATTTTATCAGCGTATTCAGAGTCCAAAACTCCAAATAGGGCATTAGCCACATTTCCTACGACATTGAGCGCTCCACGGCGAATTCTTCGATTGGTGGATGTGTCAGCTAACAACTCATTTCCTTTCTTCAAGTCTTCATTTATTCTGTTGAAATGGGATATCGTTCCCTTGCAGGTTTCGGTTTTGTTTGGTAACAAATGGCAGATGTTTACAAGTCTCTCGCTGTAGTTCCTTACAGTTTGATACTCCGTCCAATAGGAGTTCATGTCGTAGTAGGCGATGATATCCCAACTGCTTGACGTAAGTGAAGAGGTCCCCAGATTCTCAAAATATATTCCGGGTTGCGATTTAAATGGGCGAATGTTTATCGGCGTAGATTTAATACCTGGAACGAGGCAGCACACTAGCAGTAACGTTACAACTGCGGATCCAAAGCTGGGCTTACGTTTCTTTTTTGGAACGGACGTAATGTCAGTCTCATCAATTAGGCGAACTGAGGATCTGGATGGAGAAATTTTAACTGCTTCACATGTTCGTTGATCTGCGGCTGAGCTGATGCAGACGTTCTCATCGATGGGTACTGGAAGTGGAGCCAGTCTATGTATGGCCCGACGAAAAGTACCAGTAGCCGTTTTTACATCAGCTACACGAACCAACCCGTCGTCTCCAGTGATGACGTTTGTAATGCGTCCAAGTGGCCACTTTAGACTGGGTACATTGTCGTCCTTTATAATGACCATCATTCCCGGGTCTGCATTTTGACACCGGTCCTTCCATTTGTATCTATTTTTATGATTGATGATACTTATATGAAGATCATCTTGGGAATCAGGGATTGCGGCTCCCAAAGATATATGCTCATTTTTATTGTTGCTGTTAATTGTTTTGGCGTCGTATATAGGTGGCCAGATTGAAATTGAACCATGTAAGAATTTCGGTCCATAGAACCAAATGTTGCAATTCTCAAGGCGATCTGTAGCTATTCCACGTGAAAGTATATCTGCAGGATTTTCCTTTGAAGGCACATGCCTCTACTGCGAAGAAATTGTATTTTCTTGTATTCTTGATACCCTATTTGCGATGAAGATGGGAAGAGTTGCGGAGGATGAAGAATTAATTAATCCATGCAAGTGCAATTTCCGAATCCGTCCAGAGGAATGTTGCGTCATTTTTAATGTTTAGGTCTTTTTGTAAGCGCCCTAGAAGCTCGACAGCAAGGCAGCAGGCGTAAAGCTCTAGCCGGGGAATAGTTGCCTGTAAGGATGTCCTTGTTTTCTTAGATGGTGCTACTCTTGATTTAGCGCAAAGCAGTCGCACCGTTGTCACTACTGATGGAACGAACGTAGGCCGCAGCACCATAAGCCTTTTCTGAAGCATCGGCAAATACGTGATACTAAATCCTTTTTGGTGTTTTGTGTGAAAATATATGCCTAGCAATCTTTATATTGTTTAGTGACTGCAGTCCTTCGCGAAATTTTATCCAAGTTGTTTGCATTTCCTGAGGTAATGCAGCATCCCAATCAAGCTTCAATTCCCACAACCTTTGTAAGAATATTTTTGCCACTACAACGACAGGTGCCATGATACCGAGGGGGTCAAATAGATGTGCTATGTCACTGTAAGCTGTTCGTTTGGTCACTCGATCTCTTTTTAGCCAAGATGTTTTAACGCAGAGTTGGTCAGATTTCGGCATCCACGTAAGACCAATTGTTTTCACATGATCTTCAATATTGGTGTTGAAGTCCAATTCTGTTTCTCGGTCCTCGAGTGGTACTCCTTTTAATAAGGATTCATGATTAGCGCACCATTTCCTTAGCTTGAAGCCGCTATTGTGAAGGATAGTCCGGAGTTCAGTTTGGGTATTCAAAAGTTCAGTCAACTTATCTGCACCGGTTAAAACATCATCTACGTAGAAGTCACGAGATAATACCTTCGACCCCGATGGGTAACGATCCTCGTTATTTTGCGACAAAACTTGGAGGCACTTTGTTGCCAAGTACGATGCAGATGTTGTGCCGTAGGTGACGGTGTTGAGCTGGAAGCACTTTAACGGGTCATTTGGGCTGTTCCTCCACCATATTAGTTGGAACTTTCGGTCCTCATCGTTTACAAGTATTTGACGGTACATTTTCTCTATGTCCGCGGTAAATACAAATCTTGGTATACGGAATCGCAATAGCATGGTAAAAACGTCATCTTGTATTGTTGGGCCCGTGGACAGGATGTCGTTCAGTGATATATTTGATGAGGATTTTGCGGAACCATCAAAAACTACCCTTAGCTTTGTAGTGCTACTATCGGGCTTTTGGACGCAATGATGGGGCAAGAAATAGGAGGGCTTTGTTATTTGTTGGAAATTAACTTCCTGCATGTGGCCCAATTTCTGGTACTCCACCATGAACTCTGTGTAGAGTTTTTTCAGTTCTTTTGAATTGGCTAACCTTCGTTCAAGAGATATGAACCTCCGGAAAGCAATGTCCTTTGATTCACCTAAGCAAGTTGGGGCTTCCTTGAATGGTAAGCGAACCACAAATCGGCCATTCGAGTCCTTTGTTGATGTTTGGACAAACTGAGTTTCACAACGTCTTTCTGCTTGGGTGAAATTATCTGGAGAGGGGGTGGTTTCTTCTAAGCGCCAAAATTTCTCAATCTGCTGATCAAGGGCTTCATCCTCAGTGCATATTCCGCACGATGCTAAAAGTCCATCATTAGTAAAGGGCACCTTGCCTGCTACTGTCCATCCAAACACAGTATTTTGAAGTGTTGGTAGATCTTCACCTAAGCTGATTTGACCAACAGCTAAGGTAGCATAGAAAATTTCCGCACCAATGAGAAGATCGATTGGCCCTGGCTGATTAAATTGCGAATCAGCCAAAACGATATTCCTCGGAATCGACCAATTCGAAGTTATTATTGCCCGTGATGGTTGCGGTGAGACAATTTTTGACAATACGTGTGCTTCAATTCTTGTGGAGAATCCATTTATTTTAGAACCAATCTCCAAATTGATTCTTCGATGGGATGACCTCTTGCTTTGACCGATCCCTTCAACAAGCAGCGTCTCGTGCATTTGTCTTAGTCCCAAGGTTTTGGCCAGCCTTTCAGTTATTAAATTAACCTGCGATCCAGAGTCCAATAACGCTCGACATGATATTTGTTCTCCCGATTGATTTTTCAGGTGAACAATAGCTGTACTTAACAGCACACTTTCAGTTTTGGTTGCAGTGTTTGTGCTAGGAGGTGTGGGCTCTGTCGCCGAAGTGCAGATCTTTGTCGAGTCAGCGACAGAAGTTGGGGTACCTGCTAGCGTTGATGTTTTTGAGTCCTCTGGTTTTTTGGGGTAATCCAAGTGAAGGAGTGTATTGTGCCCCTTTTGGCACTTGGCGCACCCTCCGACCGAGCAGTCTTTAGTGAATTGCCATGATTTCAGACAATTTGCACAGTGTCTTGATCTTTGAACTAGGCGCAATCGGTGTTTTGGACTTAACTGTAGAAATTTCTGGCAGGCGTACAGCTGATGATTGCCCTTGCAGGAAATACATTTGGGTCCCGCTGCAGCGACCGTGGTTAAGGCCTTATTGGGTCTTAATCTTCTTCGTTGTTCATCCGAACCTTCCCTTGTGGTTGTTGATAATGCCTCCAACGATTGGAACCGCAGCTCCATGAGGCATGAGTTTTGGGGTTTTTAATGATTGTTCCCAAAGAGTGAGAGAATTTCGATCCAACCGCTTGATGAGAATGTGCAAGAGTATTGGATCCCAATTGGTTGTCTCTATGCCAAGGTTTTGCAGGCTGCGGAGGCATTCTTGCGTAGTGTCATGCAGTGACTTTATGGCTGAAGAACTTTCGTTTTGACTTTTAGGTTGTGCCATTAATTTGTTTAGTAAGGCTGTAACCATAAGTCGAGTGTTTTCATAACGGCTTGTGATCGTTTCCCAAGCAGCAATGTAGTTGGCGTCAGATATGGAGAAGTGCTGAATCAGCCTTTCAGCTTCTCCTGTGATTGTGGTCTTCAGATACCACATCTTCTGGCATGGTGAAATGGGTTGATTGTGGATAAGCTCCGTATATAGATCGCGAAACTGTATCCACTTTGAGTAGTCACCATCGAATTTCGGCAATACTACTCTTGGTAATTTCGTCCCTTGATTTTGGGTTGTAGTTGTCCCGGATCCAGAATTCGATCTTGATCGGTTATAAAGTGTCGTAAGTGCAGTATGCACTTCATCTTCTATGGAGAGAAATTGTTCGACATCATAGACTGAAGAATTCGGTTCATCAAGTAGTTCCCATATTTTATGATGGAAGCCTCGTATTGCCGCCCAGTCCTGTTCCATTGATTTAAGCCTTATCAAATAGAACTCCACAGAATGTTGTTCTTGGTCTTGAATCAGGCGCTTAATTGAGTTTTCGACCATTACGATCACGTCGGGGTCACCAATGTTTAAAGATAATACTCTTTTGTATTATCTTGCTGGACAGGGTACATAAACCTTGACCAGCCGTAGTAATAAATACACCCGGTTCTGTGTACCGGTGTATTATCGTCGAATATGTTCTTTATTTTATACCAATGCCCCTTACCTCTGGTGGGGGGAAGCAATAGCAGAAATAATTTTAAACCAATGCCCCTTACCTCTGGTGGGGGGAAGCAATAGCAGAAATAATCGAAGAGAGTTTGATCGTGAATGATAATTTTTATTTCCTTACAATACTATTTATACACAGTTTTTGCAAACTAAGCTAAAATTAATTAACAATAACAATAGTCGCTTAATGCTGACTTCTAAAAAAAACAAAAAAAAAAACTCATAAAGTTCAATAACCATATCCAATATTCGAATGCAATAATTTTGCTGACAGATGCATAAAATTATTCATTATATGGGAATTGGCTATTGAATGATACAAGATACACACATTGGCTACGAAAATGAAAGCAATGCAAAAGGCGTTAAATGAAATAACATGCAGAGAAGCTACATGACTAATGTTGATATGCAAATGCGTTAAATGAAATTAAATGAAATGACATGCAGAGAAGCTACATGACCTATGTTGATATAATAATATCAACAAAGCTAATACTGCGGAAGTTGGAGAAGTCCATCCTATCTCCTTTTTTAAAGAGTGGGAAAATGATCGATTTTTTGAACCCTGCAGGTGCTTCTGCCGATTTAAATATTTTGTTGTAAGCACTGGTTAGACAATTTAAGAACTCATCTGTTGCGTTTTTGAAAAATTCATTTGGAATTTGGTCACTACCAGGGGCCTTATTATCTTTCGCTTTGGAAATTACTGATTTTAGCTCAGAAAGCGTTATATCACAGTCCAATATTTCGTTTTCATAAGCGGGTCTAGCATATTGAATATCTTGGACAGTTAGCTCAGCATTATTTGCAAGTTTCTCAAAATGTTCCCGAAGTGATGAGATAGGGATCACAGTATTCGATTTGAATTGGATTCCTTTAATATTTTGAATTGCTTTCCAAAAGTCTGAGGAGCTTTTACACTTATGAAGCTTTTCCAATTTCTTTCTACCGTAACTTTCTTTTTTTGATTTGCACAAATCTTTGTAGAGTCTGTTAGCTTCCAAGTAAGTATCCTTTAAACAGGCAGTATTTGACTTTTGAAAGAGTTTAAGAAAAGTGAATGATCTCCTCCTCGCGGACTCACATTCTCTGTCGAACCATGGTGAACTATATATGTATACTTGTATTAGATTTTTGTTGACGTTTGATCGCTGAAGATACAATAACTTGCTGTAGAGTTTCGATTGTAGTGTTGGAATCATTTAAGGCATGCGCTTCTAAGAACTGATTCATGTTCTGCTTATAAGCTTCAACATAATTTTCTCGCCATATTAGTTTCGGCGAAAGGGTGTGTACTGTATCAGTTCCTTCTTCGTTGTCAAATTTAGAGGTAAAAAGAGTGGTGATCAGGGGCATATGATCGGAGTAAATTTGGCTCTCAACTTCAAAATTCGATAGCAAATGGTGGCATTCAAGAGGCATAAGAAGGAAGTCGATTACCGACTGTCCAGGGTTTCGTTTAAAAGTGAGTTTTCCTTCTTCGTCTTCCTTTTCAGTACTATTGATAATACAAAGATCAAACGCACTTCCAAAATCCAGAATGGTTCTTCCTCGAGCGGTTATTTCCGTGTCTTTTGATTTTCTAGGTGTTAGGTTACGGTTACCAAACACTACACATTGCTCATTTCCAGTCCGAGCATTAAAATCACCAACAAGTATGCAATGTTTTTCTCCCAAGAACTGCATTGTATTGATTAGCTTTTCAAGGTCCGATTGCCAAAAGGAACAGTTTAAATAGACTGGTACAAAATTTATAGTTTCACTGCATAAAACGATTTCTAAATAACCAAAATTATCTACTTCCTTAAAAGTAATTTTTTCAGGTGAGTGTTTTCTTGATGCAATATAGTGCTCCATCCGATGCTCTTCCCCTTGTCGCACCATTTCTCTTCTCAGCTGCTGTCCACCAAAGCTTAAAGTCTTTAAAATAATCTTCGCAGTATTTTTGATTTTTATACAAGGTGTGGGCTTCATAGAGTAAAAATATATCGAAGGAACTAACAAAGTTGAAGAAATCAATAAACATTACCTTATTTGATAAACCATTAACATCATAACTAAGAATTTTAATTTGTTTAGAGCTAACTATAATACTATCAATTTTCTGGCTGACTTCCAAAACCTAGTGCAAGCCCACCCTTAGTTGAACTTCATTACCGCTTGCATCAAGTTCGTTTGCGTTCAGACTCACAGGTGGCGCTACCCCATTTGCAGGTGACGTTTGTCTGACGTTTAATGTAGTTGACGGATCAATATTTTTTAGAAAATCTTCTCGCTGCAAACAAATTTTATATCTTACCGAAAGAGTATGAAATCCATCATTTTGTCCACACATTAACCCCTTTGAATCATTCCAGGTGAAATAATAATCTTGAATGTGTAGTCTGTCATCTACCAGACTAACCCTGATAGTCGAGTTTTGACGCTTTACTTCTCTTCTGACCTTCAACAAAATGCTTCTCCTACGTCGCATTCCAGGTGGGAAATTTTTATGCATAGAAATGCCACTGTTAGCAAGCTTTTTTCCTTGGGTAAGAATGTCTTGTGCCAGCTGAGCGTCTGCTACCTTGACCCGATAGGTTTTGCTGTTTGTGGATCAAGTGTTCAGCTCCTGAAGCAGATCAAATTTAATTTCTCTCTTGCTTTGGGTGATTCTTGAGCATGTACTTAGTAGGTGTTCCTCAGGGTTATCGCAATTCCTATTTGGAAGATGGAAAATGATGTCACGATCATTCTGTTGTAGTTCGGAGACTTCAAAACGCCTTTCAAGCTGTTCATATTTGGTCGCTAGGGCTCGTACCTGATTTTTCAGCTGCTCGTTACACATTCGAAGTTGTGTTATCTCGAGAAGCACCGGCTCGAGGAAGCTTTTGGTTGTCAGATCTTTAAAGCGCTGATCGAGTATCTGATTGAAATCATCAATCGATAAATTCCCTAGTGACATATTAATTTAATTTAATGTCTTAAACCTGCGGTGATCTTTGTATTCAGGGGATGTATCTGACACTTTTCGCTTTGTTGATGACGGTGTTTCGAGGTTATGATTCATGTGAATGGTTAATTTGCTAAAGCTCGATCTTAAGACTAAAACTTACACGAATTCGATTTTGTGGCGATAAAGCCTTGATTTGCGAATTGTTTTGAAATATTTCACAGTTTTTAATTATTTTATTTTATTAATTTTAATATTTTTTCGCTGAGCACTCAAAAAACGAATTCACTACAGTTTGACAGTTTGACTGTAATCACCAATCCATACATACTGTTTCTGCAAAAACATCTCTGCATCTCCTCGACTTCGCGTTGCGGTAGTTATTTTTTATTTCTAATGAGTAAGCGTTTCTCCCTTCTTTTTTTTAACATAAATATATGATTTCTGGATGCTTTAGTATCTTTCTGGAGCCACGACTTGTGTAGCCCCGTTTTTGCTTTGTTTGCCTGCCCACATCTGGGGTCGAACTAGGCGTTTGTGGGGGATGCTGTGACCGTCATACCAAAGATGTCCTTATTAACAATTTTCGCAACAAAGTCTCCTAAGAGGATTTTAATGCCAGGTTTTGGGGCACTGCTCGTAAGTTTTGTGAAGAAGCTCGTAGAAACTCGCAAAAGTTCAAGACGTTTTGCCTTAGCCTTCCTCTGACAGCGAATCCGAGAGCAAACAAGCGCGATCTCCCATCAAGGTGGCATTTCCCATATAAGATATTACAGTCTTCTATAATTCTCAGGCCCGGTCCATATCAGCTTTAAAACTGAAGATGGCTAGCTGATCAGCTTTACGCGACCGATTAAGCGTTCGCGCGTTCCATGTGCAAACGCGTAAATCGTTGTCCGCTTTCCTCTCATGGCCGGCTTGTTAGGGCCCGAATATCCGTTGGATCCAACGCTCCTCGTTAGTTCAACTTTCGGCTATCCATCAGGCACCGCGAGGAGGTGACGATCCGATTTTGCCCACCAGTACCATCAGATCCCTTAAATATTCCCACCTTCATCCATTTGGAGTAATTTCCTTACTTAAGGTGGCGCAGACAGTCCATTGTGGAGTACGGCCTCAACCAACGGACCCCGCCAGCTAAGCCGGTTCCTAGCCAGTGGCGTACTCTAATTTAGTTGAGGTCATTCTTTACTTGAGCGCGCCACCTTAGATGGGGTTATGTAGAACTGCCTCGGCATTCCGGGTTAGAATTTGTAACGTAGTAAATAAATTTGAAATGGAATATACATCACTTCAAAACATCCAATGAGAGACTGCAAACTGTCTCTAATCAGACGCCATCTGCAATGTAAAAATAAACTTGAATTACAAAATGGAATCTACTGTCGTCTTGTAGCGACTTCAACCGCTTGTACAGGATGACATTTACCACAGCAACCGCTTATGACCTCCCTGATGCCTGTCAGAGATCTGTGATATACCTGACCATCCTAACAACCGAACTCATTCCCTAATAATTCACCATTTCTACTCTCCACTTACAGAACTTCTAAATACTTACTTTCTTCGGTCTCTTTCTAAAATCTTGTTCAGCCTCTCCTCACTCCGCTTCGTTTTTATAGGAGGACTACACTTGAAAGACCTCAGCTTCAACCGTCACGTAAACCTCTCAACCAACAAACCTTAGATGGGCTGGCTTGTCACTTCACCTACTTAAACCACACAACAAAACCCAAAATAAAAACTACTACCTCACTACATACTAAAACTCTTCTGGGAGTACACTGGTTCGGTCGCCTTGGACACTAGTTCCAATGTGACTCCTTAAGGGAATTCAAAGTGGAAAGGCTGTAACTCCGTTCTGACTACTGGACTCGCCCATAGAGAACTCTCTCTACGACTACGGGCCCACTTAAGTCGAACCTGAGAAACATTTGGGTTGCGATCGACCATCGCAGCCGGTTCGCACGCACGCCCATGACTAGCTCAAATGGGTCGTGTGTTCTTGCTTTGGGATCGACAACGTTGTTACCTCTTTTAACCAGTGCGAACCTACTGAAGTTTAGCTGTTAAAAACTCAGAAAATCTAATAAAAATATTCATTGCTGGGGGCCTGATCAACAAACGCTGAGAATATGGCTTGAAAGATAAATTGTGTTGGAAGGCCTACACAATTAATGAGTATTATACAAGACACATGAGAGAACCGCACGAATAGCGAGCCTCTTTACAAAAGATATTCTTAGATGTCAGAGAATAAAGCGCTATAGGCTCAGTCAGCTTATCAAGCGCGAATAAGTAACGATACTGCTGACTAGTGGAGTAGGTCAGCACCTACTCACACTCTTATAATTGGGGGAGGGGGAGAAGATGTTGATATTACCCCCTTAGGCCTCTATACCCACCCATGAGGAAACATTCCATCAACTCGGAACATCTTCCACCATCGATCCATTTGGGCCTAGTAGACATAAAAAGCTGCTACTGTAAAATATTTAGGATCCCCTGATGTGATAAACGACAAGAAAAAGACTTGCCTATACTACTAAACTACATCATTATATCGACCTATTCATTATCAGAACATTCGACAAATAAACCACACTACACCTCATTGCAATACGATATGTTATTCCATTATTCCACTTACACTTGAGGTATGTCCACCCCTCCCAACGTACTTACGCCAATACTACCATATCTGAAATAAAGCTTAAGCTGCTAGATATCCAGAAAATCCACTGTCTGCACGACAGCATTAAAAACGCTATAAAGTTTCTTTATCAAAACGTTATAAAGTTGTTTGTTTTATTAAACTTTTCTTAACACTATAATTGTTCTTATCAATGTCTAATTTATCAAAAAAAGTGATTGTTTATCAAATCCTAATCTCATCACTAAAACTAACTCTTCTTTAACAAGTTAATATTTTGATCAAACAAAAATTAGGAGAAAGTGAAGTATTTCTTAATCAACAAATTGCGTTATTTGTAAACCGCTTTAATTTATAAGCGAAGCATCTCTTGGCTTCGTACCATTTGTTTGTATAGTTATCTTTTATCTTAAAAAAAAAACATGTCGCTTAAGAGAAATGTACAAATAGTAAAATTGGTCTTAGCTCGCTTTGAACTCTAGTCGAGTGTTTTCAAAAAAAAGTAGATATAAATATATCCTATTTACTTTTACAATCCTTTTAAAACTTCCAAATTATATTCAACTGTCTTTTATTCTGAAGTTCTTTGTTATCAAAAAATGATAAACCGGTTAAATTCAAAACTAACACGACACGAAGACTGATTTTAACAATTGGATATGTACAAACACTATTCGATGATATGAAAATTCTAACGAAACCCCAAAAGAAGATAAAAAAAAACATGGGACGTTAGCCCAAAGAATTATGCTTTTGGAACAGAGACAAGGGAGATAGCAAGAGAGATAGATTATTATAATGATTAAAAATATGGTTTATCAATAAATATTCAAATATAATATCAAATAATATAATTAGCAGACGTGATGGATCGGGAGAGCTCTCTGGAACCAGACGCTGAAAAGTTAGAAAGTATTATTTAAAAGATTGACTCTACACTAACCATATGTAAGATAATGTATATATAACACTACTCTATTCTTGTAAAATATCGTTTCCTTTCTCGAAACAATAAAGAGTGCACTACCACTCCGTAAATAATTTTCATACATAAAGGAAGAGATATTATCTTCAAGTGACCGGTATAGCGTCACCGTACTGTAAACGTAAGTTACAATCTTTGGTACTATCCAAGACGAACGGATAAGACACAACATAAACACATATAGGTGCAATATGACTAATTGAGGTAGGTCTATGAGATGGACCTTCATTTTCCGTTAAGGAAGAAGAATACCTTCTAGGATTTCTTCTAGTAAGACTTCAAAAGTCTTCCAGCTAGATACGGAGCAACGCCAAAGCTGAAGTGAAAATAAAGTGAGAACTAAAAAAAAAAGTTAAAAAAAAAAGTGTCTAGGGTGTAGTATACAATCCACTAGATCAGTGCTAATCAAAACTAAAAGTATCGAAGAATGAAAAAAAAGTGGTGTCGTGAAGATACGTACACAAGATAGCATAGATTTAAAGAGATAGGTTTTAGAAAGATGATCCCGAAGGACAGTGAGTATCTATAGCTATGTACTATAATCGATGGAATACGTAATGAATTATTTTTTTTAATTTTAATTTTGGTGGGGGCAATACCCCCATTTATTTAGCTTAGTACAAGCTTAAAAACTAACTAGAAACTATACATGTTAGACTTAAAGCTAATTGGGTGGGTGATTCCGGAGAAGGAGTTTAAGGCATGGTGTGCTGAGATTAAAGTCGAACCTTGGTTCGAAATTACCCTCCGCAGCATTCGAGTTAAGGGTTCGTTGGAGCCGTATGAGGTACGGTGTGGAGGAAGATAGAAGAGGCGAGGATTTCTTAGGTTACGAGGGTTCGTGTTGAAGAAAATAGAATTGTAAAGGGTTTCACAGTCAACGGAACCGGAGAGGAGTCGATGAATAACGAGTATGTCGGATATTTCCCTTCGTTCTTGTAGCGAGTTCAGGTTAATTAGTTGAAGGCGATTTTGATAGGGGGGCAGGATCAAAGGATCATTTCAAGAGAGACCACGAAGAGCAAATCTTAGGAAGCGACGCTGAATGCTCTCGATTCTAGAGATATGAATTTGTTGGTATGGTGACCATACTTCACAGGCGTATTCAAGTAGCGGGCGTACAAAGGTTATGTAGAGAGATCGGGTGACGTATGGGTCGGAGAATTCTTTAGACCATCGTTTCACAAAACCAAGTGTTGAGTTGGCTTTTGAAATGATATTGTCGATGTGTGCCTATCTATACAGTTTCGGATACCGCTAGCTTGGTAAATGCTAGAATCGGCTAGGCGATCTATAAATAGACATTCCTTGGCAGAGGTTGGATTGGGAGCAATGAAATGAGATTGATCTTCTGATGGAGTCCATTTAAGATAAGGAAGGTTAAAGTCCCCAAACAAAAGGATATCATCATTGGGGTCACAAAGAGATATTATGTGGTCGATGGTATCAATGGCAAGCTGGTAAGATTCAATAGGTTGGAACGGTAGAATATAACAACACATCACATAAAGTGATTTGTTAGGTAGAGATATTTTAATTGATACATAGTCGAGATTCGAGAAAGAAGGTGTTGCGATGAGGGAGGAATCTAGCGTGTTTTGGATAGCTAGTAGAACACCGCGGTTATTGCATTTGTCAGAAGGATCTCTTAGCTCATCGTCGCGATAGACATTGAATGAAGAAGGAAACAATTCTTGATTCTTTATACTAGGGACTAGATTGGTTTCCGTCAGGGCATAGATTTCAAAGGGTAGAGCATGAGTTTGTTGCAAAATACCATGAGTTTTGGAGCGAAGGCCTCGCACGTTCTGATAGTAGAAGGTGAGTGGGACGATTTCATTATTTAGGTGTTGGTAAGGGTTGGTTTTAGGAGTTGTTGTTATCCGATTTGAGGCGAGGTTAGAAGTTGGGTTAGGAAAGATTAGAGATATTGGGCTTGAGGGAGAAGTTGAAACTAAACTAGGAACGAAAATAGTTATTATGGTCTGACCTGCTTCTTTGAAGGTGAGATATTCTGTTTGAATGCACAAAAGACGCATAGGTAGAAAGGTCATTTTCGACATGGAAAGGGGTGAAGTTTAATGTTTCATGGAAGCGGACGAAGATTTTTTTGAGATCAATTGGATTTGTGGGGAGACCTTCTTGAAAGATTGAAACAATTAGGTTTGTCCTTGTAACACCATTTATGCATACATTATCTTCTTTATTGTGAAGGTATGCAAGGTAGAGCCGAACATTAGAATATATTCGATGTTCTCTAAGGCGAGAAAGAACATAACGGCCATCATCATTTTGATCGATAAGACGTTTTGTTAGTTTAAGGGTAGGAGGGAAAAGTGGATCAAGGAATGATGTTTTGTTAGAGGGAACGGTAGGGGGCTGAGAATCAATAGGTGGAGAAAGATCTGAAGGATTATTGGATGGAGGTGGGGAAGATTCAGGGTTGAGAGTATGGGAATGAATAAAGTTTGGATATAATTTATTAGGGGATGTAATCTGAGGAGCGGGCGCGGAGTGAAATGGAATGGTTTGAGAGACTTGTTTATTGGGATTAAGGTCAAAAGATACACGCTTAACAGGATTATAAGTGAGATTGCGTTGATTGAAAGAAGGGAAAACATTAGTCTTATAACTCCAGTTAGAGTTAGAACGAGGAAGAGAGGCTAATTTAAACTTAGGTGTGGTTTTTTGGTGAATTTTATTTAAAAGCTTCTTGCTGGGTCTCCTTAAGTCAGCTCTGGTGTCATTCCGTGGCTTCTCAGTCCATTTTGTTATGGTCATCTTTCCTAGTTGGAGAACGTCTTCAATGCTTGAGGGAAAGAGCCATTGGTACTTTGATGGAATGCTAATTTTAAAACTTTGGTGTTTAGAGCGAGTTGCAGAGATCTTCTGACATTCTTTGATGGAAATGTTGAACTTCTTATAAAATATGTCCATTAACCAGTGCGCGTCAGCAAGATGGGGAGTGCCTTTAACAAAAAATAAAGTGTAGTCGGCATTGTTGTGGAGTTTCCTAAGTCTGTTATTCCATTCAGACATGGTCCAAGTAGTTCCAAAACGATCGATAGTTGGTATATCTGGTGAGGGAGGGGGTTGAAAAGCTGGTAATTGCGATGATGTTGCAGTAGATGGCGGCTGAAGAGAATGGTAGAGTCCTGGTAGAGGTGGTAAGGTTGCAGTTGGCAGAAGAAGCGTTGGTATTGAAGAAGATATTGAGACCTTGGAAGTGTCTTTTGTAGGATTTTGAGCAATATCTACAGCTTCGTCCTGGGAAGATGCTTGAGTCGAAAGTGGGAGTGGTTGACAGAGTGATAGAGGTATATAGGGCGTGGAATCCATTATTTCGGCCAGAATTGAATTGTTGTAAGCAGATGGGCTTTGTTGGAGTTGGTCTGGAAGGCTGTCGATTTTGCAGTTAGCCATTCTGATTTCTTCTTGTATTTCACCAATACTAAGCCGAGCTTCCAAAAGGTCACTATTCATTAGGTTTATTTTGCTTACTACTTCTTCAAGTAGAGCAAGAGGATGACGTAAACCAGGAATCACAATTTTGGAGGAATTTTGCATATGCAAATCAAGGTCGGAGCGGATAGTTTCAATGTTT
Organism: Platycheirus albimanus; assembly: GCA_916050605.2. Classification (NCBI taxonomy): domain Eukaryota; kingdom Metazoa; phylum Arthropoda; class Insecta; order Diptera; family Syrphidae; genus Platycheirus; species Platycheirus albimanus. The sequence continues at coordinate 174,110,367 of OU696696.1, forward strand.
TGGTTTAGTTTTTCAATAGAGCCGGCTTTTTGATAATTATTCAATAATTTTGTAAGTTCGGATTTAAACGATATAATTTTTTGTTCGATTTGGTCATCGCGAGAGCTATTGGACACTGATACCGTTAACGCGGCAAGTTGCTTTTCAAAGGAAGAATATTTCAAAGCAGATCGTCTATCCGAGCATTCGAAAGCGTTTCTTAGATCATCGACATTTTTAACTAGATCATCTAACGGTTGCATCTGACAAATAATTTTTTTATGTAGTTGCTTAATATCGGCCTGGATAGTGGTATTGTAGTCGCTGAGACATTTAATGGCAAGCATAACGTGCGATAAAGATATATCTTTGCAATCATCGCAGTAGAGTAAAAAATTCGCCATATAGTCTTTTAAATACATACTCGATCTTTTATTTAGTCCCAGACAAAGGGGGTGAAAGCGTTTACCGCAAACACCTCTACACGCAACTTGGTCAGCGTTTTTATGGTCAAGGTCTGCACACTGGGCAAAATCACAACAATGCGACATAATTATTAATAAAGGTAAAGACACGGCAAATAGTTAATTAATGGGGTCAAACACTCTTTAGTGGAAAAACACTCGCGAAAAAGGGGGTCAGTCAAGTGAGGTAACAAAAAATGTTGTGTAAGTGGCGCAAAAAAACAAAAAATTGTTTTGGGTAGATAAGCACAACCGAAAAAAATTGCAACAAAGGGAAAAGTTGAATTGCGGAGCTAAATTGATTATGCGACTGCACTCGACGACGGCTTTAAAACGAGTCGATTAGAAAATCCAAAACTCTAAAATGAAAGTACAATCCGCAGGTGTAATTCAACTTGGGAATTGCCAGGAAGCTTAAAAAAAAGTAATCCTGGAGTCTATCTTTGATTCAAGACATAAAGTATCGCCGTGAAGGCAGTGAGTATGGGAATACACTATGTATTCTGTGAGTTCAAAAAGAACTTCACAATAAAAAAAAACTTCAACTTCATTCTCTTGGTCAGATACACAAAAGACAAATTTACACAAACTTAATTAAATTTCACTTTTATAATTTAAAATAAATTCTCAAGTAAGTAATTAAATGATGATAGTATGAGAACTACATATATATAAATAAAGAATAATATAAATTATCTTAAAGGTACGCAGATGCAGGATATTTCATATATTGTACGAGCTCGGCTCCACCGTCCGTGGGCGTTCTAACGTCGCGTCAGGTTTGAACAACGACAATCTTGTGCTTTATACACGAATAAAGGAAGCGTTAATATCGGGCTTATTAATTTCCTTAGCGCTGTGGAGTCTCTTTATGCGTTGAGACTACTCTCTGGACGTTTATATTTCAGGGATTAATATGAAGAAATTGTTACCTGGTATTCCAAAAATAAACCATTTGGTCAACCTCAAAATTGTGGTTTCTTTCTTTTTTATTGAAAATCATACGCAGGGATGACGATGGTGTAGGTGATTCCATATAGAAATACCACGAAATGTACGGCCATGTGGTTCTGCGTCTTTGACCAGAAAAACATGTGCCTCGCCAACGAAATTCTGATGAGTCCCTCGTGGACGGTAAATGCTTCGGACGCGCAACGTAACTGATGCGCTCCTACTTCACTTCAACCGTATAGTCGATTAAAGTTGGACGATGAGTGCCTAATCAGGACTTACTGCTGTATTCCAACAGGATTCATGCTATCTGAAGTGAGCATGTTCTTCTCCACCATGACTCAGATTGTCATAGGTATATAAAATTACAGTTCTGGGCCAACTCCTTGCTCCAGACTGAAACCCCAGTGAATAAGAAGAATAATCTTAATATCACTAGTTTTAATAGGAATAAATTGTGGCACATCCTTCGTGAACAAAGAAAATGTGTCCACGAAAAGTAAAAATTCTTGTCGGGCACATGCAATATGGCCGACATGAAAAAAAAAATGATTTTACCTACCTTAATAAAGGGCGAATTCCTTGTCCAGGATACCAATAATTTGCTTTAAGCAAAATGATTTCATCAATCTTTTGATGAAAAGTATTATTTATAGCACACGCGAGCAATATATATTTTTAATGAAATGTAAAAAAGTTAAATTCTGCTGCGTAAAAGAAATACTAGAAAATTCTTACTGAAACTTTTAAGTGAAGTGATTCGGTTGAGGGTTAAAAATGTAATGATGGAGACACAGACAATTCTTCGAAGCCACGCCTTTGTCTGGTTTCCAATGGTAAGATATTACCGCGTTCTTTATAGTTAACAATAGGGCTAGCGTTCTGTTTTGTTAACATTGTGAAGTGCGTTTAGTGTCTGGGAGCAAAATAAAGCTACTTCACACTGACAGATATAAAAAGGAATAAAACATTTCAAATGACGAAACCTATTATGTTCTGTCAATTTATTTCGGTCCTATAATGTATAATGGAGGTTATTAAGTAACCTGGTGTCATTTTCTCAACAGTATGCCCCTTTTTTTTTTTACATGTTAAAGTTTTGACGTTTGACGTATTTTCTTCTGAATATTGGTTCAAAATTGACACATTTGATTACTACCTCAATTGTGGTTGTGGATATGACGTTAATTCGTATTTTCAAGTTAATTGACAACCAAAATATTGTTATACTCAACTGACAATCTCGATGTTGTAATGAGTTCTGATCAGGGGTTGTAAAAAATGAACTAAAAATGGTTTTGACAGGTAACTAAGATTTTATCTATACTATTTATGTACTCCACATGTCAACTGACATTGCCTGTCAAAATAAAAAAAGGCCGTCAGTTTTAGTTAAACTGACCCTAATTATATATTTGTTCGGAACGGGTTTTCACTCATGCATGGGACATGCATTTCGCATTTCTTCCAGTGGAATTCCAGAAGAAAACCGAAGATGCGTAGGAAAGAGATGGAAAGTAGCGTCTAATTGTACGGATGGTAACCACAAAGGAAAAACGAAAATGCCGGAAATGTCTGGCAGCCATAATCCTATTGCACAAAATCATGTAGCAATAGAATATACTAGAATGAGTGCGTCTGAGCCTGCAGAAAATATTTTCCTCTTAGGATTTTTCATCACGGGCTGAGTTCAACACTACGAACACGATGTTCAGGATTTGGACAAATACTTCCCAAATTCCGTCCTCTAGTGGCAAGAACGTGATATAAAAGGATTTTCGAAAATTTTTGAAATTTCCCGGTTTTCGGAGGGAAATGTCATTAGATAGAATAGACATATAATGTTACTTGAAATTACCGCAAGGTGTCACCTGTAGTTGCGGTGACAAAGTTTTCACTACAAATTGGAGACTCGGCGGGCTGTTGTGTTTTCCTTCATACACTCTACATGACCAAGCCATCTAAGCCGCTGTTCCTTAGTAGTTGGTACAACTCATACAAGTCCGATGAAAGATTGGGTATACATTTCCCGTAAAAAATTATGAGACCCATATATGCTTTCAACTCTGTGATATTTGATGTAGCTGGGGCGTGTACATTGGTATTATTAGCTCAATTAATTGAGAAGACACACTATTTCTTAATGAAGGGTTGCACAAGCGAGCGAGTAATCTCAATAGAAAAGTGATGTTTGTTCATTAGGTTGCTGGTTGGTGAATTTTTAAAATTCAAAAGGAAGTCTTGTCCATATCCGTCTGTTCTTAAGTCAAACGATATATCTAGTCATGACCCTCGTGTTATTACACATTTGTTTGCAGACTAACATCTGTGATACTTTAAACTGTGATACTTTGAACTGTGATATACTTGACGAAAATAGCCAAAATTTTGGCTTTTTGAAATCATTCTCTTACTTGACTGATATAAACTTCAATATTAATTCTGATAACATTGCTAAGTTCATATCTAATCTTCTATTATTTTAAAAAAATGCGCAAATAATTTGCTTTTACCCTTATCCACTCTCTTTAATTGTTCTCTGTTTTCTTGTCAATTTCCGTGTATTTGGAAAAAATCCTTCATAATCCCTTTACACAAAAAAGGTAAAAAAGACAAAATTCAAAACTATAGGCCTATAGCCAAACTATAGGTTATTCCAAAGCTTTTTGAAGCTATTATTTGTGAATCTCTGTGTTTCTATGTCAAATCAGTCATTGTTCCGAATCAACATGGCTTTACAAAAGGTCGCTCTACTGTAATGTTTCTTATGGAGCTAACCAAACTTTGCATTGATGCATTTAAGAAAAAGAAAGTAATTGACTGCGTCTTTACGGACTTTAGTAAGGTATTTGATAAACTCTCTCATAAGATCTTGCTGAAAAACATGATTACGTTGGAAACGGGCTTATCACCATTGTTTGTCAAAACGTTTAAACTTCAAGTCGATTATATCCTTAAAGTCTTAAATATGCCAGATGATCGCTTGCCAAAGAAAGTAGCTCTTCAAGCCATTCAAACTCAAACTGGTTGGTTCAAGCATTGGATAGAACTAGCCGAGCAGGTGGGCTTTGAGTTGAATTACAGCGCTCCTGCTTCATGGAAGTCAACTCTATATAGTTTGATCACCCGTTTAGACGAAGCAGCAAGGGAATCTTTCATGGAGCAAGCAGCAGGGTCACTGCACCGAACGATTTATAGTAGACTGGACTACAACCTCAACAAAAAAACTTTTCGAGACGATTATACAATCGAACAGATTTCTACCATGTTCCGACTAAGAGGCGAGCTCCTTAATCTGAATTATATACCACACCGCGAAGACCTACCGCTATTATGCAACCTTTGCAATATGGGTGAACGTGAGGATGTTTTTCACTTTGTTGGAAGATGTGCGGTTCTAAGAGAAACAAGAAGATACGCGTTAGGCAGTGACTATTTATCAGAGGAAGCAATCTTAGACCTCCTTTGCGAAATGGATGTAAATAAGTTATATATGTATTGTAAAATAGCACTCAGGTATAGAAACCAAATATTAAATGAAGCGTTCTAGTTTAAACTGTAACTTACTTTACTTTTATGAAGAAATAATTAGTTGTCAATCAGGCAGACGGCAATGCCATGCAATATAGATTGTATTTAACAAAATGTAATAGTATTTTATAAGGAAAATAAAATCTAATCTAATCTAAAAAAAATCTTGCTGAAAAAGCTAAGAAATCTTGGTTTTAGCAAAAATTTTGTTATGTGGCTTCAATCTTATTTAATAAACAGATCTTATGCAGTGTTGTTTAGCGATTGTCCATCAAATTATTTTACAGTTAACTCTGGAATACCACAGGGTAGCCATTTAGGACCTCTACTTTTTATTTTATTTATTAATGACTTACCATCTATCTTGAAGTATTCTAAATGCCTCATTTACGCGGATGATGTGACAATTTTTAAAACTATTTCTAGTACTAGTGATTGTGAAATGTTGCAATCCGACCTTAATTCGTTTTTTGACTGGTGTGTTCGTAATTGCTTGTCTCTTAATATAAATAAATGTAATTTTATGAGCCTCACAAGAAAACTTTTAGTAACTCCATTTAATTATTCGTTAAATGGAATTTCCCTATCATGTATGGAAAACGTAAATGGTTCTTGGCGTCATATTAGATCGAATGCTTGAATTTATTCAGCACATCAACTCCATATCAAATAGAGCCAATTCAATTCTAGGCTGGATTGAGAGAGAGTCACGGCAATTTTCAGATCCTTTTGTTACAAAACAGCTTTTTATAACATTTGTTTGTCCCATTCTTGAATATGCTTGCCAGGTTTGGTCACCCCATTACGAATGCCATATATTAAGGTTAGAACGTGTTCAAAAAAGATTTCTGCGATTTGCCTTGCGGGGCTTAGGTTGGGAAAATCCTTACGAGCTTCCCGCATACATCAGTCGACTGAAACTAATTGATTTGCCATCCCTTGTGAATAGACGTTCTTATTTAAGTTTTGTTTTTATCGTTAAATTAATAAATGGTAACATAGACTCTTTGTACCTTGTGTCTCGAATAAATTTTAATATTCCTCAAAGAAACTTAAGGAATCAACCTAGCTGCATAAATGTTCCAAACTGTCGTACTAATTATGAACGATTTTCTCCCTTAAACAAAATGTTTGAATTATTTAATCTTCTCAATAATAGATGTAATAACTTATTTGACCAATCGTTAAATTTTTCATCTAAATTTCAGTCAAACTTATATTCAATTATATAATTGTACTCTTATTATAGACATAAGTACTTATATCTGAAGATAGTCTTTAGCTATGTAAATAAATAAAAAAGATTATTAGTTTTTTTTTTCGAAATTCAATAATAGCGGGTTTACACATGCATGAATACACCGACGCCAATAACAGTAAACATAGAAATCTCGCGCTTGTGAAGGTTAACACACGGATCCCAATTCTCCATTTTCTAACCAAAATCGTTTCCTAGCCAGTTTTAGTCTTACTTAGTACATGCATAACAGATAATTGACCTTCAAAATCTGGGTATTATGTTTTTAGCTTTAATGTTAAATAGTTTTTAATGTGTGTGGTTTGAAGATTCTGATCAAAACAGTACATAGTCGTAATTTTTTTTTTTTAAATAAGAAATTATTTCAGATACAAATAACTATACTCCAACATCTTACCGGAGTGCCTCGTGCGCAAGCTACTGGCAAGCAAGGCTCATACAGCAAATATTTTGGACTCATTCAATAATTCACTGAAGTCAGCCACTAAACTTAATGGTATTTAAATTTAATATGTTTTTGAACACGCCCATTGGACTTCATTTTTATGTTTCAGAAAACTTATCACTCTTCTTATATTACCTTATGGTAAACCACGAGCCTTTTTACTTTCTCCATATATGGCAGGTTTAAGTAATTTTTATTTTACTCATGAAATTTTCTAAGTGCCTCAGAAGCTGCAGAAGTAGTTCGTAGCCTTATGAACTCTCCGAAATGTCAGGAATAAGCTGTGGAAAATCTACTTGAAGTTTCCAACCCCTCTAAACTTCTATTGCCGACAAGCTTCTGCCCGCCTTTCTACTCTTTGTGATTCACTCTATCATCTTTACCTAGAAAAATGCAGTCCTCTCTAATCACTCAGCGGATGAGGTTTTACAAATTTATAAATGTAAAAAGGAATTCTGATGGCCTTCCTTCCAAGGTTTACTTTCTCAAAACTTCTTCTTTCGACCCTCAGGTGATTGAAAAGTCTTTGCTACATTCTTTAGTCAATCCTTTACCGATGTCCCTAACGAATACGACCATGAATATCGTAGTTTTTTGTCAAATAGTCCACATACTTCTCTTATCTCTCTTCGCATTAGCCCTCTAATTGCTTTTAAGATTAACACTATGAAAGAAGACTTTTCGTCTGGTCCTGATGGTATCCCTGCATACCCCCTCTCTCATCTCTTTTAATTCTCCCTATCACAAGCAGTTTTGCCTTCCTTTTGGAAAATTTCTTCTATTTTCCGGATCCACAAAAAAGATAGTAGAAATCTTTTAATAAATTATCGTCCAATTGCTAAACTCTTCTCTATCTCCAAACTCTTCGAAAGCATAGTATATGACTCCCTTTATTTTCATTGCAAATCAATAGTCCCTCCACTACAGCATGGTTTCTTAAAGGGCAGGTCCACCACGATGAACCTGATCGAATTTGTTGCTATGACACAGCTTTTTCTAAAAGGGATACGATACTGATGTTATGACTACTGACTTTAGTAATGCATTTGATGACGTAAGTCACCAAATTATTTTACTCAAACTCAAAGGTTTGCCACCTCTGTTCATCCATTGGGTTAGTTCTCACCTTAATAGCCTATTAACGATGTTGGTAGTATTATAAACTTCTCTGACTTATCCATTTATGCCGATGACATAATAATTCTGAAAGTAATCATTTCCTCTTCTGATAAATCTCTACTTCAGTATGACTTAAACTCCTTCCACACTTGGTGTAGCAAAAATTTTCTAGAACTTAATGTTAGTAAATGCCAATCTATGGCTTTTTTCGTAAACGCCAACCATTACTCCTTCGTACTTATCACTTCAAAAATGTACTTATTCCTGCCGTCTCCTCTATTCGGAATCTTGGGATTGCTTGTGATTGTGAACTCAATTTTAGAATCCACTTTGATCAAATTATAGCAAAATAATTTCTTCCTAAAGCTTTATCAAGCGCTGGTATAAAGAATTTTCCAGTCCCTATGTTACAAAATCTCTCTTCACCACTTATGTCTGTCAGACCTATTCTCGAGTATGCCAGTCAGATTTGGTCTCCCTATCAATCCATTCACTCTAATAGAATTGAAGCTGTGCAGCGAAGGTTTCCCCGTTTTGCCTTACGTAGCTTCCATTGATGAAATACACTTATTTTACCCCCTTCGAAAATTGCATGGAACTAAACGACGCGCTGTCGCCGATATACTTTTTGTCCATAAACTTCTTACTGGTACCATTAATTCTCCAGCACTCCTCAAAATGATCCACCTCAATACCAATCCACGTAACCTCAGGTCCATTCCTTTCTACCACCTCCCTTCCCACCGCACCAACTATGGCCAGTCCAATCCCGTTACAAGAATGTTACGCCTATCCAATAGTGCTCAACATATTGTTGACTTCTTCCATAGCGTACCATCCCTAAGAAGAAACCTTAACTCCCGCTTTCCTTAATCCCTCTACCTACCTCACTGCTTTTAATTAGAATAAGTTACCTAGATTTTAAGTTTTTTTTTTCTTACATATTTTATCATTTATTATTACTGTAAACACTTTTTTGTATTAAGCCAATTAAATTTAATTATTGGGGTATTTAATTTTTTTTTTGAAATATGTTCTCCAAAAAATACTTGGTTTTTAAGTTACCACTCAGATTTTGATAATGTTTCTACCATATGTACATTGAAACTCATCCAAAGAATAAGAGTTTTGAAAAATATGTTTTTCAAAATCTCAAGCCACGACCAATGTTTTATTAGAGCAAGTATGTGCGATCCAGTCGTGGAATTTGTTTTTAAAAATTAAGAATACTATGCCGATCCCTTAAGACTTTGTGTTTGACGCTGTTTTCATTTAGCAACACTTACATTCGTGTTTCTTAAGAACTGAAAAGCACAGGTTGACTACACCACTGTGTCGACCCTGAGTAAATTTCGTGTATTTTGTCATCAAGAATACTAATACAACAACGATTTTCCAATCATGAACATTTAAAAAAAACATAATTTAATACCCAAATGTTTCCATAAAGCTGGTAATAAAAGAGGAACCCATCCCGATTCCTGTTTCGATGGCAGAAATTCCAAATGCCACATCATTTCTCCCAGATCTTTCAAACGACTCCAGTCAGTACACCCCTTGTGCAGATAAAATCAAAGATGAAGATGATGACGAAGCAGAAAAATACAAAATACATACTAAAAGGAAGAAAAAGAAAATAACGAACCTTCCCTTCCCAGCAAGAAGATTAGGACGGAGGAAGAAACCCAAAGAAATACAAATATGCGAATTGTGTGGTAACGTTTACTCACGTCCCAGTCTTCTGGTTATGCACATGCGAAGACATGCCGATGAAAAACCATTTAGCTGCGAGTAAGTCTACCTTAAACACATTTTAACTGAATAATAAAAACAACAATTATTTTCAGAATATGCCAGAAAAGGTTTACCTGCCAATCAGAGATCAATCGTCATATGAGAGTACATACTGGAGTTCGTCCATTTAAGTGCCAATACTGCGACAGGAGGTTTAGTGATCGCAGCACGAACATCAAACATGAACGTACACATACTAACGAACGACCATTCGAGTGCGGGACATGCGGCAAAGCTTTTACCTACTCAAATGTTTTAAAAAATCATATGCTCACCCACACAGGCGAAAAAAGATACAAGTAAGTGAGATATTTTTTTAATTTTCTTATGTTAACTTCTGGAAGAACTTCTATTAGGGCTAATGCGTGCACCATAATCATATTTGCTGATGATGGTACTGTTTGAGAATGAAATTAATAATATTTTTCATCCTTGTCACCTTTTCTTGATGAGTCGGGATTAGTTCGAGTTGGAGGACGCCTTGCTAACGCTACAAATGTTCCATTTAGGATAAAACACCCAATAATTTTGCCAAAGGGCCACCCTATTACCCATTTGATTCTTTCTGCAGCTCATATAAAGTTCCTTCATGCAGGTGTTTCGGCCTTTTTTGCTTTGATACGACAGGAATTTTGGGTCATTGGAAGTAGAAACCTTATTCGAAAAATCGTTTTCAAATGTGTAAAATGCTTTCGTTTGCGGCAGGAAACCTCGTCACAACTCATGGGAAGCCTACCTTCTTCAAGACTTTCTCCTTCGTTTGCATTCGATCATACGGGTTGTGATTACGCTGGTCCAATCACACTTCGGTCATCAAAGGGAAGAAAGCCGAAGTTAACAAAGGGCTATTTCCCTATCTTCGTATGTATGGCTACAAAAGCGATACATTTAGAAGCTGTCAGCGACTTGTCAACGGATGCGTTCTTGGCTGCCCTTCAGAGGTTTATCGCTAGACGGGGAAAATGTAGCAGTATCTATTCCGATAATGGAAGTAACTTCCAAGGAGCATCCAGAATTTTGTCGGAACGGTTCCAGCTGGTGCGTTCTAAGGAACATAATGATTCTTGGAGCATTGGCTGCAGATGACATCAAATGGCAGTTTATTCCACCCCAAAGTCCACATTTTGGTGGCCTTTGGGAAGTGAAACGCGTTGTAGGGAATAGTGTCCTTACTTTTTTGTTGTCCCAAATCGAAGCATTATTGAACTCTAGACCTCTTTGTTCTATTTCCGACACAGATTTGAACCCATTAACGCCTTCCCATTTTCTTATGGGAAGGCCGCATACTGCTTTACCAGAGCCAAATTATTTGGAAACGCCAGTCAACCAATTGGGAAGATGGGGATTAGTCCAAAACATGATGCAGAGTTATTGGCAAAGATGGCACACAGACTATATAACATCCCTTCAACAACGTCCAAAATGGCAGCAGAATACCAGAGATTTCAAAGTTGGTGATATTGTGGTCGTGAAGGAACCCCCATCCAAGTGGTCACTTGGGCGTATCGAAGAAGTTCATCAGGGTCCAGATGGTCTGGTGCGAGTCGTTTCAGTTCGTTTTAAAAACGCCCTATCACCAAAATTCCCTTGTTGCCACAATCCTGAAATTCTTTCAGGGGAGGCGGCGTGTTTGAGAATGAAATTAGTAATATTTTGCTTGAATTTATTTTACTAAAGATCTGAATTTCGCTTAAAATGTTTAAAGTTAAATTAATTGATTCATTGAATGGTCAACAACAATTGTAATTTACCCTAAATAATTTGCCTATGTCGTTTTTTGGTTGCTAAAAGTTTGCGTCTTCTGGGTACCCAACAACAGTTATCTTCATGCGAGCTGATGAGAATGCACCTTCAACAATGCCATGTCAATCTGCGGCGCAAAGAAGATGCCCTCAAAGAAGAACGAAAAATACGAAACTGCGCTTTTTTCGAATTCAACGATTAACAAGGAAACTTGGTCTCTTTTCACTAGCAACCACCAACGCGACAACATCTCGTATTTTGAAAGCAACAATAATTAAAATTAAAATAAATTGTTTGATTTGTTTCAACAATTTTTGCATTTTTATTATTGCGAAACAAAGTCTGGTCCTTCTAACCGTATACCTTTGATTAATTATTTGCTATAATTTGTTGGTTGCATTTTGATTACTGGGTGGTTGCTGGAAAAACATTCGGACAAACAGGAAAACAGGTCGTATTCTGGTATCGGCTTATGGTATGCAATGTGGACATAGTTGCATTAAATTGTTTGTCTACTCCTGTTGATTCGCTACCTTTGCGTTATTGTTGCTGATTCGAGGTTGCTGCAGGAATTTTTGGGAGAAACAATTGTGCTTTATTATTGAGACTTTCAGTAAAAACTCGTGATATAAAGCTGAACTTGTCTTAATCGGTTGTGGGTAGCTTTTGTTGTTGGTTGCTACAACATGTAACTATTAAAACAAGCTCGCGGACATTTAAAGGGTTCAATCACACGTACTTATAATTTCGTTGCGGATATTACGAATGAGACAGACTTATAAACGTTAGAAGTGCGTCTTGACAGGTTGGAAGAAACTTGGAAAGCATTCTGTTCCAACCAAAATGAACTTTTCGCGTATCTTGATAACGAAAACTATGGTGATCCTGAAACCGATTTTCAGGCCACGGAAAACAAATATATTAATGCCAAAAGTAATTTAATTAAAGCCATTCGAAAATTAGCCTACGACTAATTCGAATACGGAAGAGCTTTTTAAGAAACAAGCGGCTGTGCTAGAATCTCTATTGGAACGATCCACTCCTTCTAAATCGGTTCAAAAGGCAGAAATTAAGTTGCCTTCATTTAAAATAAGACCATTTTCGGGTGACTATCGAAAATGGCCAGGTTTTAGAGATACGTTTTTAGGCAGCATTGACTGTAAAAAAAATCTACCGGGTGCTCAAAAGTTACGGTATTTAAAATCCTTTTTGCGCGATGATGCTGCAAAGCTCTTGAACCACATTGAGATATCCGACGGTAATTATGCATTAGCGTGGGGGAAATTGGAAAATCGGTATAATAAACCACTTTATATAATCAACGCGTATATTGAAAACTTTTTGAAAATGCCTGCTCTGCCTACTATAGACAGTTCGAAATTACGCATTCTAACGGACAATGCTGATGAGTTCGTATGGGGTTTAAAGACAATAAATGCGGAGGATAGAGACCTTTGGTTAATTTATATTTTGCTTAACAAAGTCGATATCGAAACGCGAAAATCATGGGCTCTTACAAATGAAAAGGCAGAGGAGGCTACGATTAGTGAGTTGATTGAATTTTTAGATAAAAGATGTTCGGCCTTAGAAGCAAGTGAATCGAAAGTTCGTCCAAATAAAACCTCTTCGCGTTTAAATTCTTTGCCAATTGTTAAAAGCTTAGCCGCTTCAAATTCATATCATATTTGTGATGTTTAGTCTCCAAGTTGTGTTTGATAACGAATAATAAATCAACACATAAAAAATTTTATAAATTTTTAAATGTTTTTTATTGAATAATTTAATATTTTCACAACTTAATTTGTTTTTTATAACAATTTGTTCTTTACTGACGCGACGCGTTTCTGAAGCAACGTTCCATCATCGGGCGAATTAATTACTTAGTAAATATGAAATTAAATGTCATTTCAGCTGAGTCATGACGTTGCATTATGCCTTTGGTGTGAGTTGAGACGGCTATTGTTTTCCTTGTTTTGTTTATTGTACTGTTTCAATGCTGTGTCATATAGTCCATTCGTTGTGAATATAAGTTTGTCGTTTAATAGTTTGTGCTGTTCTGTTTTGTTAGATTTGTATATTTCATATTCTTCCAATGCATCCAGTAATCTCCCTTTCTTGCATATATGTAATGGTATGAGATTATGATCGAAGTCTGTATAGTTGTGATTGTTTAGCATCAGGTGTAAAGCGAAATTGGATTTTGTGTTAGGTGTAGGTTTATGTTCAGAAAATCGTTCATAGAATGCTCTCCCTGTTTGACCTATATAATAGTTGTCACAGTCATTACACTTGATTTTATACACTCCCGAACATGACCTTGTTTCTTTTTTCCTTTTTTGTAGATTTTGTTGAATATTATTGTTGGTAGTGAAAGAGACTGTAATGTTTATTTTATTGAACTCGTTTTTAATTATTTGTGGTAATATATTGGTGTATTCTATTGCTATGTATTGTCTGTCGGCTTTATCTGTGTTGTGGTGTGTGTTGTTTATTTTATTTCTTCTTTTTTGAATCAGTTTATCTATGATTTGCGGGTTGAATCCGTTCTGTGTTGCGATATATTTTATGGTATTTAATTCGTCTTCAAAATCATTGTCGTCCATTGGGATTGTTAATAATCTGTTTACAAATGCGTTGTATGCAGCCATTTTTTGAGTTTGTGGGTGGTGGGAGTCTTTATGTATTGTGATATCTGTTGTGGTGGGTTTTCTGAAAATTTTGAATTTTAATTTATTATTGTGTATTTTAATGTTTAAATCTAAGAAGTTTAATCCATTCTCATCTTCTATTTCTGCAGTAAATTTTATTTTGGTGTTGATGTTGTTTATGTATTTTTGCATTAAATCTAGCTGTCTGTTTGTTCCATTAAAGATTATGAATGTGTCGTCTACGTATCTGGAATATGTTATGATTTAATGGTTTTGTTTGTTGAGGTACGATAAAAGATATTTGTTTTCGAAGTTTTTTAAGTAAATGTCTGCTAATAGTCCACTCAAGGGTGAGCCCATTGCTAGACCTTCCTCTTGGGTGTAAAATTCGTTGTTAAAAGTAAAATAGTTTTGTTTAAAGTACATAAAGACGGAATTCCAATTAGACCCCTCATCAACTATACCACCGCCCCAGCATAAAAAGTCGCAAAAAAACTTCAACAATTAATCAAAAACAATATTCAGATTAAAAATAACCACAGCATCAAAAATAGTTTACAATTATTAGAAAAAATCAAAAACATAGATATGCTACCGCAGTTCAAGATGATTTCCCTCGATGTGACCAACATGTACACTAATATACCTACAAAAGAAACCATAGAAATATTATTAAACTTATTGAAAACAAATGCAACTTTAAACAATAAACAAATCTCAGAATTAATCAACATATTACAAATAACACTTAAACAAAACTATTTTACTTTTAACAACGAATTTTACACCCAAGAGGAAGGTCTAGCAATGAGCTCACCCTTGAGTGGACTATTAGCAGACATTTACTTAAACAACTTCGAAAACAAATATCTTTTATCGTACCTCAACAAACAAAACCATAAAATCATAACATATTCCAGATACGTAGACGACACATTCATAATCTTTAATGGAACAAACAGACAACTAGATTTAATGCAAAAATACATAAACAACATCAACACCAAAATAAAATTTACTGCAGAAATAGAAGATGAGAATGGATTAAACTTCTTAGATTTAAACATTAAAATATACAATAATAAATTAAAATTCAAAATTTTCAGAAAACCCACCACAACAGATATCACAATACATAAAGACTCCCACCACCCACAAACTCAAAAAATGGCTGCATACAACGCATTTGTAAACAGATTATTAACAATCCCAATGGACGACAATGATTTTGAAGACGAATTAAACACCATAAAATATATCGCAACACAGAACGGATTCAACCCGCAAATCATAGATAAACTGATTCAAAAAAGAAGAAATAAAATAAACAACACACACCACAACACAGATAAAGCCGACAGACAATACATAGCAATAGAATACACCAATATATTACCACAAATAATTAAAAACGAGTTCAATAAAATAAACATTACAGTCTCTTTCACTACCAACAATAATATTCAACAAAATCTACAAAAAAGGAAAAAAGAAACAAGGTCATGTTCGGGAGTGTATAAAATCAAGTGTAATGACTGTGACAACTATTATATAGGTCAAACAGGGAGAGCATTCTATGAACGATTTTCTGAACATAAACCTACACCTAACACAAAATCCAATTTCGCTTTACACCTGATGCTAAACAATCACAACTATACAGACTTCGATCATAATCTCATACCATTACATATATGCAAGAAAGGGAGATTACTGGATGCATTGGAAGAATATGAAATATACAAATCTAACAAAACAGAACAGCACAAACTATTAAACGACAAACTTATATTCACAACGAATGGACTATATGACACAGCATTGAAACAGTACAATAAACAAAACAAGGAAAACAATAGCCGTCTCAACTCACACCAAAGGCATAATGCAACGTCATGACTCAGCTGAAATGACATTTAATTTCATATTTACTAAGTAATTAATTCGCCCGATGATGGAACGTTGCTTCCGAAACGCGTCGCGTCAGTAAAGAACAAATGGTTATAAAAAACAAATTAAGTTGTGAAAATATTAAATTATTCAATAAAAAACATTTAAAAATTTAAAAAATTTTTTATGTGTTGATTTATTATTCGTTTTCAAATTCATCTTGCCCAAAATGTAAAGCAAATCATATACTCCCTGAATGTCAACAGTTTATTGACATGTCAATTCCTTCCCGCCGCGATTTTGTTAGAGACCAGAAATTGTGCTATCGATGCTTAGGGCCTAATCATTCTTCCTCAAGTTCCGTCATCATCCTTTCGTTCATTTGGACAAACCGAACCTGTCGGTCCTCGAAAACAATATGGAGTCCTCTACTGATATTGCTTCGTCTTCAGCTTCCCAGTCCCCGTTGGTGAGCAATCACTTTAAAAACAAAACTAGTTCTTCTGGTATTCTACCAACTGTTCTTGTAAACATTAAAGATGTCAATGGAAATCTTCATCCTTGTAGAGTCCTACTGGATACAGGCTCACAAGTATCCTTTGCATCCGAAAAACTCGTTAAACGCTCAGGGCTACGTCGACGCCATGCTCGTATCCCCATCAATGGAATTTCATCACTCGAAGCTGGCATGACCAACGGTGTGATAAACGTTAATTTGTTGTCGCGTCTCAATGAAAACCACCTTGAAGTTGAAGCATATATTTTAAGTAAAATAACGTCAGCAACGCCTTCTCGTTCGTTTGAAATCATTGACCAACCGTTTGTTGAAGGCCTGGAGATGGCTGATCCTGATTTCAACAAGTCTGGACCTATCGATCTCCTGTTAGGATCCGATAAGGCTTGGAGAATTTTACGTGATGGTCGTCGTATTAGTGATAGCGGAAATCAGATAGCTCAGAATACTTACTTTGGCTGGGTTATCACTGGTTGCTTGCAAGACATTGAAATATGCAGTAGAACTACCATTTCGGCATAGTAAAAGAAAATTTGGAATTACCCTTTCGGGTGCATTATCTCGTTTGTCTGCAATGGAACGTCGTTTCGCGTACAATAAATCTCTTGAATCTGATTATGTCAAATTTATGAAAACTTACTCTGAGCTAGGGCACATGCAACGTATACCAGAAGGTAAAATTGAGCCTACTTCCGGACAGGTATTCTATTTGCCGCATCACGTCGTCATTACAGATAAAATTAGGGTTGTATTCGATGGCTCACATAAAGATTCATTCGGGAAAAGTTTGAATGATACCCTGCACATTGGGACTCCTTTGCAACGTAATCTAGTTAATGTTTGCGTTAGATTTCGGATGCATAAATATGTTTTTTGCGCTGATATCGTAAACATGTTCCGCCAGATATGGGTAACAGAACATCACCGAGATTTCCAGTGTATTGTTTGTAGGGAAAGTCCCGATAAACCCATTGAACACTACAGGCTTTGTACAGTTACATACGGTACGTCATTCGCACCATTTTTATCAATGAAGGTCCTTAAACAATTAGCTATCGACTATAAATATCAATTTCCTTTGGCATCACAATCAATCTTACAGGATTTTTATGTTGATGATCTGCTGACCGGTGCCGATTCTGTAGCTGAAGTTGTTAAGTTGAAGGATCAATTGTTGGAACTGCTGTTTTGTGGGGGTTTCTAATTAAGCAAATGGAGCTCTAATTGTTGGCCGATTTTAAGTGGAATTGATGGTAATGATATTGTTTCTCTGGATTTGAATAATGAAACTAGCTTCACCAAAATTCTCGGCTTAGTTTGGAATCCATATCGCGATATTTTTAAATATAAAATCTCCTTGGGAAAGAGCTCCATAGTAGATTGCTAAGATTTTTGATCCCTTGGGTTTTTTGTCTCCGTCTATCATCTTGTTGAAAATCCTGTTCCAGGAGTTGTGGTTACATAAATCGAAAATAGATTGGGATGATTCTCTACCAAAGGAAGTATAGCTGATAAGTGGTTTCTTTATCGGCAAGATTTATTTAATTTCGAAAGGGTTGCGATCCCGAGAAGGTGTACTGAGAATTCCCGCTGCTTTGATCTTATTGGTTTTTGTGACGCCTCTGAAAAGGCATATTCCGCTGTTGTTTATGCTCGCAGCGTCTCAGAAGATGGTAAAGTCCAAATTAAAATTGTTCCCGCAAAAACTCGAGTCGCACCGGTGAAGCAGTTGTCCATACCCCAGCTCGAATTGTGTGGTGCCTTGCTTCTGGGACGCCTTGTTCGCTTAGTTAGTTCGTCACTAGATTCGAAACCTCAAAATATCTTTGCTTTCTGTGACTCTAAAATTGTTTTAGCATTGCTTGCTTCGCCGCCGCGTAGATGGAGTACCTTTGTCGCCAATCGTACGTTTGAAATACTTGATATTCTCCCTAGTTCACGTTGGAATCACGTAAGGTCCGAAGATAATCCTGCAGACTGTGCCTCGAGAGGAATAATGCCAAATGATTTGTTGCAGTCGGAAATTTGGTGGAAAGGGCCTGCTTGGGCATTGGAGGATTTTAGTAATTGGCCGAATATTTTTAAAGAAGAAGAAGTTCCAGAGGAGAAGAGAATATCCGCCCTTGTACATGTAACAACAAACATCCCACATTTTATGGACGATCTAGTTGCTCAGATATCATCGTGGAATAAACTTGTCCGAGTAGTAGCTTACATCTTGCGTTTTGCTGAAAACTGGAGTCAAAGGAAATTTGTATTGCTTATGCCCAAAGGGAGTTTCAGGTTGAAATACATACGCTAAAAACCAAAAACTACGTTTCGAGTCGTTTAAAACTTTCATCCTTGTCACCTTTTCTTGATGAGTCAGGATTAGTTCGAGTTGGAGGACGCCTTGCTAACGCTACAAATGTTCCATTTAGGATAAAACACCCAATAATTTTGCCAAAGGGCCACCCTATTACCCATTTGATTCTTTCTGCAGCTCATATAAAGTTCCTTCATGCAGGTGGCCTTGTTTGCTTTGATACGACAGGAATTTTGGGTCATTGGAAGTAGAAACCTTATTCGAAAAATCGTTTTCAAATGCGTAAAATGCTTTCGTTTGCGGCAGGAAACCTCGTCACAACTCATGGGAAGCCTACCTTCTTCAAGACTTTCTCCTTCGTTTGCATTCGATCATACGGGTTGTGATTACGCTGGTCCGATCACACTTCGGTCATCAAAGGGAAGAAAGCCGAAGTTAACAAAGGGCTATTTCGCTATCTTCGTATGTATGGCTACAAAAGCGATACATTTAGAAGCTGTCAGCGACTTGTCAACGGATGCGTTCTTGGCTGCCCTTCAGAGGTTTATCGCTAGACGGGGAAAATGTAGCAGTATCTATTCCGATAATGGAAGTAACTTCCAAGGAGCATCCAGATTTTGTCGGAATGGTTCCAGCTGGTGCGTTCTAAGGAACATAACGAAAGGATTCTTGGAGCATTGGCTGCAGATGACATCAAATGGCAGTTTATTCCACCCCAAAGTCCACATTTTGGTGGCCTTTGGGAAGCGTTAGTTAAGTGTGTGAAGCAACACCTGAAACGCGTTGTAGGGAATAGTGTCCTTACTTTTGAAGAAATGTCCACTTTGTTGTCCCAAATCGAAGCATTATTGAACTCTAGACCTCTTTGTTCTATTTCCGACACAGATTTGAACCCATTAACGCCTTCTCATTTTCTTATAGGAAGGCCGCATACTGCTTTACCAGAGCCAAATTATTTGGAAACGCCAGTCAACCGATTGGGAAGATGGGGATTAGTCCAAAACATGATGCAGAGTTTTTGGAAAAGATGGCACACAGACTATATAACATCCCTTCAACAACGTCCAAAATGGCAGCAGAATACCAGAGATTTCAAAGTTGGTGATATTGTGGTCGTGAAGGAACCAAATTTACCCCCATCCAAATGGTCTCTTGGGCGTATCGAAGAAGTTCATCAGGGTCCAGATGGTCTGGTGCGAGTCGTTTCAGTTCGTTTTAAAAACGCCCTGTACGAACGCCCTATCACCAAAATTGCTTTGTTGCCACAATCCTGAAATTCTTTCAGGGGAGGCGGCGTGTTTGAGAATGAAATTAATAATATTTTGCTTGAATTAATTTTACTAAAGATTTGAATTTCGCTTTAAATGTTTAAAGTTAAATTAATTGATTTATTGAATGGTCAACAACAATTGTAATTCACCCTAAATAGTTTGCCTATGTCGTTTTTTTGGTTGCTAAAAGTTTGCGTCTTCTGGGTACCCAACAACAGTTATCTTCATGCGAGCTGATGAGAATGGATCTTCAACAATGCCATGTTAATCTGCGGCGCAAAGAAGATGCCCGCAAAGAAGAACGTAAAATACGAAACGGTGCTTTTTTCGAATTCAACGATTAACAAGGAAACTTGGTCTCTTTTCACTAGCAACCACCAACGCGACAATATCTCGTATTTTGAAAGCAACAATAATTAAAATTAAAATAAATTGTTTGATTTGTTTCAATAATGTTTGCATTTTTGTTATTGCGAAACATGTACTAACAGTCTATTGTGGACTACGCCTTTAACCAAAAGGCCCTTACATACAGCCCCGTCGCTAGCTAGATTCCTCCAAATAATCACACCCATACTTTTGAAGTCATGCTTCACTTAATCGCTTCAACTGAAGCCTTCATTTGCTTTGTCGTAGCAAAGGTGCGTATACAAAAACTCAGTAGACTTTTGAGTTTTACCATTCTCAGAACGTGCCCCAAGCATCTAAGCCTGCACGCATTGAGCTGTTTTCTTCTTGAAGCACCCTCGCAGACTTCCGTCCCATTATGAAAAGCTGCGTGCTCTGTTCGTTTTTCTTGTATAGAGTTTTTTTGGAAGGAGAGCCTTACTTCTCAGACGACTTCTAAAACTTTACAATTAGCGATTGACAATATTTATCGATTCGATTGACCTGCGTACTGATTAAACTTTTATAGGGTTGTAGTAGAGCATAGACAGTGAAAGTGAGCGACTCAATTTTTAACGTCCGTCTTTTCTTTTCACGTCGAGTCATCGAAGTTGAAGCTCCGTTCTTGATACATATGTATAAATATCAATTGCTGTGCCTTAGTCTTGCTTAAACTCCAGGATGGATTGACCGATTTGAATAAATCTTTTTTATTTTGTTCTTCTCAGTACGTTGATGGTATGTACAACAAAAATCGAAAAAAAGAAAATTTTATTTCGACAACTAGCATAATGAACCAAAAGAATAAACAACAAAAATTAAAAACGTAAGACTCTGATGGAAGTTGTCTACAATGGACCTCGTGGCATTTGCATAAGGATGGTCCGTAGAGTCTTCAACACATTTTTTTTATGTAGAGCGCGCGCTCAAGGGTTTATGATAGCCCTTTAATATTGAGTCACAGAGCAAG
This sequence comes from Platycheirus albimanus, assembly GCA_916050605.2. NCBI lineage: Eukaryota > Metazoa > Arthropoda > Insecta > Diptera > Syrphidae > Platycheirus > Platycheirus albimanus. Next base: position 174,131,636 of record OU696696.1, read on the forward strand.
CGGTAGGAAATTAGAAAGGAAGGGAAAGGAAGTCTCGATGAACATTGGCCTTGAATGTTTGAAGATCACAATGGCATGTTAAAACTCTACCAAGCAATGCATTTCAAATTCGTGTGGTACGGCTAAAGAAATAATCCCTATATTTCATGGTACGTCCGAAATTGGGCTCAAGTGGTTAGATTTTTCGACTAGATTAGATTAGATTTTGATTTTCCTTAATAAATATTATTACACTTTGTGAAAAACAATCAATATTGCATTTCATTGCAGTGTGTCTGATTGACAACTAAATATTTCTTCATAAAAGTAAGGTAAAATACAGTTTAAACTAAAACGCTTCATTTAATATTTGGTTTCTATACCTGATTGCTATTTTGCAATACATTAATAACTTATTTATATCTATTTTGTGAAGGAGGTCCAAGATTGCTTCCTCCGATAAATAGTCACTGAGAAACGTGTATCTTCTTCTTTCTCTTAGAACCGCACATCTTCCAACAAAGTGAAAAACATCCTCCCGTTCACCCATATTCCAAAAGTTGCATAATAGCGGTAGGTCTTCGCGATGTAGTATATAATTCAAATTAAGGAGCTCTCCTCTTAGTAGGAATATGATAGAAATCTGTTCGATTGTGTAATCGTCGCGAAAATAGTTTTTTTTTGTTGAGATTGTAGTCCAGTCTACTACAGATCGTTCGGTGCAGTGACCCTGCAGCTTGCTCCATGTAGGATTCCCTTGCGGCTTCGTCCAAACGGGCAATCAAATTATATAGAGAAGGCTTCCATGAAACAGGATCGCTGTAACTTAACTCGAAGTCAACCTGCTCGGCTAATTCTATACAGTCCTTGAACCAACCGGTTTGGGTTTGAATATCTTGAAGAGATTCTTTCTTTGGCAAGCGATCTTTTGGCATATTTTAGACTTTTAAGTTAAACGTTTTGACAAACAAAGGTGATAAGGCCGTTTCCAAAGTAATCATGTAGTTTGAAGTACTTGGAGGAAGGCGAAAAATCCGTTTAATATAAAACCTGAAGATTTTTTTTCACTTGTTTATATTTCTTTCCTCCCAACACCTGGGCTTCATAAAACAGGACCGATTCCGAAACTGCTTCAAAAACTTGAAATTTGCTGCTGTGTACAATATTTTCATTATTGAAGCATTGTTTCCATGTTACATTTATAGCGGTTTTCGCTTTCGAGGTGCCTTTCCATACTAAGGTTCTTAGTAAAGTAAACTCCGAGGTATTTTTATTCTGGAACAACATGCAATGTTTCATTATTGAAATGCCAGTGCTGATTTGCGCCAGATCTGTATCCACCCCTTTTCAAAACCATCATTTTGGATTTATTTAAATTATTTCATTCCATCTTGTACAATAATCATAGAGCCTGTTTGTGTTTATCATCAACTGAAGCGACTGTGGTCTGTACGCGAGCAACACAATGTCGTCCGCAAAAAGGACTGCTTTTATGGTAGCGTCTCCATATTAAATACCTTCAGGTAGTGCTTCAATTATATCTTCGACAAAGATTTCGAATACACTTGGCTAAGTACACAACCTTGCCTAATTCCTGTATTCGATTGAAACCAGTTGGATATGCTTTTGCCATTCCGAAGAGCTGCTTTGGTGTCCATGTATAAATTTTGCAATACTCGGCCGAACTTGAACAAAACAAGTATACAGTTTACTATTTTTCGATAGAAACGAGTCGGCGATCGTACGAAACACGAATATGTGATCTACAGTTGTGTATCCCGTTCTGAAATCAGCCTGAAATTCACTAAGAAAGTTATTCGAATCTAAACATGTATTCAACCTGTTGAGCAGTATCGAAGTAAAAATCTTGTAAGAAGAGTTCAGAAAAGAGATTGGTCTATAGTTAGAATGATTCTAGGTGCTTGCCTTTTTGTGGATTGGAAATATCAGGGCGACTTTAAATTGGTTAGGAATGGTTCCCTGCTCAAGGATTCGGTTCAATATTTTTTTAAGATTCACTATAAGTTGTTGTGTTCCATATCTACAGAACTCCGCTGGTATTCTATACTTTTGATCTCTAATCGAAACCCACACTTCTCGCGTTATTGGTATGTTTCGAATATTATTTTCAAAGCCAGGTTGAGCGTAATGAATTGTGAAAGCATTTGAAGATTGTGGATTCCAACAATTGTTGAAAATGTATTTGCAGTCTGTTTGATTCAAGTCCACGGCTGATGGCATATTTCGATCTATTGAGTATTGAGTTTGCGAGCCATGTTCCAAAAATTGGCCGAATGGTTACACATTGCGCGTTTTTGTGCTTGGACTTCAAAATATTCCTTTTTCTTTTTCCGTAAGAGTGTTTTATAAACCATGGTTCCGTAAATGCCGTTTTTCTTTGTCGAAAAATATTCGGTTTTTGGTGTGCTACTTTAATAAATTTCTCGATTACGTCCAGACTTTTATTGTTTTCTTCAGCCAGCAGAAGTGCATCCAACTGTGTTCTGTATTTTGGTGCAGTTGCATTAATCCAGTGCAACTTAGGTAGAAGTTGTAGGTCTTGACTTGTTTCATTTTATTCTTGTCCATTCGTAAATGAGACAATTACAGGCATATATGATCTGAGAATGGCTTCTTCTCAACTTCAAAATTTTTAAAAAGTGAACTCCAATTGCCACCTTGTAGATAATAATCGATGGCCGAACTTCCTTGTTTACCTACAAATGTAAAAATTCTCCAAGATTATCGCCTTCGCTTGTACGATTCATTATGCGTAGACCAAATGAGTTGCATAGTTCAAGCAATTTAATTCTTCTTTCATTTTTGGTTGTATCTTTCGACTGTCTTTCCCGCCAAATTCGTTCATACTCAGCGCCTTAAATAAACATAAACATAAACATAAACATAAACATAAACATAAACATAAACATAAACATAAACATAAACATAAACATAAACATAAACATAAACATAAACATAAACATAAACATAAACATAAACATAAACATAAACATAAACATAAACATAAACATAAACATAAACATAAACATAAACATAAACATAAACATAAACATAAACATAAACATAAACATAAACATAAACATAAACATAAACATAAACATAAACATAAACATAAACATAAACATAAACATAAACATAAACATAAACATAAACATAAACATAAACATAAACATAAACATAAACATAAACATAAACATAAACATAAACATAAACATAAACATAAACATAAACATAAACATAAACATAAACATAAACATAAACATAAACATAAACATAAACATAAACATAAACATAAACATAAACATAAACATAAACATAAACATAAACATAAACATAAACATAAACATAAACATAAACATAAAACATAAACATAAACATAAACATACACATAAACATAAACATAAACATAAACATAAACATAAACATAACATAAACATAAACATAAACATAAACATAAACAAAACATAAACATAAACAAAACATAAACATAAACATAAACATAACATAACAAAACATAAACATAAACATAAACATAACATAAACATAAACATAAACATAAACATAAACATAAACATAAACATAAACATAAACATAAACATAAACATAACATAAACATAAACATAAACATAAACATAAACATAAACATAAACATAAACATAAACATAAACATAAACATAAACATAAACAAAAACATAAACATACACATAAACATACAAATAAACATAAACATAAACATAAACATAAACATAACATAAACATAAACATAAACATAAACATAAACATAACTAACATAAACATAAACATAACATAAACATAAACATAAACATAAACATAAACATAACATAAACATAAACATAAACATAAACATAAACATAAACATAAACATAAACATAAACATAAACATAAACATAAACAAAACATAAACATAAACATAAACATAACATAAACAATAACATAAACATAAACATAAACATAAACATACACATACACATAAACATAAACATAAACATAAACATAAACATAAACATAAACATAAACATAAACATAAACATAAACATAAACATAAACATACACATAAACATAAACATAACATAAACATAAACATAAACATAAACATAAACATAACAAAAACATAAACATAAACATAAACATAAAACATAAACATAAACATAAACATAAACATAAACATAAACATAAACATAAACATAAACATAAACATAAACATAAACATAAACATAAACATAAACATAAACATAAACATAAACATAAACATAAACATAAACATAAACATAACATAAACATAAACATAAACATAAAAATAAACAAAAACATAAAAATAAACATAAACATAAACATAAACATAAACATAAACATAAACATAAACATAAACATAACATAAACAAACATAAACAATAAACATAAACATAAACATAAACATACATACACATACAAACATAAACATAAACACACACATAAACATACAAACATAAACATACACATACACAAACATACACATACACATACACATACACATACACATACACATACACATACACAACACATACACATACACATACACATACACATACACATACACATACACATACACATACACATACACATACACATACACATACACATACACATACACATACACATACACATACACATACACATACACATACACAACATACACATACACATACACATACACATACACATACACATACACATACACATACACATACACATACACATACACATACCATACACATACACATACACATACACATAAACATACACATACACATACACATACACATACACATACACATACACATACACATACACATACACATACACATACACATACACATACACATACACATACACATACACATACACTACACATACACATACACATACACATACACATACACATACACATACACACATACACACATACACACATACACACATACACACATACACACATACACATACACATACACATACACATACACATACACATACACATACACATACACATACACATACACATACACATACACATACACACCATACACATACACATACACATACACATACACATACACATACACATACACATACACATACACATACACATACACATACACATACACATACACAACACATACACATACACATACACATACACATACACATACACATACACATACACATACACATACACATACACATACACATACACATACACATACACATACACATACACATACACATACACATACACATACACATACACATACACATACACATACACATACACATACACATACACATACACATACACATACACATACACATACACATACACATACACATACACAACACATACACATACCATACACATACACATACAACTACACATACACATACACATACACATACACATACACATACACATACATACACATACACATACACATACACATACCCAACATACACATAAACATACACTACACATACACATACACATACACATACACATACACATACACAACACATACACATACACATACACATACACACACATACACATACACATACACAACACATACACATACACATACACATACACATACACATACACATACACATACACATACACATACACATACACATACACATACACATACACATACACATACACATACACATACACATACACATACACAACACATACACATACACAAACACATACACATACACATACACATACACATACACATACACATACACATACACATACACATACACATACACATACACATACACATACACATACACATACACATACACATACACATCACATACACATACACATACACATACACATACACATACACATACACATACACATACACATACACATACACATACACATACCACAACACATACACATACACATACACATACACAACACAACACATACACATACACATACACATACACATACACATACACATACACATACACATACACATACACATACACATACACATACACATACACATACACATACACATACACATACACATACACATACACATACACATACACATACACATACACATACACAAACACACACATACACATACACATACACATACACATACACATACACATACACATACACATACACATACACATACACATACACATACACATACACATACACATACACATACACATACACATACACATACACATACACATACACATACACATACACATACACATACACATACACATACACATACACATACACATACACATACACATACACATACACATACACATACACATACACATACACATACACATACACATACACATACACATACACATACACATACACATACACATACACATACACATACACATACACATACACATACACATACACATACACATACACATACACATACACATACACATACACATACAACATACACATACACATACACATACACATACACATACACATACACATACACATACACATACACATACACATACACATACACATACACATACACATACACATACACATACACATACACATACACATACACATACACATACACATACACATACACATACACATACACATACACATACACATACACATACACATACACATACACATACACATACACATACACATACACATACACATACACATACACATACACATACACATACACATACACATACACATACACATACACATACACATACACATACACATACACATACACATACACATACACATACACATACACATACACATACACATACACATACACATACACATACACATACACATACACATACACATACACATACACATACACATACACATACACATACACATACACATACACATACACATACACATACACATACACATACACATACACATACACATACACATACACATACACATACACATACACATACACATACACATACACATACACATACACATACACATACACATACACATACACATACACATACACATACACATACACATACACATACACATACACATACACATACACATACACATACACATACACATACACATACACATACACATACACATACACATACACATACACATACACATACACATACACATACACATACACATACACATACACATACACATACACATACACATAAACATAAACATACACATAAACATAAACATACACATAACCATAACCATAAACATAAACATAAACATAAACATAAACATAAACATAAACATAAACATAAACATAAACATAAACATAAACATAAACATAAACATAAACATAAACATAAACATGAACATAAACATAAACATAAACATAAACATAAACATAAACATAAACATAAACATAAACATAAACATAAACATAAACATAAACATAAACATAAACATAAACATAAACATAAACATAAACATAAACATAAACATAAACATAAACATAAACATAAACATAAACATAAACATAAACATAAACATAAACATAAACATAAACATAAACATAAACATAAACATAAACATAAACATAAACATAAACATAAACATAAACATAAACATAAACATAAACATAAACATAAACATAAACATAAACATACACATACACATACACATACACATACACATACACATACACATACACATACACATACACATACACATACACATACACATACACATACACATACACATACACATACACATACACATACACATACACATACACATACACATACACATACACATACACATACACATACACATACACATACACATACACATACACATACACATACACATACACATACACATACACATACACATACACATACACATACACATACACATACACATACACATACACATACACATACACATACACATACACATACACATACACATACACATACACATACACATACACATACACATACACATACACATACACATACACATACACATACACATACACATACACATACACATACACATACACATACACATACACATACACATACACATACACATACACATACACATACACATACACATACACATACACATACACATACACATACACATACACATACACATACACATACACATACACATACACATACACATACACATACACATACACATACACATACACATACACATACACATACACATACACATACACATACACATACACATACACATACACATACACATACACATACACATACACATACACATACACATACACATACACATACACATACACATACACATACACATACACATACACATACACATACACATACACATACACATACACATACACATACACATACACATACACATACACATACACATACACATACACATACACATACACATACACATACACATACACATACACATACACATACACATACACATACACATACACATACACATACACATACACATACACATACACATACACATACACATACACATACACATACACATACACATACACATACACATACACATACACATACACATACACATACACATACACATACACATACACATACACATACACATACACATACACATACACATACACATACACATACACATACACATACACATACACATACACATACACATACACATACACATACACATACACATACACATACACATACACATACACATACACATACACATACACATACACATACACATACACATACACATACACATACACATACACATACACATACACATACACATACACATACACATACACATACACATACACATACACATACACATACACATACACATACACATACACATAAACATACACATAAACATAAACATAAACATAAACATAACCATAAACATAACCATAAACATAAACATAAACATAAACATAAACATAAACATAAACATAAACATAAACATAAACATAAACATAAACATAAACATAAACATAAACATAAACATAAACATAAACATAAACATAAACATAAACATAAACATAAACATAAACATAAACATAAACATAAACATAAACATAAACATAAACATAAACATAAACATAAACATAAACATAAACATAAACATAAACATAAACATAAACATAAACATAAACATAAACATAAACATAAACATAAACATAAACATAAACATAAACATAAACATAAACATAAACATAAACATAAACATAAACATAAACATAAACATAAACATAGACATAGACATAGACATAGACATAGACATAGACATAGACATAGACATAGACATAGACATAGACATAGACATAGACATAGACATAGACATAGACATAGACATAGACATAGACATAGACATAGACATAGACATAGACATAGACATAGACATAGACATAGACATAGACATAGACATAGACATAGACATAGACATAGACATAGACATAGACATAGACATAGACATAGACATAGACATAGACATAGACATAGACATAGACATAGACATAGACATAGACATAGACATAGACATAGACATAGACATAGACATAGACATAGACATAGACATAGACATAGACATAGACATAGACATAGACATAGACATAGACATAGACATAGACATAGACATAGACATAGACATAGACATAGACATAGACATAGACATAGACATAGACATAGACATAGACATAGACATAGACATAGACATAGACATAGACATAGACATAGACATAGACATAGACATAGACATAGACATAGACATAGACATAGACATAGACATAGACATAGACATAGACATAGACATAGACATAGACATAGACAATA